>JABTTQ020001265.1:600174-798035 GCA_016081115.2 Rehmannia glutinosa
GATTCGGTACTTGGGGGGCGAAATCTATTTTGACGACCTATAGATGAATTTTATTTAAAATTTTGGGGGGGCAAATGTAATTTTTCATAAGTATAGATATATTTTTAAAATAAAACATAAGTAGAAAAATCAATTTTTGAAAATTTTTGGGGGGCAGGGCCCCCAATTGCCCCCCTTAGTTCCGCCTCTGATTAAAAACCAACTATAACTTTGGTCATAAAATTGAGAAAATACATTTTCTTTTGGAACACACATTTTTTCCTTTTTTATTAATCAATGAGTTAAAAACTACATCGCCAAGAATCCGAAACCCGATTGGAGCCAAAATTTCCCGGTGGTCAAAGGATCTTCGCAGCACCATTAGGTCCTGGGTTCGAATCTCTCCAAATGATATTTACTAGAACCATGCCTCTCAAAAAATCCTCCATACGCGTAGGGCCAAGCGGTGTATACTAATCCGTAGGGCCGGGCGGAGTTGGGGTTTCTTGTGGTGGGGACCGCTTGATCTTGGGGTGGGGTGGCTAGCTAGTATAAAAAAGTTTACCCTCCAAAGTTTTATCAATTGGATCTGATTTCCCGGTGGTCAAAGGATCTTACTGTACCATTAGGTCCTGGGTTCGAATCTCTCCAAATGATATTTACTAGAACCACCTCTCAAAAAATCCCTTCATACGCGTAGGGCAAGCGGTGTATACTAATCAGTAGGGCCAGGGCCGAGGAGTTGGGGTTTTTGTGGTGGGGACCTTGATCTTGGGTGGGGTGGCTAGTATAAAAGTTTACCCTCCAAAGTTTTTATCAATTGGAGCCATTTCAATTTGGTCAAAGGATCTTGTCGGCACCATTAGGTCCGGGTTCGAATCTCTCCAAATGATATTTACTAGAACCATGCCTCTCAAAAAATCCCTCCATACGCGTAGGACTGAGCGGTGTATACTAATCAGTAGGGCAGTAGGAGTTGGGGTTTCTTGTGGCGGGGGCCGCGGTGTCGGTGGGGTGGCTAGTATAAAAAAGTTTACCCTCCAAAGTTTTAAAAAACCGGGTGGTTTAGCCCGCCGCCACCACAAACACTTGTGGGATGGAGGTCGGGGTTCAAATCATGCTCCATCAAATTGTTTGTGGGGTGGGAGGCGAGGGGTTCATATCCCTTCTCCATCAAATTGCTCCCAGGGCATATGCGGTAGTGAAGATTTGGTGGGAACTCATCTTGAATAGCATCCGTGTGGGTTCGATTCGGGAGAGATCGTTATTAGTAGATTGGGGGGTCGAACATAATTGTTCTCTTTACCGCAGGAGGATCGGGTTGTCGTCGGCCGGACGTCGTCGAACAGCTGGCAAAGTGCGTGCACATCCGCGGTTTACCTTGGCAAAGCAATGAGGAGCGGATTTGTTGTCTCGAGCGTAGTCGGGCGTGGCGCAGCGAAGGCGAGTTATCAAAAAAAAAAAAAAAAAAAAAGAAACCAAAAAGGCAAACATGGCAGTGAGTAGTTTGGATTCTTAATTACCATTGCAGAGTGTGATAAATTTGGAGTTAAAGGTCATGTCAGAGGTCTTTCTGACTCTGCAAAAAATAGGAAAGTGGGATGAAGGTACTCAAGGCTTCTCATGTTGTACAAATGGCCTTGGATTTAGAGAAGTCCCTTTTGGAAATGGAAACTTTGGCAGCATTAATGCCCATACCAAAAACAAGTATTCAGTTATTACATGATTTTGCTGTTGAGTGGTCTTGTCCAATATTTGCAACAAGTATTGATTTATTGCATGTTTTGCTGTTGAATGGTCTTTTCCAAATAATAATGCATAATTTTTTTAATTTGTTTAATTCAAATTCAGATCATTATAATATGATATGATGGAGGGACCGGACCAAGTACGATCTCTCCTAGTGAGATATGAGAGGTGGTAAATAGAAACTTTATAAGTTAACCACTTAACTTGACCCCTGAAAGAGAGGATGTATTTGGGGATGTATGGATTTGTTTCTAAGTCCAATTTCCAGTTTCTAGTGTTGGAAAATGAATTTTCAAATTTTATTGGTTTTCGTGTGAAAATTGAGAATATGTTTGGTTTGTTGTCTGAATTTCTGTTTAAAAAATAAAAATATGTTTGGTTATAGTATTTTTGACATAGATTTGCGTGATTGTAGTGTATTTTGGACATTGTTTTGCGTGATTGTAGTATATTTTCACATAGATTTGCGTGATTGTGGTGAAAACTTGTTTGGTTGTATTTTCAAAAGAATATTTCCATAAAAAATGAAAACTGGAAATGACTTTATTTCTATTGAGAATTTTTTAAACAAATATAAATTCATTTTATGGAATAGTTGGAAATTGGAAAATTGGATTTGAAAACAATTCCATACATAACCTAAGTTTCTTTTTTTCTAGGCCTCTTGGATTTTGAGTTTGTTCCAATAGCTACCTAAGGTTCCAAATTCAACGATGGCAACTAAACACGAGGATTGCACTTGTTGCGGTCGCGAGGGTTGAACTATTTTGAGAAATAGAGACAAATTATATTAGTTATTTGATGAAATGGTGCAATTCGTCTGCACGTAACTTAGTCTATATAGAGATTCTGTCCGTCCCGTTAAAAAATTTGGAGAGCATGAGTGAATACTGAATATCAATTTTCTAAAATCAATTTGCAAAAACATAATTAAAATGATTAAAAATGAGAAGAAAATCACACATTATAGTTTTTATCAAAAAAAAAAAAAAAAGTATGAGTATACTCCACTTGTATATTGCATTTTCAACGGGATAATGAAAAAAGAAAAAAATTGTTTTTTCCTGCATTCAAGGTCATTGCTTAATAAAATCAACATTATCAATACTCAATAGGCCACGATGGCTTATTTCTTTTCTTTTGAAAAAAAAATAGGCTTAAACATAAGGGATAGCAACGGGGTTGTAGCGCTAAGTGATCTTTGAAGGAGAGATCACTCTTTCTCTCTCTTCTTCCATTCTCTCTACCTTCTCTCTACATCTTCTCAACCACATACCCTATTTTTCCCTCATTCATCCAATAAGGAGGATGGGGGAACAACTAAAATGCTCTAGTTTTTTGGTTTCTTGCGTTTTCTCCCGATTTGGAAGTGTATTTTTCCCCTTGTGGGACTTTAGTCTCTCTTAATGGGAGTGTTTGGTTTCCCCTTTGTGGGAATTTATTTTTGTTTTTATTTTTTATTTTTTGTTTTCGTTTGTTTTGTTTCAGATCTGTCTATTTGGGTTCAAGATCCGGTCTTTTTGGATGTAGATCCAGTAGATGAATTTGAGATCTGGTGACTTTGGTGGTTGATATCTTTGCAGGAAGGTGGTTTCATAATGGTTTCATCGAAGAAAGACACGAGATGAAGTTGGATCCGAGCATTTTGATGATTGAAGGAAGGTTTTGTGACGGATTTGGAACTACTAGCCATTTGATGGAGTTTTGGTTTTTTCTCTTGTTACAAAATTTTTCATTTGTTATTTTTCCAAGCCCTGTATTTTTCTTTTCATTTGAGATTGTGATCACCTTTTGTGAGTTTATCTTGCGATTTTCGATCTTTCGGTTTGAATACGGAAAATTGCTTTCCATACGGATCGCTCTATGTAATCTTATGGATTGGGCTATTTAGCCTCTTTGTATGTTTTTTCTTCAGTTATATATAAAACTATCGTTTCAGAAAAAAAAAAAAAAAAGAAAAAAAAATAGGCTTAATCGCCAATCTTCTTAATAAACATGAATTTCGTACATATTAATATATTATTGTGAGTATGGGCTCTTAAAGCAACTTGGCCCAAACTTACTTTTTTGGGCTTAAAACTTTGACCCTCTCACTTTTGCAAAAGGCCAGATGCCCATTACACACATTGACAGTCTGACACACATCTATGAAACACCGACACTCCTTGCAAGTCGACGTATCCGGGTCAGATACGCTCCGAATACCGACACGTTTGGGATACATATAAATATGTATCCAGAAAGTGTCTAAAATTTAAAAAAAAAAGGAAAAAAGATACGCCCCGACTCCCGTATCCGAGAAAAAACAAGTCATATCCTTCTAGAATACATATGGAAAAGCCGTGTCCTTCAAAATCTCATATAGATATGTAAAATCTCATATAAATCTGTACATGGGAAGAATAAAATAGTAAAAAACCCTACACCACCACCACGTGTACTTTTGACTGATGATGACAATGGTGGAGATGAGATCAATCTGATTCCTATTTGATTATGTAATTTTATTTGGTTGTTATTTAAATTTTTAGATTATGAAACTTATTAAAATTTTGATCGCTAAGAGACTTGCACATTTGAGATTTGAGTATTTATGGTATTTTAGTTTTTTTCAAGTTAAACATGGATTTTTTTTTTACTGTACTTAGTACATCTATATTTACAATAATATAAAAAATATAATTATATATAAAATGTATATGCCGTATCCGTATCCTTAAAATTTTAAGATATATCGTATCTTCGTACCCGTATCATGTCGTACCCGTGTCACGTATCCGTATCAGTGCTCCATAGACACACATTATTATTTATATTAATCTATTCACAATAAAAATCAAGTTAGTTTCAGACGATTTCTATTTTTGAAAACTTGTTCTTTCCTACTCATGCTCACAAATTCAACTTTTAGAATTTATTTTTGCAATTATATATATATATATACTGTAGTTGTTATTTGTATTACTATAAAAATCAAGTTAGTTTCAGATGATTTCTATTTTTGAAAACTTGTTCTTTCCTACTCATGCTCACAAATTCAACTTTTAGAATTTATTTTTGCAATTATTGTGAATATCACCTTTAGGGTGAGTTATGCATAATTATTGGAATAATATTTATGGGGGTAAAATTGTAATTTCTCTTCTTAATATTTTGTCATTTATTTAATTTCACATTTAATTAATTATTAGTTCATAAAAAAATAATGTTGGACAAGTCAATAGAAAAGGCACAAGAGGCCCAACACATCAAGCCCATCATGAGCCCAACTCATTATACGAGGCTCATGCGTTCCACAGTCCCATGTATAAATAGTTTCTCCACAATTGATATTTATTAAGTACAGTTTAACTACTTAATTATCTTACGCTCTGGGTTTTTCTCCTGGACACAGGACATTGCAGACTTACGCATAGGGGTGACCTTATTTGCGTGTTGCAAGATGGTTCCCTACATGTGGATTGAACTTTAAATGAGAGTCGAATGTTTTAGCTTAAGTTATCTTAACTCTAAGTGAGTTGTCCAACTTTTAACATTAATATTAGATTTAGTAAGATCAATTTTAAGTACAGTAAATGACAGTAGGGCGAACACACGCACTTATATGGGATCGAACCCTGGTCAATTACTATAACAGTATAACAACAATCCCCTCCCTATTCAAAAAAAAAAAAAAATTTTACCATAACAACATAAGCTCCTACCACAAATATACACATTTAGTAAGATCAATTTTATAATAGTACTGATTAAAAAATATTTATAATGATTTTAGAATTGTCTTACATGTAGAAATTTGTCGAGAATGGAGTCGGGCCGTCAGCGACTTTGCCCGCCCACCTAAGGTATAGGTTGGGTTGAGTATTTAGTAGACCGCCCCTAACGGGTTAGCCCACCACGGGCCGCGGGCTTGGTGGGGCAGGGCGGCGGGCTAGGCCGCCAAAAATTAAAAAAAAAAGAAAAAAGGAAAAATAGATAAAATAGACAAAAAAAAAATAGTATAATAGATATTTTATATTTTTATCTCTTATAAAAGTGTATATAATATTTTTATAAAATATGTATTTGTTATCCATTAGTATATTTAACTCATTAAAATTAATAATATAAATAAAAAAAATATTTTTTTTTTCATTTTTTTATTTTTGTTTAAATTTTGGCTGGTCGACCCGCCCAACTCGCAGCCCAAGGCAGGTTGGGTTGGGCTGTGGTTTTCTCGGCCCGCCGAGGCCGCCCCGCTTCGCCAAGTGGCGGGTTTTGGCGTGTCGCGGGCCGGCCCCCCGCCGGCCCGTTCCGACAGCTCTACTTACATGATTATTATTTCAATGAGAAAAATAATTTTTCATTCCATTGAGGTAATTCTTTAGCTTTTTATGGCAACTATACAAAATTGAAAATATTTTTGGTTATAAAATTTTTTTATGGAATTTATAGGGTGAAATTGACAATATATTTTTAATGAGGGATCTTGATCATGTATAAAAAATATTGGATGGGGCTCATTATTTTTCATTTGCAAAGAAGCATATTAAAACATAAAATTGCAACAGTTATTGAAAATCAAGTCAAAACGAGATTCGTTGTTAAAAGTTCGTTTGAGCTTAGTTTGTTAAAAAAATGAAACAATTTTGATTATATGTAAACTTTTGCTCCAACTCGACTCGATTAATAGAAAATAATAAAATATGCGTAAAAATATCTATATACTCGAGCTCGATTCCTATTTGGCTCAATTAAAACTTGATCAAATTAATAACAAATCCAAAGCTTGATAAAAATCTAAAATCTAAAATAAATAACAAAAGTGTAATTGGTTTCTACATGATTCTTTTACACATGATTGGATGAAAAAGAATGGGTGCCGGAGGGTGTAAAAGATGAAAGAACAAGAATGGTAAAAATAAAAAAAAAAGGGAAGAAACATAGAACCATCAGCCCAACTGTAAAAACAATTTTGTGGGGCGCGTCGGTTATCTACTCTCTCTCACAGGCATACAAACGATATATAAATGTACTCACACACAGTTGAACCAAAGATGTATCTTTTCAAGATTCAACGCTCCCAAGAATCATCAACCCTAACTCCACTCATCACACTATAACTTCAGGGTAAATTACATATACATTAGTTCAGGTTTGTTTATCAGATCCCTTCATTAATTATTCCCTTTTTTTTAATTTTTATTTCAATTTGATAAATTATGCGAATGCTGTCGCCTTCGTGATTCGTTAATCCAGTAACATTTCATTTTGGGTTCTGCCATTTTTTGTTTCTTGATTAATTGGTCTGGTGATTAATTTGTTGATTAGGGCTTGTTTTTCTTTAATCTTGATAGCTATTTACCAGAGCCCATTTGTTGATTTTTGAGGGATTTATGTTTTGTTGTTGTGTTTTTGTGGAGACCCATGTTGAGAAAAGTTGTGTTGGTGTCTTCATTATGGTCCTTTTGCAAGGAGATGTGAAAAACAAGATAAAATTTCGAGCTGGGAGTATACATTTTTAATATGAAGGGTTTACCATGAATGCTTTATTGTTTCTTATGCTGCTGTGATTGTAGGAATTGTGTTTAGCTGAATTTGATGGGCTTTTTACTATTACCAGTTTAATGATCGGGGGCATTGGTCATCGGTTCCCATTAGTTGTAGATGTATACTGATGATGAACAATGCCATGTTCTTGGTGGTGTCTGTGAATGTTTCTATCTGTTGTTTGTTTCTGAAAACTATAATTTAAACGCTTGCTAAATCAATGGTAATATAGTGCTCTAGCTAATTAGGAGCACATTGAAGATTGTAACTTATGGAGCTGCTGAAAATCTAAACTATTTGAGGAATAGTTTAATGGCATAATATGTGTGAAGTTTCCTGCTTTGCCCTTGACATTGATGAATGATTTTTGTAGCGTATTAAGCACGTATTTGGCACTTCCTGCATGGGAGAATCCACATTTGCAAACACCAAACAGAAATTATGATTCTAAGGAATAATTACAACCCCCCCTCTCCCCGAGGTTTGGGCTAATTACAAAAAATCCGGAGATGTTTCAAAATTAAAAAAGCCCCATAAGGTTTGATTATGTCTTAAATTTAAGGGGATAACTGTAATATTTCTATAAATATCGAGGGGGTTTTGAAATGTTTTTGCTTATGAAGGGGGAAAATGTAAGACGGAAACAAACCTCAAGGGATTTTTTGTTGGAGTTTTTTGTAATTAGCCCAAACCTCAAGGGGGGTTTTGTAATTATTCCTAATTCTAATTACGAGCGACAAAGGGCACTTTGAACCGTCAAGTTTAAGCACGTAGACTTTCTTTAACTGGGGAGAAAGGATGAGCCTTTCTGAAGTTGATTATAAGTTGTAACCCCCCCTCAATTTGTATATGGGCGTCTAACTCTTGTGTCTTAGAAATGTTGTGGAGAACTTTGTCGCTCTTTATAATTTCTGCGAATTTGTAATTTTAATCCTCTATTAATCTGAGACATATTAAGAATGCCCAACTCTTCTGTTATAGAAATGCGATGCATAACTTTATTGCTCTTTATAATTTGTCAATTTGTATTTTTTATTCCTCTATTAGTCTGTAATATATTAAGAAAGTTTTCCATGTTTACTTTATATGAACAATACACTGAACTTTCCTCATGGCTGATGGCGAGACGCGCAACATTGTAGAAATCATCAAGGATCGGTATATCTTTTCTTAAGGAAAAATTGTTGTATAAACACCAAATTTTGAGGAGCTATGGGTCTTTTACCATTAAAACTACCATATTGTCTGCACATATCTGTTGTGGGGCATGGTTACAACTAAAAATGAAAATTCCGTATTTGTGACACATTCCCATTTCATGCCTTTATGATCGTGGACATGGGTGTGTTTTTCACTATCTTTAGTCATATCTGAAGAACATGTTCGTGTTCTAGTGAAACGAATTGTAGATTCTTGATGGACTCTATGGGAGGAATACTTCGCTTAAATTGAATGGTGTGTCCGTTTGAGAAGGTTATAAACAAACATAACGGAAAAATCTAAGTAAAAAAATGGTATTTTCAGGATATGAAAGTCATCGTGTCTTATCTTCGACCCGGTTTATTTTCTTCCATTGTCTTCTCTGATTAGGGACACTAGAAAACATATGCTTATAATTTACTGAAAGAAATTCTAGATACTTTTAGTTCCTCAATTTTTTCTTCTTTTTATTTTGTTATTTACAGCGCCACAAAAGACGACTGCATTTCGATAGTGACAACATGAGTCTGGCATGTCTTGTATGCCATGGCGTCGAAAGCCCATCACATTCATTCAGAAGTTATTCCGTATCAAGTTCAGAAAACGAAGGAAGATGTTCAGCAATTGCCAATTGCTTAACCCGAAAGACTTCACTTCCACATCATAGAACTAATCCGAGCATCACGTCATCTAAGGTAATGCCCCATCCGACCATTCCGAGTAATGGGGTCACAGGTGCTCCAAGACTTGTCCGAAGCCATGCTGTTAGAAGGGACATTGTGAGAGATTGGAATTTTGACGAAGCACATTTGGAGCGTTAGTCCAACAAACAGTTGAGAATCGGACGAGTTCAAATCGAAACTATGGGGTTTGAGTACAAAGCTCCCAAGAATGAGCTTGACATTATCCTTCATTCTCTTTATCCTGTTTTCAGTAGTGAGTATTTGAGCACTTTGTAACAATGTGAAGAAAATTCAGAATTTGAACCATCTGTTTATAGTTTTTAGATTTGCTTTTGCTTTTGTAAGCCCAAAATCTGTACTTGTGGCGTTTAGTTTCTTGATCTTTGATTTAGTGCATGAACATGGTTCATCCGACGGTGCAATTTCACTTGATCTCTAGAGTTTTTAATCTGTGCATCAATGGTGTCTAATCTGCTCTCAAATACTCAGAATTAGAAATAGAGTTTTTAAAGAGTGTCTTTATATTATTAAGGTGTAGGCTAAATTGTGATTTTGGTTATGTAACTATAAAAGTGACGACAATACTAGTCATGCGGAAATCACGATTTGTAATAAAAATCTAACCTTTCCAAGAACTTTCGATTTTAGTTTTATGGTCACTGGAAGTTGGAAAATTTGTACACATGTTCACATTTCCAAACAAGCGGAAACCCATTTTGCTGATGTGGTTAACCTTCAAGTGAATTTTTGTTTTTTGAGTTTTTATCTCAATCAACATTACAACTCATGTTGGATGTTTAGCGGGATTGACTAGAAATGTAGACACTGGACACGTGTATTTTTTTTTTTTGGCAAATTCTTCTACTTTCGACGAACAAAAGACTAAAATAGAGAGTTTGTTTTTTTGGAATATGTCGTTATTATTGTTGACCTAAGTCGTTACAGAACTACAATTGCAATTTAGCCTAGGAAGTATTATGATTTTCTTAACAAGCTTAAAATCATTTGTTAATATACTAATATTTACTTCGATTTCCCAATAAGTAATACCATTAAGACCAGACAGAAATTGTTATCGACTTTGTTCATATGTTCCAAACATTTCTAATCAAGGAATTTCCTCAAAAAAAGAAAAAAAAGAAGACATTTATAATTAAGGAATACTAATTTCAGAACATCTTCACCAATCCTGTATTTGTTGAAAAATAGACGGCCTGTTTGTTTATGTTTCCATGGTCCATTTCCAGTTTCTGGAGTTGGAAATAGAATTTTGAGAATTTATTGGTTTTCGTGTGGAAATTGGGATTGTGTTTGGATGAATAAATTGAAATTTGTTTTATGTAGAGTTGGAAATGAGATTGTGTTTGGTTTGAGTAGTTTTGAAATATTATTTTATGTATATAATAATTGAAAAGTTGGTAGTGGTTGGGTCCACTTCAATATTTTAATTTGAATATATAATATTATATTTGTAAGATTAAGTTGGTGGGTCCCATTAGATAGTTATAATTTAAAAATAGTAATATTTTAAGTATATAAAGTTGATAATGGTGGGTCCCACATATATAATTGAGTTAAAATATGAGAATAGTGATTGATAAGTAATGATGAATGATGTAGGGTAGTGTATAAGTTTGAGAATAGAAATTATAGGTTTGAGATTTGTTTTATGTGAAAAATAGAAAATGAAAATGATGATTTCCATTGGAAATTTTATGAACAAACATGATTCCACTTTTATATATAGTTGGAAACTGGAAAGAGGTCATTGGAAACATAAACAAACAAGGCCTCTATTTTCGCATGTAGAGTGGGGCTGGAAATTAACCAAGCAGCTCGTGAGTTATTCGGAGTTTGATTCGATAAATGTTCGTTATTATAATGAGGCTCGTTAAATAAACGAACCAAACGCAAACTTAGATATATTCAGTTCGTTAGCTCGTGAACATGCTCGTTAATAAGCTCGTGAATAGGCTCAATATTAAACTCGTATAAATTAAATTAATAATTTGATTTTAATTTTAATATTTCATATTTTTACTTAAAATAATATAGAAATATTTCAATAAACTTATTTTTTTGAATAAAATTATAAGTTTTCATAAATATATTATGAATTTTAAATCTAAATAATTTTATTTTTTGTAATAAATTGAATAATAATTTAATTTTTAATTAATATTTACTAAGCTCGTTTAGGCCTGATTAAGATCGAAAAAGTTCGTGAGCTTTTTGATAAATTTAGGCTCGAGTTCGACTCGATAATAAATGAGCCAAACTCAAACACTCGATTCGGTTCGATTCGATTGCAGCTCACTTTCTCACATACACATAGAGCGCTAGATCCAAAGCAAACTCATAAACCATAATCTCCTTCCTACTTCAATAACAATAATCCATACAGTATACACCTTCACACCACCTCAGAATCAAAGCAAAAGATCCACTCCAATGGCATCCAAAACCCCATCCCTCTTCTTCACCCTCTCTCTCCTCTCTCTCCTCTCCCTTACCTTCTTCTACCTCCATTCCACCACCGCCCCACCACCTTCTCCAAATCCCAGAAACACCCTCCACACCCCAGAAAATTCCATCAAAGTCTACATTTCGCCCCTACCCAGATCCCTCAACTACGGCCTCTTAGAAAAATACTGGGCCTTAACCTCCGACAAAAGGATCGGAAGCGAAGTGGACAACGATATAAGAAAGACCCTTTTGCCCAAACTTTCAGAAAAATCCATTCCATATCCTGAGAACCCCATAATTAAACAGTACAGTGCGGAGTACTGGATATTGGGGGATTTGTGGGCCCCCGAGGAGTCGAAAGGGGAGTCTATTGCGAAAAGGGTTTTGGATTCTAGGGAGGCGGATGTGATTTTCGTGCCCTTTTTTGCGACATTGAGTGCTGAGTTGCAGCTGGTGGTAAATAAAGGTGTGTTTAGGAAGAGGGTTGAGGAGAATGAGGATTATGTGAGGCAGAGAATGGTGGTTGATCTGGTTAAAAAATCTGAAGCTTGGCAGAAATCTGGTGGCAGAGATCATGTTTTTGTTCTTACAGGTAAATGTTAATGTCGCATTAGAGTTTTTTGTGATTTTGTTTAGTTGTGGGTATAAATTGTTCAGTGACTGCTACTGAGACTATTGAGTGACAGTTGTGTTATTGAGGAAATTTATAAATGGCAAAAAAGAAAAAGAAAATTTGGTACTTGTGGCAGTGTGTGGTTATTGGCTAATTAGTCTATCAATTAGAGGATTTATTTTTTGTAAAATTGTAGCTTTAGTCTTGTTTCGATCAAGAGGACGTGTTGTTTATACTGTTTATGGGAAGCATTATGCTAGCACATAGGTGATAAATGGTAGTCTTTCAATACTCAATATGTAAGTTTTGTCGAAGTGCTGCTTCGTGGATACACACTTGTACGGTTTTAACAACTGTCGATTCCGGAGAAAAAAAGTAGTAAGAAAATAATTAACAAACATGGTGATGGAATATATCTTTGAAAAAACTGTGTTGTGTGAGCTGCTAAAATGTTAGTTGCTATATTATGAATTAATAATTTTAATTAAGTGAGGCGACTGAATCTACCGTCATAAATCAACTTTAGATACTTATCTGATTAATTGTATTTTTGTCCAGGTCCTTTTATTTCGTCTTGCTTGTTCTTCAGCTTGAATGTAGTCGTAACACTGTTTATATAGCACAATAACTACTGGGTCCTGGAATCACAAAATAACTTATTGTTGTTGTAATTGTCAAATTCATGCAATTAGTTTCCAAATACTTTGTGAGAGTTCTGCAGATATTTAAGATGTAGTGGGATATTTAATTTATCAACTCAGAAAACTTGGTATAAGTGTATGTATGGGTTAGTTGCTTATATTTTAGTCTCTGGATTGTCAGGTTATGTTAAAACTTGAAGCATTCTTTGGCAGACCCTGTTGCAATGTGGCATATCAAAGACGAGATTGCCCCTGCAGTCCTCCTCGTGGTGGATTTCGGTGGCTGGCACAGGCTTGACCATAAAACATCCAATGATAATAGCTCATCTGACTTGATGATACATCACACCCAAGTCTCACTACTGAAAGATGTCATAGTGCCATATACCCATTTACTTCCTAGGTTGTACATCTCGGAAAACCAGAAGCGAAACACCCTTCTTTACTTCAAAGGAGCAAAACATAGACACCGGGTCAGTATTATACTATTTGGCAAGTGTAGCTGAGTTAATTTTTCTTCATAAAGTAATATACTCAATATTCCTATAACTTTGTTGCATTGTTATTTACATTCTTTTTACGTGATAGGCTACTTTGTATTATTATATCAGCTTGAAATCTGCCAAGTTCTGTTTTCTTAGTCTATTTGTTATTCATGGTTGTTTCTGCAAATTTTTACTGGCTGAGATTGATCTTATGTGTTTATGGAGGTTCTAATTTTGTCATTTTCCGTATAATTAAGGTTAGTTACAAAAACTTACCATGAGTTTAGTCTAGTTACCACAGAATCTACTTATCTTTCAAAATTACAAATACCCCCTTGACATTTGTTTCTTTTTCACAAATTTCCGCCTCAAGAGGCGAGAGGGGTGGGAGGATATTTGTTAGGTAAATACAAAACCTCACGGGATGTTTGTAACACCTATGAAGGGGGGATATTTGTAATTTTAAAAGATGACTGGAGTATTATGTAATTAGGCTAAACATCTTGGGTAGGTTTTGTAATTTATCCCTATAATTAATTTCCTTTCATTAGGATACCCCTTATTCATTTTTTGTTATCAACCTTTTTTCCTTTCCTATAGGGTGGACTCGTTCGAGAAAAACTATGGGAATTATTGATCGACGAGCCTGGAGTTATTATGGAAGAAGGCTTTCCCAATGCCACTGGGAAAGAGCAGTCAATAAAGGGAATGAGGACATCAGAGTTCTGTTTACATCCAGCCGGTGATACACCCACTTCATGTAGACTTTTCGATGCCATCCAAAGTCTCTGTATACCAGTCATTGTTAGTGACGACATAGAGCTCCCGTTCGAAGGAATGGTCGATTATTCAGAATTTTCTGTTTTTGTGGCAGTTAGTGATGCTTTGAGGCCTAATTGGCTTGTGAGTCATCTTAGAAATTATTCCAGGGAACAGAAGGATAGGCTTCACAAAAATATGGCTAGGGTTCAACCGATCTTCCGGTATGACAATGGTCATCCTGGTGGCATTGGTCCAACATCTCCGGACGGTGCTGTGAATCACATTTGGAGAAAAGTTTATCAGAAATTACCCGTGATTAGAGAAGCTATTACGCGAGAAAGGAGAAAACCACCGGGAGTTTCAGTTCCTCGTCGTTGTCATTGTACTTGAATATGACATATTTAGATGAGCTTGATTCTTTGAATCTCTTCACTTTACTTGATTGTTCTATTTTTGTTCTCTCTATATCAATACAAGTCCATTCCTTTTAGTAAAATCCAGGTCACATGATTTCATGTTTAGTTTCATGTTACATGAATGTATGAGGTTACAGACTGCAGATATTGAATAATAATAGATGTAACAACAATTTTATGTATACTGCATCTATGATCTTTGTAAATCTCTGACATCCCTCAAATAAAGAGACATTTTAGAAGAAAAAAAGAAGTAAAAATCACTTCATTTTCGAAGGAAGTGTTTTTCAAAGGGTTAATTACTAAAAATACTATAAAGATTTTGTCTAATTACAAAAATCTCCAGCATATTTCGGAATTATAAATATTCCCTTCATATTTATTTAGGATAATTACAAAAAGCCCCTTAAGGTTTGGGCTAAATTACAAACAAAACAAAAGTTTTTTTGAAAATTACATAAAATTCCTTGAGTTTGACTGTGTCAGGAAACTCTTAAATTTAAGGGGATAACTGTAATATTTTGATAAATACATAGGAAGCTTTTGAAATATTTTTTGGATATGAAGGGGAAAATTTAAGATGGGTCAAACTTAAAGGGGGGTTTTGTAATTCCCAAAAATATTTGGGATTTTTTGTAAGTATCCCTATTTATTTTCATTATACAATTTACACATTCAATAGGGGTTATGTGTTAAGAAAATACAAACAACAAGTAGGCCCTTTTGTAAGGTAATTGGGTATTTTTGCAATTGGCTAAATCCAAGGATATATTTTGTAATTACCCCTATTTCAAATACTCATTGGAGTGGTAAAAATGTTCAGAAAGTACATGCTTTCTTAATATCTCATGTATAAACCATCACTGTGCAGCAAGAAAGGATACCCAATCCCTCTTCTTGTGGAAGGAAACAACACAAACAGCAAACTTATCACAAACCCAACCACCAATGGAACCATATTGGTGAACTTTCTTGGCAAAACCACATCATAACAGCTAAGAACATCATTGTGCAACAGAGCAAACACAAGAAATGCAATCAAGGAAAGTGATGCATGAAACACATCACACCATCTCAGCTTGTAATCCGACGGCCCGGCTCGCCCACCGCCAAAAGTCCTTATCCCCTGGAACGTCGCCACGCCGTAGTACAACCTACCAGTGGCCGTCCGAAAGCTGTCAGTAACAGAAAAGAACACGCACGAAGTGGCTAAAAAGGCCATGAAGCCGCCCATCAGCCACCGGTCTAATGTGGTGCATTTGCCGTCGTTTGTTAGTAACGGGGCGAAAATTGTGAACGCGAGGATGGTGGCGGTTGGTAATAGAACGTTGAGACGAGCTGTGCCGCTCAAGATTGTATTGACAATGTATATGTAGTTGGAGTTGTTTTCGTCGTCGTCTTGATCGTACGGTTCAAAGTAGTCGTTATCGTCGTCGTCTTGATCGTATGATACGTAGAATTCGTTTTCGTTGTCTGTGTTTTCTTGCAGGTGGTGAATGATGTTTTGCATTGTACTGTGAGACTGGAAAATTTGATTATAATTTGTGAGAATGGTTTTGTGAGGGTATAATAGTTGTAGTTGATATAAAGATGGGGTTGTAAAATGAGATTGTTATAAAGATGGGGTTGTGAAATGAGATTCTTTGTTGAGATGTTGGGAAAGAAGACATTCCTTGCTCTTCATCATACTTCTTTTCTTTAGTTTCCTGCAGGAAAGGTATCCTTTGGGGGCAATAGGTTCAGATAATTTTTTTCTAATTTGCTTTGGAATTTGAAATTAATTTCACACTATAAGTTCTAGTAAATATTAGATCTTAGCATAAAATTTTAAATTTTAGTAGACTTTTTATGCAATCACATCCTATCCCAATTTCAAGCTCAATTTCCCTCAGAGATAAAATTCAAGTACAATTAAGACACAAACACATATGTTAATATATATTTGGAATGCTTCTCAAAAATATATATATATATATATATATATTTGAAGTGATTTTTTTTAGTTAGTTGGGAGGAGCGGAGGAGAAGGGATATATAACAAAGAAATAATGATTAGGATTCGATCCTGATCAACACCCTTTAAATCGGTGAGTTGTACCATTTAAGTTATAAACCTGTGGTATTTGGAGTGAATTTATTAGTACATGAGAAATATTAGGTATGATACATACTACTATATAAAGATTTTTTTAGAAAAAAACTAAAAATGATCTTTTTGCCAGATTTTCGAGAGTAGAACCCCATCTAAATGGTAAAAAGTGAGTTGACTTTGTTAGTCGATCAACAATAACCCAAACTGCGTCATTTTTCCTCGGTGTCATCGGCAGACCATAAAGAAAATCCATAGTAATACGCTCCCACTTCCAAACAGGGAATAGGTAATGGATGCAATTTGCCTCATCGGTGCCGATGCTCGCTTTAATCTATTTGGCAAGTTAAGCATTTGAAACATACTCGGCTACATCTTTCTTCATTCTCGGGCCACCATTAATGGCTTTTTAAGGTCTGATACATTTTTGTATTACCTGGGTGCATGGCATATGGTGCAGTATGAGCCTCTTCCATTATCTCATGCCTTACGCCATCAACATCAGGGACACAAAGTCGATTATTAATCGTCAAACTACCATCACTATTCAAAACAAATGATGTACTATTTCCTTGTTTCACTTTTTCTGCAATACTGGTCAGTTTATCATCACGAAATTGTGCTCGTTTAATTCTTTCAATCATCACAGGACGAATACCAAGTGAAACATATAAAACACCCATGTCATTTACATTCAATTCAACATTCATCTTTCTCATATCTAGTAGATACGGTAAAGAGTGCACTGAGAGATAAGAAACAGTACCATAAGATTTTCGGCTTAAAGCATCAGCAACAACATTAGCTTTCCCTGGATGATATTCAATAGTGCAATCATAATCCTTAAGCAATTCGAGCCATCTTCTTTGACGCATATTCAACTCTTTCTGACTTAATAAGTATTTCAAGCTTTTATGATCCGTGAAAATTTGAAATGTGGCACCATATAGGTAGTGTCTCCATATCTTTAATGCAAAAACAACCGCAGCTAATTCAAGGTCGTGCGTAGGGTAAGACATTTCATATGGTTTAAGTTGTCTAGACGCATAAGCAATAAGAGCTACTCACATTTTCAATGATACTTTGAATTAATGGCTTAGTAAGAATAAGCAAATAACAAAGCACAACCACCGAGGTGGCCACGGATATTACTCGCAATAACGAGGTCCAGATTGGATTACTTACAATGACCGAACCAAAATTTTATTTAAAAAAAAACAAATAAAAAAGCACATATTAATTACTTTTTTTCCCTCTTCTTTTTCTGGCACAGCCCAAATTTTTTTAATAGGAAAAAGAACAAAAAAAATAAAAACTATATATTTTGGCTAAGGGGAAAAAATAATTAGGCTACGGTCGTCCAACGTGCTGACTACGTCCCTACGATAACATAACATTTAGGGTGCATTTGGATGGGGGGATTTGGAAGGAGGGATTTGAAATCCTTAGCTAAATCCACACCCATGTTTGGCATAAAAATCCAAATCAATGGATTTCAAATCCCTCTTTAAATTTTAGTTCATTTTCAAAGGATTTCAAATCCCTTTAAAAACATAGTCATTTGAAATCCGTTCTTTTTTTTTTCCCTTTATGCTCACTTGCATATCCACACACTTACACACATTTACACACACTCATACTCACACATATTAAAAATAAAAAATATAATCTTATTATTTATAAATAATTATAATTTTATATACTAATAAAAATATGAAATATATAACTTTTATTATGTGTGTGATGATAATGCGCGTGTATATGTGAAAGAGAGTATGTGTGAGTATGAGTGTGTTTGTGTGTGTGTAAATGTGTGTTTGTGTGTGTGTGTATAAATGCGTGTACTGTGTGCAGTGTGTGTAAATGTGTGTAAATATCGATTAAGAAAACAAATAGAGCTTGTAATTTTATTTTTTTTTATCAAAACTTGTGATGGATTTGAAATCCTTACACAAATCCACATCATCCAAACAAGAGGTGGATTTCAAATCCAAGGTATTTGAAATCCATTCATTTGAAATCCCTTGGAATTTCAAATCCCTACATCCAAATGGGCCCTTTGTTATTTCAATCTTGAAGAGGGTTCCAATTCAAAAGGAAGACTTGACTATAATCAACATGCAACCCGTGCTATTATGAACCAGATTTTGTGACCATACAATAGCTTCAACTTTATGTATACATATTTACCATCTTCAACAACTAGCCCATTTCATCCATGCACCCCAACCTAAAACATTTTTATGCACAATGGATCCTTTAGGAGTTCACAAAGGACAACAATGGCAATAACATGATCCAGGTATGTTTCCAAACAGTAAATCTTTACGCGCCATCGAATCATTTGAAACAGAGCTACCTTTTCAAACAGAAATCCCCGATTCAAGATAAATGGTATCTTCATATATACTAATTCATCTTTATCTCCAGGAAAAATAAACTACAGGCCGCTTACAGTTGCGCGTACAAACGAAAAAATACAGGTTAACGGTATCAATTTTCAGATTATAAGTATTCCAGTCATGTATAGAAATGCAAATTATACATTTTTCTTTTCATTGCAAATATCAATACAAGTCAATACGAACTGCACAACGTCGTTTTTACATTTACTCGAGAGCAAATATGTGTATCCTAAATATCCTGAACTATAAAATAGCAAAATACCCTCAGAACTTTGCTTTAAAAAAATAATAGCATGATTAGAGGGGCCATACTACGGCGACCAACTATACACGATACGTGAAATTTCAATACTATAAGATGACTTTAAAGTAGTGATGGAAAAGAATACTCAGCCAAAGAAGCCATTTTGAGACGTTGCACGAGATGAATCCTCGTCATGATTGGCTCGTTTGATGGATTTTGCATTCAACGAACTATTTCCCTCGGTTGGGCCGCAAAGTTTGCAAGGGTTGGACGATCTTCTAGAACACCAATGATCCGGAACACTCAAAAAGTGGGTATCGATGAACTTCCTAAATCTCTTTTTGTATTCTTTTGGGGAGATTATGGTTGGCAACTGGTTTTTGGGGACAACAAGCGAAGACTTCACCCAATTCTCGAGTTGCTTGTCCCAAGTATACTGCCTAAGATAGTCTATGATACCACATACCAGTTCCCGACGTTGAGTGTCCACTCCCACAAGAAGAGAATAATCCATCACGTTGATCGACTGAAAAAACAATTTAACATGCAGTTGTTAGCAGCAGAAATCCAACTTATGTAAGGAATAATTACAAAAGCTAACCCTGAGGTTTAGACTAAGTACAAAGAATCCAATTATCTTTTTAAATTAGGGATAATTACCAAAAAAACCTTGAGGTTGGGGCTAATTACAAAAAAAATCAAAGATGTTTCAAAATTACAAAATACCCCCTCAAGTTTGATTTTGTCTTAAATTTAAGGGGGTAACTGTAATATTTCAATAAATGTTATGGGAGTTTTTGTAATGTTTTTTGTTTATGAAGTGGGAAAATGTAAGACAAAATCAAATCTCAAGGTTTTTTTTTTTTTTTGCAATTTTCAAGAATCTCTGGATTTTTTGTAATTAGACCGAACCTCAGGGATTCTTTTTTGTAATTATCCGTATCTTTTAAAATTATAAGTACTCCTTGAGGTCCCCTGAGGTTTGTGTTTGTTTTACAAATTATCCACTTAATGGGTGCAATTTGTAACATAGAAATAAGGGGGAATTTGTAATTTTGAAACATATTATCCCTATGAAAGATGTAGCACGAGAAATAAAAGTACGAAAAAAAAGGAATTGTACTCCACTAGCCAATAAATGGTACCAAGTACCATCCCATGAATATATTTAAGGAAGAATTAGAGCAACTCACATTCAGGAAATTAGTGTCATTATAAACAGCGCGCTGCAGATTATGCTTCGATTTCCTACTGACATAAAGAGGCGAAACATTCATATCGTTCACGAAATTTTGATCCAAAAGAACATCTCCTGAACCATTGCCAGCAGTATTAAACCGAGCATGCAGAGCCCCTTTGAGATCATACTGTTTAGCTATCTGTCGACCAAATGAAAGATTCTCCATCACCAGGAGATCATGTCTAGCCTCTTTCCCATTCTTTGTTGCTCTTATGACAACCTAAAACAGTACAATTAAGATTAGTATAGTTTATGGCACACCTCAACAAAAGCAAGGAACAAAGACAACGGATAATTACAAAAACTACCGAGGTTTAGCTTAAATACAAAAAACTCCAGTTATTTCTCAAAATTACTAATGAACCCTTAAAGTGTAACAAACACTCCTATGAGGTTTGTATTTACCTAACAAATACTCCCGTCTCGAGGATGCAATTTGTAAAAGAGAAACAAATGTCAATGGGGTATTTATAAAATTGAAAAATAACTGGAGTTTTTTGTAATTAGCTAACCTCAGGGTCAGGGGTAGTTTTTGTAATTAACCCAAAAGACAGTGCATAAACTAACCTGGTAGATGCCGAGAATTTTAGCAAGACAAGTCTGGTTTCCCAGATCATAGCACTCCTTCATGTAATCAAAGTAGTTTTTGGCGAACTTCATGAACGAATCAAATTCCGTCCTCTTAATTTCCTTAATGATAAACCGATCATCTAACGTTTTCGCGAAGAAAGATTTACTCTTTCCACCTTTGGCGTCCCAATCCACGCAACGGCTTAGGGAAGCAATATAATCGACTTCTGAAGGACAACATCGGTCTCGCAGCTTTCGGAACTCGCTCGCATACACACACACAACTGAATATTTACGCGTTCCTTGATATTTCCCCAAGCCCATAGAGACTTCTGGGTGGCTAGCACCGTAGGAAACCAACGATTGCAACAAATCTAAACTGTCAAAACTCGATGAATGCAAATCTTCCGAGGAATTGGTGGGTGGAGAGTGGATGCTATCAGAATCGAACGAACCAGATGAAGACCAATGTGGCGCTGTCAAAGAAAATAACCGTGGTAGGCTCTGAGAACTCGCCATTCCTCTTTCTCTCTGAGCATCCTCTGCTAGATTTTCTGTTGCATCTTTTATTAAGGACAACGCACAAGCTATTATGCTTGAGAATTCATCTTCATAGTCAGATACAATATAGTCAGTAGGACCAAGAGGGATGTGCAATCTCGAGCCCTCATCAGACATCAACTTTTGAGCCATAGATTCTGCAGTGTAGCTATTATAAGATTCAAATTTCGGCAAGTGTCCTCTTTGAAGGTCCTCCATGTATTCACGTCGAATGTCTGCAAATGAAGCCCAGATCCAACTTTTATCATATTCTAGGTTAGACTCGGATTCAACGTCTCTAGCTATGGATATATCTGTTTGCGAATCCAAAGATGAATAAATCTTTTCCTGTTGAGAATCTCTCTCAACAGCATCGACATGCTCTTCTGAAGTAGGTTTAACCGATAAATCATGAAATGCCGATCCATTTTCATACAATTTACCAATATTTGGCCCCACAACGTCATGTCCATCAATAGGAATTTCTTTCATAAGAAAATCATCGCTGTTGACAAAAGAATCGAGTTTAATTTCAGACCCACTATTATTTTCTAGTGCATTGACGCATTTTTCGGGGGCAATATCGATCATACTGAGTGGTTGTCTGGCGGTTTCATCCTCCTCCAGTATATGTTGATCTTGCGCATGCACGTTAAGTGAATTAGGATTGATCACCTTAAGATCTGGTGAGAGCAATGCATGCAATCTTCGATCCCATATGCATGATTCCAGCAGAAGATCTAGGCGTACTCTATTCAAGTTTAAAAGTTTACATACAGCATCATCTTCACCTCTATTCCTAATGGCATTTTGAATCTCCACCTAATAAAATATTTGCACGACCAACTCATAATTAGAATTTCTTAACCATAATTTTGATTCAGATTTCATGTTCCATTTTCCTGTTCCACTTCATGTTCCATCATCCGGATGAATGACATTTGTAGATGTATTAAGACAATTAACAGCTTATTTGTGTATTAAGTGGAATAGAAAGTGGAACACGAAATCTGGTCCAAATGTTGAAAAATGCATTTTACTATTCCATGCTCTATAGACAACAAAACATAAACAACCAACATACATTAAAATTGGTTTCCTTCCATCTAAGACAGAAGCAATAATATTCACGAGACCAGGAAATTAATCGACTATTTAGTAGAGCTAACCAATTTCGACGGAATTTGAGACTTAGAAACAATCAAGTCTGGTTCGTAAGTAAATTTGCAAAAACACATGAAAACGAGTAGTTCTTGTCCAATGCTACTTTTTAAATACATCTCCATGATTCCATACACCTTAACATCATAATAAAAGGATTCATCAAGATATTCCATTCAAGACTATGTCGATTGTGAACATTTCTTTTATCACATAATAAACAACTTAAGGATGAAAAAGTAGTTTCAAGAATGAAGAATGAAGAAGTAGTTTCAACACATTCTTTTCTAAAGAACAAAAGACAAAAATGTATTTAGCATAAACAATCTAACCTCAAATTGGGACTTTTCCTGCTTCAGCATCTCCACAATATCAGCAAACTCCTTCCTTGAACCCTGAATGTTCAGAGTTGACCCAGCATATCGATTTCCCAGGTCCATCAAAGATTTTTCTATCTCAAGGAACATAGAATTCCCTTTCAAGTACACCTAAAAGAGACAACAATATCAGTCAAACTAATAAAGGGGGATATCGTTAGTTCTGAAAAAATGGCGAGATGGTAATTTAGGATAATTAAAAAAAAAAATCCCGAGGTTTGGGCTAGTTACAATAGAATCCAGAGATGTTTCAAAGAAAACCCCATCAAGTTTAATTTTGTCGGTAACTGTAATGCTTTTATAAATATCATGGGAATTTTGAAATTTTTTTTGCTTATGAAGGGGAAAATGTAAGATGGAATCAAACCTCAAGGGGTGGGTGTTTTGCAGTTTTCAGAAACCTCTGGATTTTTTTTTAATTAGCCCGAACCTCAGTTTTTTTTGTAATTATCCCTAAAATTTATAAGGTGCATACATTCTCAGAATCCTTCTTAAGAAACTCTCCACTGACTGAAGAACTGAACTCCATCTTCTGAGGTGGCAGAGACACTGAATAAGTGATAACTGTAGAGTACTTGAACATTGCAACCATGGGGCCTAATCTGCATGTTAGCCAAAGATGATGTGAGCCTTACTTAATAATAGAACAAAATAAAAAAATTAACAGAAATCGGAAATGGTCAATGAACCGGCAATAAATAAGCAAGCACTTTTTGTCACTAGCCATCATTGAATAAAGTTACAGCCTAGTATAGTGGGAAATAGGGGAGTAATTTCCCGTTCCATGAGAAAAGGTATAACAATATCAAACATAAAAAACTAGTCTCACTCGGAAAATAGTGAGGCCTTGTCGCAGGGACTATTCACCCAGAGGTTCCACCACTCACTCTGAAGCAACCACTGTGAGTGGCACCACTTGCTAAAATAAGGGATAATCACAACAAAATTCATAGATTTTTGAAAAATTGCAAAAAACCTCATTTTGAGGTTTTATTCCGTCTTACAGTTTCCCTATCATAAGCAAAAAACATTTCAAAAAAACCCGACATTTATAAAAATATTACTTCTTAAATTTAAGACAATCAAACCCGAGGTTTTTTTTTTTTGTAATTTTGAAACATCTCTGGGTTTTTGTTAATTAGCTCAAACCTCAGGGGTGTTATTTGTAATTATCCCTTTAAATAATAATAATAGTCTCAGTGTCCCCAAACTGAAGATCCAGTACAACCATTTTACCTTCCAATGACAACATGAATGTAGAAATATGACGTACCCGAAGAAGTAGAGGAAATCCTTATGGAAAGAATGACCACAGCTGGATGGACTATTGAATGAAGAGTGGTTTGAAAAGCTGAGTTCCAAAAACTTCCCAAATGACAAACCACGGGCAGCACTGGATATTAATACCCTTTTTGTAGATTTTGAGCTTCCATCATGGAGTTTACACCGACCACAACGACTCCACATCCAAAGCTTCCCTTCAGTTTCCCCTGGCAGACTTTTTCTCGCAGGAAGATGCCTCACTTGGATTGTAAGTTGCTTATTATGATGTGCATAGTAGAAATAGTGTGTCTCAGGGGGTTCGCCACAAGTCTTGCACTGGAGTCTCTGCGCAGATGAAAATTTTCTGTAAGAGCTACAGTACGAGCCTATTTGAGTTTATCAAAGGTTAAATCGGTACAACATATAAAATGGATTAAGTAATACATGTCAGTGAGGACGCTTCGGTTAATTTACTCAAAGTTACGTGTTCTGTTCAGATTAAAAGACAAAACACACTTAAGAATGGAGATCCAGAAGAGCATACATGACAATTTACAGCATCTAGTTTCAATAAGACAATGCTTTTTGGTTGCGCCATATAATCTTAGACAAATAACTGCATCGAGCCAAAAGACTGAAAGGAAATGAATTTTGAGCATATTTGTAAAGCATAGGTATACCTTAGGTAAAATGACATAATAAACCAGGCAAATGAGTTCCTAGAAACTGTATTGAATTGCATCATGTGTTTAATGATATCAAGTCATATGAGTTCAACATTAAAGGGTCTAAAAACACGACAAAATCCATGAAACCAAGTTTTTTCAGATTTTAATAAAAAATTCACCCCTTCAGGCTTAATCAAATATGTTTTTCAATGTGTTCTAATTGAAACTGAGTGCCAACAAGGCTAATGCTCAGTAAGGACTAATTTTGTTCTCTATTCAATCCATCAAGTGTAATTTACGTTACATTATGCAGGCTTGATAATGGTAAAACAAAATCTCATCAACAAAACTGTAATTCAAGAATAATAAGATAAGAAGTTTCAAAAACCTGATTGAGTAAATTATCTCGCAAAAACTTTCCAAGAGGAACATCGAAACTCCGGTAGAACTTAATATGAGAAAAATGACTGTGTTCACAAATAGTCCCCCGTGAAGCATTGCGGCTGGACATTAAAACCAACATACTCTCAGAATCTAACACTGAATTGATCTCATCCTTGCTCTGCTTTTGGTCTTCAGCAACATCACTCTGGTTCCTCATATCTGAAGATTCTGGCAGATAGGGCTGCTCATTATTAATTAAATCCTCTTCCTCATATCTAACCTTGGCTTGTCACCATCTACCACCTCCGGGACACTGGAGATCTGAATATCTTTTTCAGTTCGATGATCCTCGTTTCTTCCATCTAAACCAAGTGGACTGAGCTTATTCTGAGACGAGTCAGAGAAAAGAGGAAAACTGTCGTTCATAACTTTTTGTATAGATGTTGAAACAGATAATCCTGGAAATGTTGCTGGATTGCACGCCTCAAATGACAATGAAGAATTTTCTTCTGACGATATGATTAGTTTCTGAGACTCGATTTTGTGAAACCCATTAGAAATAGGAATATCAAGTGTAAATGATGGATCCACCACCTCACTTGGAGAAATCGTGGAGAACATTGCAGTCTGATCCAGAAGGAAAGAAGTCTCAAGCATCAAGTGATATGCCATGACTACTGCACACCGTACCACGCATTTAATTCTTTTCAGTTCATCACTGTTAGCTCCCATCAGCAGAATCTGTGCATTGTAATAATTGAGTCATTAAATAAAATCAATTTCCTCATCAAATGAATTATCGGAAACCCACAGTCAGAGCGAAATTTGAGCTAAAATATATTGGATTATACCAAAAAAGATGCAGCAAATAACAATTAAGGTGATAACTGGCAACAAAGAAATTGCTCTGGCAAGCAAAAACAATGCTTAAAGAATGATAACGTAGTTAACCACAAACAATCAGAAAATGACATGATGATAGTTATTTCATCATTTTTGAGATTATCATCCATCATGTTTTCATAAGAACTCAAACTGATATGCTAATTTATAAGTGTGTTGTTTTCTTGAATATAAAAAATTGAGCAGATCAGAAAAAACATTTCAAACTTATTTAAGAAAAGAAGGAAAGAAGAAATATGACGTAGAATACGGCTTCCCAGTATCTATTTAACACTGTTCAAGTAGATGCCTTATTTATAATTCAGGCTATAATCTGTTCTTCTTTTCCAAATATTAATAGAGCTGATGCTCGTGGATCTCAAGAATAATAATAATCCCTAAATGAACATGTCTGCTTTCAAACATAATATATTAGGTGAACAAATACTCACTGTACATCCGAGGCGAGTAGGAGCGCCCTCAAGGAACATTAATGTTTTACTTTGTTTTTTTCCACCCTCCGTGGAAACAGCATGTTCTTCTACAAACTTTTCGATACGAAAGGAATCACACTGCCTAAGTTTTTGACCTATTGCAACCTCCGTGGCCAAGATAGGTGAGCCAATACAACGAGCAACTCTCTCCAGACGATGGAGCTTCATATCAAAGACTAATGTGATTCCTTTTGCAAGAATTGACTCTTGTATGTCACGAGAAACTGATTTCTCAACTAAAATAACATTAGGATGGTACATGTCTATCATCTCGACAATAGATTTTAGGTTGTCCTTTTCCTGTCATAGAAAATATGATCGGGAATGACAAATGGATGTTAGTACAGATAATATTACATAGTTCAACTCGAAACAGGAGATATTTTCATTTCACCTGCTGCATTGATTCAAATGATGACAAACCACCAGAAGAAAGATCAAGTGAGCCATGGATTAGCAGCAATCTTGGGTTTTTGTACTTTGTTTGCATGTGTTTGTGAGCAGCATGCTTTTTGAATACCAGTCCCTTGATCAGTTGACTACAGCAATGAAATAGGCTTAAAAAGTTTAAATTACATAGATTTACCAAACAGATGACTGGCGTGAAATGGAAAAGTAGTGACTGCATTCATAAAAACCAAACACTTTGAAGACATGCAAACCACATACTAATTTATAAGTCTTGGCGGACTATAGCCAATGGTAAAGCCCCTACTGGAGCGTTCCTGACCCGACTCAAGGATTATAAAAACGGAAAAGCAAAGCGTTTTTTGACTAATGCAATAGAACATGAAAGTTGCATGTTAAAAAAATACCACATGACTGGTGCAACAATATGCAAATTAAAATAGTTCGAAATTTTCCATCTAAAACCATCAAGGAGTACTTCAAAAATGCTCGTTTACTAGTCAAGAGGGGATATATGTTACATGTGATCAATATTAATCTATTAAAAAAGCAAAAAAGTTAATTTGAAGGCATGAAAATACAAACTGGGTTGTGGTATCTCCTTTAAGTATTTAAAAGAAAAAAACAATCGTGGCCTTTTCCCATTTATGTAATCACTTAGTCAACCAAAAATAAAGCAGCAAAAAATTATTATTTACCTTTGCGTGCGAGAACCAGTTGCAATACATTTAACCTTCACATATCCATCAGGATCCATTGCTTTACCCTCATGTGCATCAGGCTTCACGAAAGCAGCAGCCTCCCATGATAAAGAAGTCACTATATCAACCCAATTCTCACCATCGTTTCCAGAAGAATCAACAACACCCACCGATTTCATTAGTTGACTAACAAGGGCCCTGAATTTCCCATTCTTTACATCGTCCATTGCCTTAATCTTCCCCTCTTTAAACTTGTAACTTCCACTGCCTTCATTTCCAAAGCTGCTTAAAGAACTAGGTTTAGCCCAGCCCACACCATCACCACACTCATCGTCGTCGTCATCGTAATTTGCTATACTCCCTACTACATCATCCTCATGATCTTCTGGTTCTGGAGGAAGCCAAAATTCAGCATCCACTTCATCATTCAAATCAGAAGGCCCCGATAATTCATCAACAGATGAACTCAATCTTTCCACATTGTTATCTTCTCCTCCATGAACTTCAGTTTCTGTAGATTCCATATTTCTGTTAGGCCCCGAGCTATCAACATTACTAACCTCCCTGGTTTCATGTTTCACCATATCATCAGCTACATGAAAACCATTTAAATTCACTGGTAAATTTGACTCCATATGCCCTTTAGATGAAGAACTATAATCTTCATGGCTACTGTCTGTGCTGCTGTCTTCGACATCTCTCCTGATAGGAATTGTTAAAATAATAATAATAATAAGCTCACAGGAAAGCTGGAAGTACGGAAAATATTTCAAGGGAAATTTATCAATCTTTTTTATTAACAATTAACATAAGGAAATTTGCATACCGGTCATAAAAGTTCGCATCAACCGGGATATCACCTGAAAAATAAAGCTATGAGTGAAGGAACAATGAGAAAACAACAGCAGATAGGATAAAAGGGGGAAAAGAAAAGAGGAGTACCACAGCTTGATACAGAACTTCCACTGCTTCTTAGTGAAGCAGTGGGACTAATTGATTGCATCGAGCAAGAACTGAGATTCTCTCGATTTGTAGTGTCTTGATAGCTCTTTTCACCACAAAACTTACAAGATTGGACGGGGTGCCCACAATTTAATTCCATAAAAGGCCCATTTTCCTGTTCCGTGCAGTTACCTGATTTTGAAAACTTTGCACCACAATGATGGCACATATTACATTCGATCCACGTTTAGCCTGTACATTCATTATGAGTTCAGTAATTCAAGATACTTCAGCGAAAAATGGGAAAAACTGTTCTGCTCAAATCGAAAGCAAGAAAATCCAACAATTAAACTGAGAAGTGAACCAAGGGCCAAAGATGTAAAGAGTAACAACAATAGTGGTGATTAGATATATGATGAAATTCAATATTAGACATAGTTGAAAAATTCATACAGAAATATTAACAAATTCAAAAGAGACGCATACACAGATTGCTGATTAAGTATAGCAATAGAATGATCCTGATATACATGGCATACAAGTGTAAATAGAAGTAATATACACTCCGAACATCTCACCACAGCCATCTCAACACTCATCCTTGGGGGAAAGGACCAAGTGGCGGACATCAATCAATAATTTAAATCAAGTAATCTAATCCTTTAGTTATATACAACCACTCATATCAAAACAACCTAATCTTAAGTTGAATAATTCATAAAATTGATTATATATAACCAATCATATTAAAGCAATCTAATCCTATAAATGAATAATTCAGTAATTTTTTTGAAATTTCAATAATAGACAAATCACATCAACCACTCAGAAGCCATACTTTAATTTGTTTAACCATCATCTGTGTATATAATTTAAAAAAAAAAAGTTGAGCTATTATCAGGACCTGATTGAAATATACAATATATTCGGACCTGAAGAGTAAAGTTATAATCTGGAAATTCATAGGAAGGGAACAATCATGTGAACACACCAAAATGAATCACCCAAAACAAAAGTTAAACAGCCTAATAATTTTATAGAATGAGTCCAATCATGCTAAATCTTGAAACACCAGACCTCAACAATTGAACAAGTCAAAATCCTGAAATGCACAGCAAAAAACGGAAATTAACCACCAAAATTGCCAATAATTCATTGACGGCTGATCTGTTGACTCTCAAGTCAACATAATATCCAGTAAATCAGATTATCCTTAATTTTAAGATAAATAGCATTAATCCAGCCACAATCAAACAAGATCACAACAACACTACTCCAAACCTGATTTCACCTTCTTGGGCTCAAACTAATAACTCCATAAAAAAAGGAAAAAGAAAAAAAAAAGATGGTTCTGGAGAACTTACTGTTAAACAAATCCAATGAACTAGTAATCAAAACCCTGAAAACCCTCCAACGAATATTATTTGCATAACCAATCTTCAGAACCCAGGTGATATCTTTTTCTTCAAGAACCAAAGATTTAGAAATCTTGGACATTCAAGAACTCGAGTCGGAGAAAAAGGGGTGAAAGAGCAAAGAATTTATGAGTGATTTCAAGAAAGTTTGGAGCAAGAGAAAGAAATGAAAAGCAAGCAAGAAATGTTTGTCCCCCAACTGGGTCCCACAAAAGCCTTGTGTTTACTGCTCAAAGAAGATTAAATTCAAATTCTTTTTCTGTTTTTTCATGAAAGATCAATTTTTTAGTTGAAAATTATGTCCATCATTGAAAGTGTTTTATATACAGTGTATCTGTAGAAATATACGAATACACGCCTGCCGTATAATACAGTGTATTTATTATTTATATGAAATTTGTAACTAATGGTTTCACACTTGGGGTCATGTATGGGTAACCTGGAAATAAATATTGCAATAAATGAAATAGATTTTTATGGGGAAGCAGGAGATTTTGTGAATTATTATTGCCGTGAGATATTGTAACTATTTGGACAGGTTGCAATTTTAAGAGTTTTTCATATTTTGCCCTAATAATGTAAAATCTCAAAATGTGTGCAATGTTTTTTTATTGTTACTATGGGAACAAGCGTTAGTAGTATTATTTGATATTATTTTTTGGTAATTAATTGAGTTATTTAAGTTGTTAGCAATATTTACTTTATTCGTATTTTCGCTTAGAAGATATTTGTTAATAGACAAAATATAGACTTATGCTACCTAGTATAAGAAGAAATAAATAAATAACTAGTGGGCTTAGCCCCTCGGCCACACAAGAGCTTGTGGGGTGAAAGTTATGGGTTCAAAACCACACTCTATCAAATTGTTCCACATGGTATATGTGAACTCGTGAAGATTTCGTACTTACACTACAATTATATTTTGGTGCGTGGAAATATATCATTAAATTAATGCAAGTGATATGTACTTAAATCTATTTGCTAAAGTACATTTTTGTGTTTGAGGAAATTTAGATGGATTTTGTAAATTTACTATTGTACAAAGTGTGTAAATAATTTATCTACCTAGATTGTTTACATTCATTTTTTTTATATGTATAAACTTGATTGAGATGGATTGCCTTTTCTATTTTGTACAATTGTGGGTGGGGGCTGGGAAAAGAGAAGGAATATTTATATAATGCTTAATTGGGAAAAGCTATTAGTGATATTTAGATGGGCTTGGTACACACGTAACAAACTTATATTTCATTTGGATAGAAATATTTGATTTGAAAGGAAAATTTTCAAAATGGCTCCAGATAATTTTACGATCTACCCCAATAACTTCAAAAATAACTCGAAACAATGGTTTAATAACTTGGAATTCATTGTACGTATTATAAAATCATATAAACAAAATGACCTTGTTATAATAAATTTCAAAATTTTATTTTCAAACCACTCAACTTGAATAAAGATGTGCTTACATTTTGCTCTTGTAAATCTTATTGTTCATAAAGCTCTTCCTTATTGAGCAGAAACAAAATTTAATATTAATATTATTTTGGTCAATAATTATGTCATTGTATTCACAGGCCCGGACTTGAGGGCATGCCCAACAAGCCGGTGCCTAGGGCCCCAAAAATTTAGAGGCCCATTTTTAAGGGATAAATACAAAAAACTCCTATGGTTCAGGCTAATTACAAAAAAAAACCAAGAAATTTTTGGAAATCACAAAAAAATCATTTAGGTTTGATGTCTCTTGTATTTTCCTCATTTGTATACAATAAATATTTCAAAATCTCCCTTTACGTTTATGAAAACATTACAGTCATCCCCTTAAATTTAATACACAATTAAATCTTAAGGTCTTTTAGGGCCCCAATTTTTTTAAATGGTTAAGTATATAAACCATACCCTTTACACACACAACACTAAAAGGAAAAAGACGGAACTTCAATATGAAGCCTAACATTATGAAAAAAGAGAAACATTCACTCGATGTGAGGTACATATAAACCCTAACTCATAATATTTTCTGAAAATAACAATGACAATTTTGGTTGATAATAAGCATTAAATCCTTCTAAATACTTTCATAAATCCTTATAAATAATGACAATTTTTAGAAATATTCTTCTTACAAGTTCTGATTTATTTTTTTCATTGTCTCAATACTCTTCATTTTGCTTATTTTTTTAGCTTTTGCTTAGTTTTGTCCTTTCATTTAATTGATTTAGTTAGCAGCCTGATTTATGATCTGAGCAATGATTTTGTTTATTTGTTTATGATTTACGAGTATTGAATTAACTTGAGGGTGACATAATAATTTGTGTAACTGAAAATTTTTCTTTATTGTTGTCGGAAATTTTGTGGAAATTAGTATTACAATTGATTTTTCGACCCTTGATTTATAGTAATATTTTAAGACAATAAAAAAGGTGATATAAGGGCCCATTTTGATAATCCCGCTTAGAGCTCTGAGTTTCACAGGTCTGGCCCTGTGTATTCATGGCCTTACGATTGAGATTCTCCCCATAATTATGTTTCTATTTCTGATGATGAAAATAGTTCAACATAATTTGGAAAACTAGTAAATCATTACACCCACTGTAATTGCAATTCAACAAAATCAACCATAAGATATAGTAATTCACATATTGGTAGAACTTGACCATACTCCAGCTAATGGTAATCCTTATTTAAATCTTTAATACCTACTTAACACTTGAATTGTCAAAACTAGTTCAATCTAGTGACAGGACCGGGTCGAACTATAATATTATAAGCCCGAAAAGAGTCGGGTCTATTTGACCCGAGCCATTAGGCCTGAAACCCCCGCCTCCGGTTGCCCCAATCGGCCCGATTTTTCATGAGTATTTTCATGGGTTAGGCCGACTTGGGCCTCCATAACAACGATCCGGTGGAATTTTGGCCTAGCATGACCAGATTTTCTCTTTGGCCCGGTGGGCTAGCACCGGCCGGTCCAGCTCATTTGACATCTCTACTTAACACACTTGAGTTGCAATTATTAAGGAATTGTGGGAGGAATAATTGAAATCCAAAAAGACTAGGGGTAACAATTGAAAATAACAACAATTAGCTGGTTCCCTATATACGCGTGTTTGGTCTTTTTTCTCTCACTACCTCTCTTTTCTCCTCCCACTCTCTAAAAAAACCCTAAAACTTTAAACTCTTTCCTCCTCCTCCCCATCACGGTAGCCCCCTTCCCCTCCCCTCCCTTCCTCCTCCTTCTCGCTCCTCCTCCTCCTTCCCTTATCCCCTCCTCCTCCCCAACCATGTTTCATGATGGAGCCAATGAAGGTATATCCCTTGTGTTATCCGGAGGTGATCGATTTTTCCGATCGAGAGTGGAGGCAAGTCGAAGGTCGAAGCTACAAAGAGAAAAGTTGGAGCCGGGTAGGTGATGGGTTGCCGGTTGCGGTTGAAGATCGAGTGAGGGAGAGGCATTTTTCTTTTCCTTTTTTTTGATTTTTCTGTTGTTTTTTTTTTCTGTTTTTTGTCTTTTTTTACCGGTTGATTTGCGAAACTCGTAGGCGGTCGGTAATTTCAGTCTTGCAGTGCGTGTAGTAGCTCGTGCCCAAATTTGTTCGAGTTGGGTAGTCTTTCTTGCGGAGTGCATTAGTCCTCCTTTCGGATTAGTTTCCTTTGGAATTTTTAGTTTTTATTTGTTTTGTGTTTTTAGTAGTTTTTTCAAGTCTCCCACATTTGGCGGCTTTTTGTCGCATTATCGGACGCGTGATAATGAAAATTATAAATTTGCCCCTGTAAAACTAAATTATTCTATTCAATGTGAACATAGTTTCGTAGAATCTTTCTGGAATTTCTTCTCTTCAATTTTGACCTATCTCGGGATTTTTTTTTTTTTTAAATTTTCTTTGGTATCTTTTTCTTTCTTCGTTTTGGTTACGGCGGTGATTAAAAAAAATTATATAAGTAGGCTACTTGAAACAGAAGGAAAGTACTTTTTCCTGGATTTGGTTGTTATGATTTGGATAAAATATTTAGCTTAAAAATAAAGATTAGTTAGCAACGAAATATTTCAAAGAATAGAAACAAGATTTTAGAGCCGTTTGATTTATTTATTGAAAAATAATTACTTTTTTATCATTTAAAATGTAGAAAGATGTGTTTGTTTAGCTCATTTTTATCAGAATAATACCATTTATTTATATTATTAAAATTTATTTTCAAATCTACTTTTATAGTGTGAACATAAATGAATGTTTTTTCATTACTAAACCTTTATAGCGTGAACAAAAATATAGCTAATATTCTCATTTTTTTGTGTGAAACCTAGCAAAAATATTATCATTCATGAAAAATAATGAAAACATACATAAAAATGAGTTTCGAATTGAATCCAAAGAATTATTTGATAGATGGGTATTTTGTTTGGATAAAATATTAGGTTGTATACTAATGATAACAAAATAGTAGTCTAGTGAATAAAACTCTCTCATGCCCAGACCAGATGTCTGGGGTTCGATTCTCACTCCCTCCCCACACAACATTTGTGCTCAAAAAATATATATATATAAAAACCTTGATTTTGTGTGGTATGGGGAAGTATTTAGATTTCTTGCTAAACATTCTATTGAAACTAACAAGTATGTAATACCCATTGATTGACAACCCAAAAGGTTATTTTTGATATTTTAACACACTATATATTACAATTCATTAAGACCTCTCAACTTGATCAGAGGGTTTTAATTGAGGGTTTTAATATCAGATAAACTGATTTATTCTAAATCACTACCAATTTCTCACACAAAAAAGTAATTATATAAAGGATAAAATATCTGCAATGTGGTGGTCATTTTAGCTTTTATTAGATATAAGGAATTTTATCAATTGTAAATTGACTAATGATGTAACACAACTTTATCATAATTTAAGCCTTGACTAAAAATATCCAGATTGTCAATTTCTTCAAACGATAGAATTTAATCAATATAGGAAGCACTAGCTGGACGTATATCAATTATTTAATTTTTTTAAAGGCTCTGTTAAGTCAATCATCCTAATTTAAACGAATATAAATGAGACATATTGCATTTAAATGATAGGCCTCAACAAGTTTCTCACTCGATTAAATGATAGGCCTCAACTGTCCAAAATTTCAATTATTGTGATAGGTCCAATTTTGCCTAAAGTTAGATGTAATCTTTGAATCAATGTGACAATATGATCTTTTAATAACATTCTTTTCCCCAAGCCTCTTGTGGTGTACATTTGGATTATAGGAATAGGAGTGCTTTTTATTTTGCCACGCTTACTTGACAATCATTCTATATTGTAAAAGGTTATGTGGCTAGCCAATAATTATTTATAGTATTTTTAACATCAAAATGAGTTTCATTTATAAAAGAAATTTACAATCGGTTACAACGTTGATAAATATAGTTGCAAGCCTATACAAATTTAAAATAAAACTTTAAACCTAAACAGAACTAAGTGATATGTAGAATTAGAAAATCGCAACAAATATGCTAAACGAAACATGTACCAATGAAACTGGTTTCACTTATGTAATGAATTATTGAATAATGACTCATCTGAATTTTCTAAACAAAAACCTACAAATGGGAACAAGTTCAACAAAACTATTTATTAGGGACAAATAAAAATCACATATGAGGACAAACTTATTCATAAAGGAAAATTGAAAACTGAAAGCAAAGAAAGAGAGGAAGAAAATAGAAAAAGAGAAGACGGCTAGGTTTTAAGAGAAGAAAATGAGGGACAATAAACTATTTTTTTTTAGGGAATTAATAATTCTTTTCTAATTTTTACATGAAGGGAATTAGATAGTGATTGTTTGACCTTTTATTTCACTCATTTTTTACTTCTAGAAAGAATAGCGTGAAAAAAATATTTTAAAAATTGAGAATGAATTTTGAGAGTGTGATTGGATATAAGGTGAAAATGTGATGATGATACATGATGTGATAGTTTTTTTAGTATAATAGTGATTAGATTTGATTGGTGATTTGAAAAATAAGAGAGAGTGAAGAGTATATTTGTGATATGATTGTATAATAATGATAGTTGATGTGAGATTTTTTTGTTTAAATTATAATTGGATGTGTTTGATGATTTGAAAAATGAGAAAAGTGAATAATGTATTTTTTAAAAAATAATTCACAAGCAATCACATGTTCATGCAAAATTTTGTCTAAAAAGTAGAAAGGGTGAAAAATATTCCACAAGCAAACAGTTCCTTAATATCTATAACTTCCGGGAGTGCCAAGTAACATACTTTAGGAATTGTACAATGTAAACAAGTGGGAAAATTTGAACGAATATTTTATATATGGTTCTATTATATAAATTTGAAATAGAACTTCAATGTCACGAAGCTTAACTATGGGCTTGAGAGCTATATAATTATAAGAAAAATATGCTATAAAGAACCGTAGAAAGATCATAAAGAAGTTCAAGAAAATTGTAGGGTCAATAGCGCCCACTTTACAATATCTTCTCATGAATTTAAATTGATGTGGTAGAGGTGCTAGCGTCCACTCAATAGATATTATCGGTCTGAATTTCATGTTTTTGTGCTCAATAGGTATTGTCTGATTTGGTTTGAACTTAATAGTTTTGTCCTGAAAAATGTCTCAAATGTTGTCTTTAAAAAATATGTCTCATGGGGGAGAGCGATTTGTCCTAAAAAATACGCCTTTTGGTACAGAGAGGTTTGACCCTCGCTTATAAACCGGTTTGGAGCCTCACATGTTTGTCATGAAAAATGTGTTTCTTCGGGAAGAGAGGTTTAACTGTCGCTTATAAGCTATAGTCCACCATCATATTTAATCAATGTGGGACGAATCTCTACCCGCAATAAGCCCCTTTCTTATAATAAGCCTCCTATCGCGTGGGTTGAATGTACATGTGTGTGGGTGGGTTGTGTGTGTTGTCTCCCTCCGCATCATAAACCACCAACGTGTGGGTGAATTATATGTCCAATGGTAAGAGACGGAGTTAGAAAATGAAGATTAAGGGTAGGGGTACATTAGCTTAGCAAAAACAATCATTAGATAAAAAAAATTAAATTTTATTTTATTCACACACGTGTATTTCTCTATTTAAAATGTAAATTTTTGTTGAGATGTAAAATGTATCGTAAAAATAAAAGACTTGATTACCATTAGGGGAAGGAATTTTTTTACTTCCGGTTTCACACTAATATTTTTTGGTTTTTTTTTTCTCCATTTATTTTTGGACTTGCTCAAATAGAAAGACGTATATCCATAGAAAATATTGCAGTAGACCATGGACATTGTTCAAAATCAAAGCAAGTACTCAAAATTTGTTCGCAAGTCAAGATGAGCAGATGCTGACTTAGTATCTACCTTTGAATAATTGTCCTACTGACCATAATTGTCTTGAAAAATAAAAAAACAATATATTATATATATATATATATTCTATTTTGTATAACTAAAAATATGAAAAAGGGATATTTACATGAAAATTGGTTCGATATCAATGTGATCAAGCACATAGGATTTTGTAATTAACTAAGGTTATTTTTTTTTTTAAAAAAAGTCGGTCATGTCATTGCAGAGACTCGAACGCTAACTTCTTCACTGAAGAGTAATACATGTGACCATTGATTTGTAATTAACTAAGTTTGCTACGTAAGATTCAAATTTTCCGGCATGCCTCAACGTCAAAATTTTTCCTAATTTTATCTATTAGTTTCAAGAAAAAAGTAAATCTCGCCCCACTAATCTTTATTTTCTGGCTCCGTCACTGCTTGTATATATAGATGTGTGATTTGTTTTTAGGTAAATGAGGGAGTAGAAAACCCCCACCAATATATTAAAAAGGGAGAAAGTGAAATAATATAGAAGTTCATATAAAAGAAACAATAAAAACCGGTTTTTATATGCAGACTGTAACGAGATGAGATCTTCATGTTCCATTTTTCCTATTTCACTCTCTATTTCATATAATATTGGATGAATGACACATATACAATTGTGACATCGTTTTATATACGTGACATTTATCCGACACAATGGAACAGAGAGTGGAACATAAAATCTCAACCAGACTCGAACATATAAAATATTGTAGACCCTAACATCTAAAAAATCGTTAGTGGTTTATTCATTACTCTCAACTGCCTTATCCAGTACATCATCAGTTCTGCAACTTGCATATAAACAATCACATATTGCCTACAATTGACCATTTCATTCAACTAAAGAAATTTGCATCATCCACTGGGTTTTAATTTCCACCCACAACCACAACTCTTCCTTTTTCTTTTCCACTTTCTTGAAATTAAAAGTCCATTTGTTTGATAATTATTAATGAAAGCTAGAACATATATAATTTGCCCTCAATCTAGGTTCATAGGCTCGACTGATTTTTATATATTTCTAGAAAAATAATATTGCTACATATAAAATAGTGGCATTCAAATTTATTTTTCCGAATTAACATGCATAATGATGCATTCCTGACCTACGAAAAGAATATATTATTGGTCCAATTGGGCCTGGGTTTACATTTTCTTAGAGGGCCTAAACTCTTTTGAAATGAATTTGTTTATATGGGCTCAATTCGATTATGATGCTTAATGACCCATAGGACTTTTGGTGTCCCATTGTGAAATCAAATAAGCATGAGCCATTGTCCGAGATGGGGGAAGAAAATAGGAAAAGAAAATTGTATGGGCCTTGATCCATTTTTTTCATGTATCCCAAGCTTGTATTTACACCATGTGTGTGCACATTAATTTTCGTTTATATAACTTTTAACATCTATTTGAATTTATCGATAGATAAATTTGATTTTTACTTAAATAATTACTTGAAATCATATGTAAGCACATATTAAGTTGCAAGTTTTGGCCTTGTTTGTTTATGTTTCCAAGGGCCAATTTACAATTTCCAACTATTCATAGAAATGAAATCATGTTTGTTTCTAAATTTTCCAATGGAAATCATCATTTTCATTTTCCAATTTTCACATAAAACAACATCTCAAACCTATATTTTCAATTTCCAACACTATAGTATACCATATATTACTCATCAATCACTTTCTCACCTTTTAATCCAATTATACATATGGACCCTCCATTACCAACTCTATTTACTTATAATATTACTATTTTTTAATTATATATTTAATGGGACCCACCAACCTACAATCTTCCAAATATAATATTATATATACAATTAAAAAATTCAACCACTATTAACTTTTCAAATTATTATATATATAAAATACTATTTCAAAACTACTTAGCCAAACCTAATCTCATTTTCAAACCTATATAAAACTCATTTTCACCCTCTCATCCAAACATAATTCCAGTTTTCACACGAAAACCAATAAATTCACAAAATTCTATTTCCAACACTAGAAACTGGAAATAGTTCATGGAAACATAACCATACAAGGCCAAATTTGTTTTTCGAGATCGATATGTTGTCATTTTGTTCTTTGCATGCGCTTAGAAAAATGCGAAATCTGTGTAGATATTAAGTGCTTATTTGGGAGCACTTATGCAAACAACTATTTAGAAAATAAACTTTTGAATAAGTAATTTCTCAAAAGGCCTCCAATTCTAACTTATATAGAATAGATTTTTTGGATGCGTAACTTGTCCGAAAGCCTATTCAAATCACCAAACAGTAATTATTATTAAAATGAACTTTTAGATCTAAAAGTCTATCTCAAAAGTGCGTACTAAATTATTAGTGCTTTTGATATGGTTATGACTTATTATCATAGAATACTAGGGATGACAATTCCTGATAAGACACGATAACACGACCGACCTAACCCGGCAGAAATTCTTGAGAGAAACACGAACATGAGAAACCCAAACCCGAACACGACTTATACGAATTTCACATGAACTTACCAATTTATCTAAAAACATAATATCTTTAATTTTATTTATTTTGAGCATAACCCGAAATTGACCCGAAGTTAAACTCGAACACGACTCGATAACCCGCATTACCACCGTTATAAAATACATAATAGAAAAGAAGAACAAAAGCGCCCATGGCCTAATGGATAAGGCGCTTGACTTCTAATCAAGCGATTGTGGGTTCGAGTCCCACTGGGCGTGTATTATTTTTTTTTGCATTTTTAAACTTTTGTGGGCCATACTCGTAGGCCTACCAGACTATTGTTTTACGAAAGGTGGGGCCAAACTAAAGTGGCCTAATCTCCAATAATTTCTTCAATGTTTGAAGAAATTTTCGTTTACTAGCAACAATGATCCCATTCGAAATGTCCCTTTATCATAATAGTGTATGTAAGACTTTGTCCTTCTCATCATACAAACATTCATCACATTTTACTTTTTAAATGTTCCTTTATCGTAAGAGTGCGTGAGACAATCTCTCAGATCTAAATTCATGAGATAGACCTCCAAAGACCCAAACTCAAATTCATAACTGATAAAGGTAAAAGATTGTCTGGGCCGACCTGACCAGGCTTATGGCATTGGGCCGACCTGGAAAGGCCCATACTCTTGGGATGATCTGTCGAGAATTAGGCATTGGGCCGATCTGGGGAGGCTTACAGTTTAAGGCTGATCTTCTAGGGCTTATGAGTATTGGGCCGACCTACTGAGCCCATAGGTGGGAGGTATATCATATCGGGCCGATCTGTGAAGGCCCAAGTACGAGCGTAAGGATGTTCATTGGGTCGACCTGTGTAGGGGCCATTGTACTAAACCGACCTGTCGAGCCCTGCACGGCTAAAGGCGACCTGTTGTTGACCTATTGTACAGTTCGGCTCGAGATAGAATATGTATGAAGCCCTGAGGATGCCTTGGAGAATTACAGGGGCTTTATATCATACATTGGGCCGAGGTGTTTTGAAACAGGTCGGAGCCATGGTCTTACGGGCGTAAAATTAGGGTTTTTAGGAGATCCGATCCTAATCTAATGATGACTCTGACACCAAATCGTAACGGAATCCCGGATTTTATGGAAACCCTAATCCGAGCTAAGGTATAAAACGCCCAAGCCCAGGTTCATTCTAACCTAATCTCATTTTTTACTGTTACATTTTTTTTTCTCTCTCTAGCCTTTGCTTCCTTCTCAAGATACTGACATAAGCATCGGAGAGGGTACGCCGGAGCCCCCCCTCTGGCCCCCCTTGTGCAGGTTTCGTGGCGGATTGTGTCTTGGAAGGTGATCGGCGAGGAGAGGTAGTTTTTTGGAGCAACCAATAACTCAATTGGGATCAACCTTATGTTCCAGTTGCAGAATCTTATGTTTTAAGAGCGATTGACCCATATTCAATCTCATACGAGTGCATATTTTCTCTCCCCTATTATCCCCAATTTTACTCACCCGACTCAAGAAAAAAAAAGAAAAATAACGTGTATTTCTCTCTTCCCCTTTCAAACTCCCCGTCACGGGTTGAGATCTCCTATTCCACTTTCCCTATTCCACTCCATATTCCATATGTTGGATGAAAGACACATGTACAGTTGTGACACCATCTTGCACACGTGTATTTCATCCAATGCAATGGAATAGGAGTGGAATAGGAAAAGTGGAATGAATAGGAGATCCCGTCCCCCCCTCACCGCAGCAACTTCGATATCCAGCACTTCGAGGCTGGAGTGGAAGTCAAAACAATGAGTTTCAGTTTTTGAATTATTATTTCTCTATTTCACTTTATATTTCATCTTTGAGACGTGTAATGCACATATATGAGATAAACACGTGATGAGGGTCCATTTAGGTTGACCTCATGGGCCGAACTGAAGAAGCCCTGCTAATGGGCCGAACTGAAGAAGCTCTGCTAATGGCCGACCTGAAGAGCTGATGAGCTTTGCTAATAGGATGAGTTGATGAGCTCTGCTAATGGCCGACTACCGACTGATGGTGATGAGCTCTCGATGGTCACGATGATGGTGATGAGCTCTGCTAATAGGAAGAGCTGATGAGCTCTGTTAATGGCCGACCTGAAGAGCTGATGAGCTCTGCTAATAAGAAGAGCTGATGAGCTCTGCTAATGGTGACTGATGGTGATGAGCTCTACTGATGGCTGACCTGAAGAGCTGATGAACTCTGCTAATAAGAAGAGCTGATGAGCTCTGCTAATAGGAAGAGCTGATGAACTCTGCTAATAGTGACTGATGGTGATGAGCTCTCAGATGGTGACTGAAGAGCGATGAGCTCTGCTAATAAGAAGAAGAGTGATGAGCTCTGCTAATAGGAAGAGTGATGAGCTCTACCGATGGTGACTGAAGAGGCGATGAGCTCGCTAATGGTGACTTGATGAGCTCGCTATGAAGAGTTGAGAGAGCTCGCTAATGGATTAATTTTGTAGAGTTTTGGGCGAGCCAAGATTTGAAGAGCTTTGGTCGAGTTGTTATACTTCAAGTGTATGGTGATCTGTCGAGCTCTAAAGGATCGACTTTGGAAAGTCATGAGGAAGGAGGCCGATCTGGTAGAACTCGGTTCGCCACGGGAGTAAAGGGGCTATGAGAGTGCCTTTGAGAGATCTCAAGGACAAGCATTAATCGTTGGTCCGAGCGTGCCTCGAGTCGATTCGGAGTCGAGGTCTTGGGGCGTAAATTAGGGTTTTGGGAGATCCGATCCTAATTTAATGATGACTCTGACACCAAATCGTAGCGGAATCCCGAATTTTACGGAAACCCTAATCCTAACTAAGGTATAAAAGGCCCGAGCCCAGGTTCATTCTAACCTAATCTCATTTCTTTTACTATTACATTGCTCTTTCCCTCTCTAGCTTTTTACTTCTTTTCCAAGACACTGACTTAAGCGTCGGAGAGGGTACGCCGGAGCCCCCCTCCGGCCCCCTTTGTGCAGGTTTTACGGAGGACTTCGTCTTGGAAGGTGATCGGCGAGAGGAGGTCGTTTTTGGGAGCAACCAACACGAATCATTAATTCTATTAACCTAATTTAGCAAATAAACATCTTCATACATATGAAAAGTAAAATGTAAAATAAAATAAGAAATGACACTAAAAATTCAAAACCCTATCAACTGACTGGCAACTGGTCCATATTGTACTCGAGTAGGAAATGCCTGTAACTAACTATAATCTTTAAAAGCCATTACTTTCATTTAATTTCTTAGGTATTTATTAAGTAGGTCCAAAGATTTGGGTCCAATTTAGTTTTGGGACCACGAATTCTTAAGTTATGAACTTTGAAGAAGACTAATTCACTTTGATTAAAATTGTAGTCACATTATCTAAGAATTGTTCTGATACCCCATTATTCAAAACAATTATACAAATTGAGGGTTTTGCTTATATTTTCCCATCGATTTTTTTATATTTAATGTGTTCCAAAGCCGACTGATATTTTTTAAAAACTTATATTGAGCTTTAGACGGGTATTTGGTTGAGCTTATAAACTATTCCAAAGTATTTGGTAATTTTCTTTTAAAAAAGATCTTATAACAAGCTCCCAAAATAAGATGCTAGGAGCTTATAAACTATTTTTGAAAAAGATGGGGTTCCTACCTTATTTTTAAAATAATATCTTATTTTAATTTAACTTTGGCTATTTTAATTATAAAGTATCCTTTTTTTTAATAAGTTGGGAGTACTGGTTGGAGAGGATATGATAAATGTCAAATAAACCGAGAGATACATGATTCGAACTCTGGTTAATACCCTTATAAAGGGTGAGTGATACCAATTATAAAGTATCATTATTAACTCTTTTATCTTATTTTATCCAATTAAACATTTCAACCATTTAATTTTAAAATAAGATACAACATCTTATAAACACTAAAAATATCTTATAAGATGTATGAGCTCATAAAATATTTTACATATGCTAACCTATCAACGGTCCACAAAATAGGGGTGTCGGTAAAAATATAATACATAATCAAATCTCAAGGAGATCTTTGTAATTTTAAAACTTTTATGAATTTATGTAATTACTCCAAACCTCATGGATAATTTTTGTAATTATCTCAAAAATTTATGACTCATAAACTTGAAATCAAATATATACATTCCAAAACATACCCAATTATATGGGGTGGGTGTGAGGCCTATCTTTTTAATTATTTGCCCCTGTTTTTCTTGATGTGATCAATTCAATGACTAATCTTAGCCACAAACCATTCAAGCACACGTGTGTCGACATTCTTCTGAGATTGAGTGATTAAGATATATTTATGAAACAGGTGAAAAATTGAATTTATTGAGAATGGCCCTCATCCAAGATTTTGTGCATTATTGATAGGAAAAAATATGTAGCAAGGAATTGACCATGTAACATATGTGAGGTTATTTGCCAAAAATTGATACATTTCACCTCCAACTATAATTCCAAATAAGTAAAGGGGAGAGATATAAATCGAAATGCAGCAGAAACAAAAAAATAACGAACAACGATAAAGTATATCTATGCATGTGTGTTTAAGTAGTTTTTTTTTTTTTGATATAGTCGAAATTCCATTTCAACTCTTATTCGGGCTTGCTTGATTTCAATTCTTAGAGATAATGGTTATTTGAGTAATTAATTTAAATTTGAAATATTATTTTTTTTGGTCCGTTTGGTTTGTTTGAATATCAACTCGATATTATAAACAATATTTATTATTGAGGGATATATTTGGAGCGTTTGCAGTCACTAAAAAAAATTGCTTCTTAGCTTTTATTTGAAACAAATCAATCATTTGCAAATGTCAATTTTTGGTTCTAAATCTCCTTCATTTAATTTTGCTTCTAGTTTGATTTTTACAAACAAATAAGCATTTTACAACTTTTTCACCAAATTCTCTCAACTTCTGATTTTCAATTTCTAATTCTATTTGCAAACGCTCTCAGATTTTGATTCTCAACTACTTTTACTTCTGCTACAATAAATCACTTTTTCTAAAAGCATAAGTTTTTGCAAACACTCTCATTATCTCGAATTGAAAAACAACCGACTTGAGTTTTAATCATAATAATCTTTTACTAGATCTTAGCCTTGATGAATCTTGGTATTTCAATAATATTTCTCTCTTGTTATTCATTTTTCATTTTGAAATTGCATATACTGATACCACACATACACAAGAGAAATCTCACACCATGGAAAAGAATTAAAGGCATATATTCCCTTGGTGTCACAATGGTATTAAAGTCTACAACCACTTGTGGTACTAGATTACTATAAATGCTTTCTCAAAGTTTTTTTGCTAGTTTCTTATGCATTAAATATAGTTTTAGAAGTACCCTCTTTTAGGGGTGGATAAATGGCCAATGGGGCAACCATAGTGGGAAAGGTATCCTTATAGTGGACCTTCACCTAAGATTAAAAAGAACTACCCTAGTAAACCATCTTCCTACAAGTGCTAGCCCTAAAAGTGCAAATTATGGCCCAAAGGGAAAAATAAAAATACAATTTTAAGATTTTATGCTTGTAGCTTTACTTTTCTTCTTGCCAATCTCATCATTATAACTCTGATCCCTCTTTCTTTTTTTTAAAATGGCAATAATATTGCTTGGTTGACCCTTGGTTCAATTTCTCTAATTCTATATATATATATATATATATATATATATGCATTTCAAGAATGTATGTGTTGTGCTAATATTGATGGTTGACTCCTTTTCTACTTTAGTAGGATAACTCTTCCTAGTGAGATAAGATAATGTAGCAACTTCAAATGAATGCCAAGATATGGAACAGTTAAGAATATGAATTCTTGACAATAAATTATAAACATGGAAAATTACTTATTTCTGACAATATATAATTGGTCATGATTTCATATATAAATTAGGATAATTATAAAAACTATCATGAGGTTTTAGTCTAATTACAGAAAAGTCCAATTATTTTTAAAAACTATGCATTCCCCCGAGGTATTACAATACCCCATTGAGTTTTGTATTTATTATACAAATTGCCCACCACAACACCCATTCATAGGTCCAATTTGTAAAATAGAAACATATATCAAGAGGTATTTATAGTATTTATAATTATTCCGACAAAATTACAAAATTAATCTTGTAACTATAGAGCAGTAGCAAAATGATCCTCTCAAAATCATGTTTTCGCAACTATAGAAAACTCTCGTTTTTGGTCCCGTAAAATGCACGGTTTGCAAATTAAAATAGTCTCATAACTATATGAAAACCTCAATTTTAGTACTAATTTCACCGGATTTCAAACACGTGAGTGACATATGTAGTTCCTAATTTCGATGAAGTTTGGACCAAAATGAAGATTTGCATAAAATTATGGTACTATTTCACAAATCATGCATTTTGCAGAACCAAAATTAAAATATTTATATAATTATAATTTTTTTTGTTGTAAAATTTGATTTTTACATGACTTTTTTGCTATCGCTATTATAAGACTAATTTTGCAAATGTACCTAATTATCCCTGTAAAATAAAACATGTGTCCTGTCTCACAATAATTGATAGTACAGTGGAATAGTTTCAGTAGTGTGCTGATAAAGACTGAAAGGGCCTACCTATGCCCATTTTACTGCAACAACTTATTATTTTTCCTCTCTTATTTTCTTTCCTTTTCATTTTTATATTATTTTATTTATTTATTTATTTTTTTTTGCATGGGTGGCAGGATTTAATTGAGACAGGAAAAAAAGTATGGGTAAGTGGTGGTTTTGATTATAATTGCCTGCCCAAATTAGACAATGTCTATTATGAAATTACAGCTGTGAGAATCAACTGGCTGAATTTGAAATGACAATTCCAGAAACACTAAGTACATTTTGGCATTGATTGTTAATTATGCTTCTTTCAGTCTCCAATTATTTTTTCTTTTTGCTTTTTGTAATGTCACACCAAAGAATATTTAGTTTGTGCCCAATTACAATTTTGTTAAAATTTCTTATAAGATATTTAAGACCATATAAGTTATTAGTATTTAATAAATTCTTTGAGGTATGTTTATAAGATTTCAAAATAAAATATCAGCATCATGTAAGTTATTCTGAAGTAAATAAAATAAATTATAAATACTAATTTTAAGTTTAGTCTATTTAAAAAAAATCATATTATTTTTAGGATCACAACACCCCTTAAAGTCTCCTTTGTAATACAAATACCATCCTCTATAAGTATTGTAATTTGTGAAGCATGAAGATACTTTTCCAACCTTAAATGAACTTGTAAGTAGCTCCATTTCAAGGAAAGTTTTAAACTTCACCTAAAAATATGGTCTCTAATTTTTATTTATTTTTAAACATCTTAACAAGCTTCTTTAATTTCATCATATTATTTATATCGTAATCATTCCAAGTATTTACAACTGTTTTATGCTTCATCAGTTATCTATATATTTCGAAAATATTTTTAAAGTAGTATCTAAAATCATAAAAATTTCAAGTCATCTTATAAAAAATAAAAGTGATGTGGAGTCATTTCACCTCGTATCAAACTCCATGTTACGAGTCTTCTTCAATGTGGGCTATTGCTTGTACCACAACAAGTAGTTTAATTGTGATGACATTAATTGATTATCTCAGCAAAAACCTTCAACGCTCAAGTCAGTCCCAGAGAAAAAGCAAAAAACACAAAGAATATGGAAGTAGGTAAACCATCGTAGCTCCAAATGAATGACATGCTAGGCTGTTCATAAATTTTATTTTTTGAAGCACAGTTTTCTTATGGTGTAGCACAGTGGATGAATCCTACGTCCTATATATTGAGCTATTGATCACATGGCCTATTAAAATTGATTTTGTTGGGTCTCTAGTAATTGGCCAGGTAGCATCAATAAGAGCTTATTCATTTACTCTAAATAACTTAGTCAATTAGTTTCAAAACATTGTATAAAACTACAATAATTTATGAAAATTTTCAAATAAAGTGTTGCCTATCCCATCAAGGTATCTTCATAAAGAAAATACATCTTACAATGGGCAAAAAATGTATACATACAAAGTACATTAGCGAAAACTCACTCCATTGCGTTCTTCAAAATTAATTAATCGTTTTTCAATACATGTAAAAGTGATTCTGAAAAATTCAATAACGTTACATAATTATGTCACAATTCTCTTATTATTATTACCCTTATATCATCACGGGCCTAAATTACAAAAAATACAAATTTGAGGGGTCAATGTTCAAATGATCCATTTTGCTCCACTTAACTATTGTGCATGACCCATTAATCCACGCGTAGGAGATATCATCTCAGAACAAAGTAGGCTTTAATCGATTCCTTTATCTTCATTATTATGTACAATATAATCTGTGGTCCCCTAAAAATAATTTCAATTGACAATTAATATCATAACTAATTAGGCCACTCCAACACCTGCAGACAATACCATTTTGATTTTTCTACGTAAATTTGGTGTTACATTTCATATTGAATTTTATCGATACACATTAAATATATTGATGCTGCCTTTTAGGACAAATCACTCTAAAACTAAGGTTTCTGACAAAATTCTTCTTTTCAAGGGGGAAATCTTCAAATATTCTTCTCTGGGAGCTGAAAATCTTCTTCTAGGGACTTGTCTGCACACACACAAACGTTAAGGGGGTTTCTGGGGGTTGCCCAGGGAGTCCCCTCTGACGCTCAAGTCAACATGGTGATCGAGAGGGAATAAAAAATAATCGAATACTGAATTAAATGCGTAGGAGTAATTATGAGTTAATTGACTTACAAATGAAGAGGATATAACTTTTTATACCTGAGTAGTGGGTCTTGTAGGCCGATTGGCCTATGGGTCAGTCCCAGACACTTTTGAGCCGGGATATTTCATTAATAGCCAATTGGGCAATTAATATTAAGTCAATATATAAATCAAATGATATATCTAATTATTAAATGTCATTTTTGTCCACAACATATATATTTTGAAAAATAATAATAATTTATGACATAATTCAATATAATATGAGATGTAATACCGAATTAGAAGAAATCATATGACTGCATTACATAGGAGAAATACACTTCCTAAAATGTTGCAAGTAATTGGGTTGCATTAATTTGTCTCAAGATTTTTTTTTTTATTTTTCTTTTCTCATGAGATGTTATTTTCAATTTATTCATTCCAGATCCACATATGTATAAGATCATTTTCATTGGTGAAGGGGATATGGACCATACAGTTGGATCCATCTAGGGTTCATTAAGAAGAAAATGAAACATTCTTGTTGAAAATATTTAAAGGGCATGGCATCCTCATAGGATGGAAAAGGATGGTGGCCAAATTTTTATCAAGATTAATTAATTTTTAGACTTGTATATTATTAGTTGATGTTATTTGTAAAATTAAAGGTTGTGTTATTAATCGATGTAAATTGGGAAAACATTAGTTAATGTTTCGATTTTAGCTTCATCTACCTCTCCGTGAGATTATTCCATGACACACTTGGAGGAGTACTCCAAGTGGATAATTATCGTAGATTTATTATGGATATGTGAATATTCACATACAATCAAACAATCCAATGTGTATTCTCTCAGAAGTAGCATCTACAAGACCCCTCTCTGTGTTGACACGAAATAAATAAATAAATAAATTATTGTTTACTCTAGGCCAAGATTAGGATTAGCTAGGGGAATTTTAAATATTTCCGAATTATGAAAAAGAAATACTTGAATAGAAGAATAATCAAGTTGGGGTTTTCTTAGAAATTCTATTGTTTTTCCTATATTTTTCTTTGAATGTATTTTGATTATACCTTTTTAGTAACACATATTTCCAATGATTTAATGATCGTGAGGATTACCACTAAATGTAGCACATTGTATAATTTCATAATTAACATTATTATGATGCTTAAAACTTAATCAAATATCTACAAATAATTATGACTTTAATTATCATTTGTCGTAATTAGTAATCAGTCCTTTTAGCAACGGAATGAAGCCCAATTGATCACGTTAATGCAAAAACATTCTGTGGATGAATAGCTGTTTGCTTGCAATTTACAATAATCATGGGCCAGTTTAATTAAAAATAAAATTAATGTGGAAGGAAAATGATTGATCAGTTCAATTAATTTGCATAAATATTATTAGGTGGGTGTTGATAGTCAATTTGATGGTACCACTACAAAATCTAACTCAAAACTTATTCACCGAAATATAATAGTGTGTTCAAATTTTAAACACTAATATTTAAAAAAAAAAATCAAATCCTACTTTAAAACGAATTTATAAAACCATCTGGAGATAAGAATTTCAATTTTGTATTAATAAATTAATTGATTTTATTTGAATAATTTAAAGTAACAATGAGTTTAAAATTCTTGAATTCATTTTTTAATCTAATTCTGAATAGTTATGAGGAATTTAAAATTCACAAAAATGTGAAAGCATTAAAAAAATTCATCCAACCCTCTTCTCAAGTACACATAGGTAGAAGTGTAAACGAATCGAGTCCAACTGAACATAATATTATTAAAGTTTGTTTGAATCGTTTGCATCGCTTCAAAAATGGAGTTTGAGCTTGATTTAGTTATTTATCAAATCGAGCCTGAATGAATTTTAGTCAAGCGGAAAATGAATCCAGCTCGAGTAACTTGATATTTTTACACATGCCATCATACTTTTTTACTAATCGAGCAGAGCTCGAGTCGATCTTTATATTTTATCGAACGAAAAATTGTGTTTAAATTTGGGATGATATACTGACGAACAGAACTGAAACGAGCTTTTAACAATCAATCTCGAATCGAGTTTCTTGCCTACACATTGCTAGAATTTGATTCACACATTAAAAGCCAAAAAGAAAGATAAATACAAAAATTGTGAAGTAGAAAAGATTAAAGGAAGATCTTTATCCTATAATTAGATGCAGGTGATCTGGGCAGCAAAGTGAAAGAAGGCTCCCAAATCAATGGCCTTAAATATTGGACCATAGTTCCTAATTCACTTTCCAATGAAATCTCAAAGGACCAACATCCTCTCAACTGTCACATTCTCCAAAAACCCACGACCATTCTCTTATAAAAAGAATCAATTAATAAATATACTATCTAATTTTTAATTAAATATTCTTGGCCCCTCATACTCCTAGCTACAAAATAAGCACCACAAATCTAAATAAACTAGAAATTTCTAGTAATGTAGGTGAAATTATTAGACCTAATTAGTAGGACTTTAACACATAGTGCTCTAATTTTCAACTTTCCCTCTCTCTATCTTTTCTCCTCCTTCTCTCTATCCCAAAAGAAAAACCCTAACACAACTTTCTTCCCTCCCTCCCCAAACCTCACCGCCCCAACCTTCTCTCCCCTCCCCTCCCTCCTCCTTCCCCCTCCCTCCCCCTCCATGTCTTTTATTGGAGGGACACCAATGGGCGGTCCCAGGCGTACGAAGGTGGCGGGATTTTTGGTCAGGGGTGAAAATGGGTCGGAACTTCACGGAGGTATTTTGGAGCCGAGTAAATGATGGGCTACGATTTGTAGATCGGGTGAGGAGAGGCAATTTTCTTTTTTTTTTTTGTTTTTTACGTTTTTTTTTTTTTCGTATTTTTTTTTTGAGTCTTTGTTTTTTAGGTTGATTTGCGAATCTCGTAGGCGGTCGATAATTTGTCTTGCGGTGCGTGATGTAGCTCGTCCGGATTTGTTCGAGTTAGGCGGTCTCCTTGAGGAGTGCCTTAGTCCTCCTTTTGGAGGTGGTTTAGTTTCCTTTGGAGTGTTTAGTTTTATTTAGTTTTGTGTTTTTAGTTGTTTCTTGTTTTGCTCCTTCGAATTACGGTGGTTATACCTCTCGACGGAGTTCTCCCTTGACATGTATCAATGTATGTATGTTGAAGTGGCTATTTTTTGAGTTAGCGTGTAAATTTTGTTGAGTTATGAATATATTTCTATCGTTTCGGAAAAAAAAAAAAACACATAGTGCTCTACATTTGTCTATTCAAAAAAAATTTAAATTAGAGAATATATCTTTTACCTATTTATAGTAGATATATACTCTATGAATCAAGCGAAAATTTGCACTAAATAGGACCATATAAGATGATTGATATATGGGTCCAAAGGGCCATTAATCAAATGGGGTGCTTCAAATATCATGTGGGTTTGTTCATTGTAAGGTCTAGGGGGAGCATTATAGAGTCAAAAAAATTGAGAAAAATAAAAAAATCCTAAAAAGAACCCCCCACCACAAAAAATGAAAAAAAAATTATAGTGCAAGATTTGGGTGGCCTAAAAAGACTGATTTTTTTGCAAAATGCAAATACAAAGAATCCCATCATTTCAAAATCCCCTTTAAAAGAACACAAAGAACAAAAGAAAACAAGAAGATGCATGGCAAGAGTGTATTATCTAGGAGAAAACAAAACCCCACAAATTTCAATAAGAATAGATGGGGATTAAAGGAACAAACTCAGTTGCTCGAGGAAGAAAAAGTGGAAAGAAGAAACCAAAATAGCACTAAAATCAAAAGAGGGCCATTAATTAACCCAAATGGAAGATTAAGAAAGAAAAAAATATATATAAAGAAATTTAAGGAAAATAGACTTAGGTTTTGGTGCCCAATTTCAGTCAATATGGTCAAACATTTTATAATCCAATGAGCTCAATCTAACATCATACATCAAAAACACATCCAAAAAGCCTATATTTTTTTAAAAAACACAATATTTTGTGTTCTTTTTCTTTTTTGTTTCCTCCTATCTGCACATAATGATATTCCACTTTCTTGTTGTATAAACAAAAGTCCTTTTAGAAGAAGAAATACTAAAAAAAGAAAGAGAAAAAAAGGAAAAAAATTGGAAGTGAGCTCATGAGGACCTCATGCCTCTCAAGTTTGCCTTCTTTTCACTCTCTCTCTTTCTCTTTTTAGATTTTTATTAGGGATAATTACAAAAACTACCCCCAACATTTGAGCTAATAACAAAAAACCCAAAAAATTTACAAAACCTAGAATTTTTTAAAAATTACAAAAAACTCCTCAAGGTTTGTATATTATACTTCACCCTTTCAAAAGCAAAAAAAAAAATTTGAAAAATCACATTTACATTTGTAAAAATATTACTAGTTAAACTAGAAATCTCCACTCTCAATCACCACTGGGCTCTGCCGCAACACCAACTTAAATCTACACACAGAGGGCTAGAAAGAGGGCCGGAGTCTCCTCCGACGCTCAGATCAGCTTCTCAGAGAAAAATGCGAAGAAAGATAGCGTATATTTCGTAGAAAATGTAATGTAACACATAACTGTTGAAAGGAAATTTGTTGAAAAGATATTTATAGGATTAGAGCTATGATTTCGATGATTCTTGAAAGCGGTTACGAGAAATCTAGAATTTGTTATGCATGATTTATAGCAGAAATTTGTTATAAAAGATTGCAGTTTGGGTTGATGATCTAGACCGAACTCTTTACCTTTATCAAAACTGAGCTCAACTAAAAGGCCCGTACCGCCGAACCTCTTTGAGAGCTTACTTTGGGAGGCTTTACTAAGCCCATAAGCTCGATTTCTCTATCAGAGATCAGTGTTTATATTATGTTGAATCAATTACACTACCTCTTACATTTAAGATAAAATCAAACTGCAGGGTTTTTTTTATCTGTATTTTGAAATTTCTCCTAACTTTTTTTTATAATTACCCAAAATCTCGGGGTAGTTTTTGTAATTAATCCCTTTTTACTATTCACCCCTTTCCTTTTTCTTTCCCTTCTTCCCAATTAAACAAATGAAAAATGGCAGATTACCAATCATCCTTTCCCCTGTATAGGAAACACCCATCATTGCTCCCAACAATCCTTTTCACCCTTACAAACCTCTGCTTCCAAGATTTCTTCATATTCTCTCCTTCTATTCCATTCATTTCATTCCTTTTCATTATTTTTATTTTATTAATTTCTATTTCTCTCCCCTCAACAGTTTAAATATCACAATCTTCACACCCTTTTTTCCTCCCCCCTTTCAACTTAACCCCATTTCCTATGATGGATCCTTCCTCAACCAACTCTGTCCATGGCTACTACAATTTCCTAACTCGTGGAATCGATGATCTCGAAAACGTGTTTCTGTCTAGCAACTTCATGTCAATCCATTTCCTCCAAAGGGCTCTGTCCCTTCTGAGATCGTCACACAGCCAGTTGACGCTTTTGGTTCAGAAACTCCATTTGCCCGTTGGTGAAAAATGGCTTGATGAGTACATGGATGAAAGTTCTAAGCTTTGGGAAATTTGTCAGATTCTTAAAACTGGGATTTCAGGCATGGAGAATTATTACTCTGCTGGTTTGAACATAACTTCGTCTTTAGATGGCCATCGCCATTTGAGTCCACAGCTTTCTCGTCAGGTATATCAGATTCTTCACACAGTTCACACCCATCAAGGTGTTTTTTTTTTTTTTGAGGGAAGCTATCAAGATTTGATAAAGATCACATTTTTTTTTCCTGGGGTAGTTACAAAAATTATTTTTCGGGTTAGTCTGGTTACAAAAAGACCCAATTATCTTTTAAAATTACAAATACCCGGACGGACGCCCATTTCTATTTTACAAAATTTTACCATCAACAGGGGTAATTTTGAAAGATAGTGGGAATTTTCTGTAATTAGGCTAAACCTTAGTTTTTGTGGATCTTTTATCGTAAAATGGTATTTTATCTCATATTTCATGTTATGGTGATTGCCATGTGTTTTTTCTGACGATTATCACTAGTCTTAAGAAAAACTCACTATTTATGCTTAAAAATCAAAATGATATTTTTATGCACTTGACAATTATCCGAGCGTTGGAATGAGAGACGAAACATAATAAAAGATCCCATTTGAGTTCTGTAATTATCTAATTTTTATTTTGGGATAATTACAAAAAGTACCCTGAGGTTTGACCTAAATACAAAAAAAAGACTAATTAACTTTCAGAATTACAAAAAATACCCTACAGATTTGATCCAATGTTAAAATTAAGGTGTAAAGTGTAATATTTTTATATATATGTGGGATATTTTGAAATATCTTTTGCTTATGAATGAGGTAAATTTTAGACAAAATAGAACTTGAGGGGTATTTTTTGTAATTTTGAAAGTTAGTTGTGGTTTTTTAATAATTAGGTTAAATCTCAAAGGTAATTTTTGTAATTATTTTATTATTATTATAAAAAGAATGGGATTGTGAAAATTCTTTTGTTTGTTAAGTTTTTGATTGGATTCTTGATAATAATAAAAAAAAAAACAGGTAATCAGGGCTATAACAGGATGCAGAAGAGAGGCTGTGGGGCTAGAAGAAGAAAACAGGTCACTAATGGAGACAAGAATTGAGCCACTCACATTAAAATTTGATGACAACATTTCTGTTGAATCCAAACTGAATGGATTTAATGGTTTCAGAGGAGTTCTATATGCAATGAGAAATGTTAGTTCACTTTTACTAATGGTTTTAGTCTATGGCTTAGTTTACTGCTGGCCTGAATCAAATTCCCCAAGAAATGGATATGAAGGGTGTTTGTTATTTGGATCATCTTTCATGATCTCAACAGCCAGGCTGCAGCAAAGGGTGGACTCTGAGATCAATCAGATACCGGGCCGGCCCGGGGTTCTTTTACATGAGTTTAGGAGATCAAAGGCTGCCATGGATGAGCTTAGGGTGGAGCTTGAGAGGAGATGCTCACAGGGGATTGTGGAGTGGGAATCAGAAGTTGGGATTAGGGAAAGAGTTGAAAGCTTGAAGGGCTTTTTTGCAATTTTGAGGGGTGGGACTGAGAATATTATTGGGCAGCTTGATGATTTTTTTGATGAGATTGTTGAAGGGAGGAAGAAGCTCTTGGATTTGTGTAGTCATAGGTAGAGGAAGTTTTAGAGGTTTGTAATTTAATGGGAAGGAAAAGAAAAAAGAAAAGAAAAAAAAAAAGAAAATGAAATGTAAGTGTAGGAGAAATTAGTAGTTGGTTGATTGTAACTTTTTCTTTTTAGTCCTTTTTACTCTTTTTTCCTCCCTCTTTAGAACCAATTTTCTTTACCCTTCTTGTAGATTCTTTGTTTTGCTTTGTTGGGGGCAGTTTCTGTTTAAATGTACTGCCCCGTTATTGCATGACTCGAACTTCATATTGCGAGTAATACCAGTGGCCACTCGGCTAGCTATAGTGGTTAAATTTTGGGATAGTTTAGATTACTTTATTTCAAAAACCCAAAATTGCCAGTAATACCAATGGCCACTCCGTCAGCTATAATGGTTAAATATGCCATGTAAACTACTGGCCTGTAAACTATTGAGTGGTAACAAAATAAAACAACAATTTATTCAACTTATAATTTAGAATTATTAAAAAATGGTAGATGGAGGACTAAATTGGTCGTCGATTTAAAAAAATTCCCGAAATCGATTCTCAATTTGGGGATTTCATTTATTTCGGTCCTAATTGCTAACTAGACATATGACTTACAAATCCACGATGACTTGAATGAAAATAAAGGAAGCATAAATAAAACTACCCTCCCCCCTCGGCAAAATCGAGCCCCAAATAAGTTACAGAAAACCCCAAAAAATTGAATCTCTGCTTCTTCTTTTCCATCAAAGTCATCGTTAATTTGCTAGGTCATATATCCCGTTAGCAATTAGAACCGAAAAAATAAAAACTCCAAATTGATTTATTAATTTCAGGAGAAATTTGAAATCGGCGGCCAATTTAGTCCTCAATCTGCCATTTTTTAAAAATTATTATCATAAATTGTAAGTTGAATAAGTTAGTGCCATGTTTTCCCACCACTCAATAGTTTGAGGGCGTATTTTGCAATTTAGCCAATTTTGGGGCAGTTAAAGATTCCTTTATTTCAAGAGCCCAAAAAAGGAAAATTTTCAGAAGGAAGAAATAGTAATGCCAGCCAAAAACATGGTTTTCAGGTAATCAAGCATGAGAATCCAATGGGCACCATAAAAAGGTAAAGGCAAAGTAATAAAATTAGGAACATGACATGACAGAAACAAAGCTGTAATGCAGAAGAAACATTACAGATTTCAACCAAGCAAAAAAGTAGAAACCCCTCTTTCTGTTTCTGTTTTCCATAAAAAGAAAGCAGTGAAAAAGTAGAATCGAAACTTCTTGTTAGGGGGACACAAAAGGTCAAATCTTGATAATTCATACACTATCTTTTCAATTATTTTGTTGGATAAATTATAAAAAATACCAAGAAGTTTAGCATAACTACAAAAAAACTCCACAAATATCCCCTTAAAAGTGTTATTTCTAACAACATACTCCAGAATGAGGGTGCATGAAACAAATGGCAAAAGGGTATTTATAATTTTAAAAAATAGTTGAGCTTTTTTTGTAGTTAGAGAAAACATTAGTGTAGTTTTTGTAATTAGCCATTTTTTATTGCATTATTTTACTGCAAACTCAGTGTTTCTGCCACTGCTTGAATATTTACTAGACTTTGATTAAACACTCACTGATCATCCTAGTGGAATAGAATCAATAAAATTGGAGGTTTGCCCCAATGGGCACACTCCAGCATCTGGTAAATGACAAGGTGATTGGAGTGACATTAATCCGACGCCGCGAGTTTGAATCTGTGTAGTAACAGTTCTTTGCTGAAATATTGTAAAGACCGTTGTTGGGTTCATGTCCCGTTGTTCATCTCCCTTGCACGGTTGCCACTTGCCACTCGTGTATATCCTTTGATTTACAACCTACCTGACCAAGGGGCTCTGGCAAAGGTGGGGGGTTTCGCCTGGATAAACCCTTTATTAAATTAATAAATAAATAAAAGTGGAGACTTTGGGACAGCAAGTCTGTAAATTCCTGGCTCTGGTTTTAATGTCAACAGCAGATACATTTTTTGAACTCTGGAATCTTTTTGTCTTTCAGTTTCATATGAAATCAACGGATTAATTTTTATTTTTTTGGTAGTTTATTCTCATCAAATCTCAAAAAACCCTTATTTCTGTCTCTGTCACACACATAAATGCACACATCAGTTCAAGATGATATTTTTAGTCTTGGTGCCATTTTCTTCCTCCCTTTTTGGGATACACTGTGGAAGACAGAATAATGGAATAACAGTAACATGAATTTAATCATAGAGTTAAAAAAGAAATTGTAACAAGCGCATACCCTTTAACAGTACTAAAAATACTTTAAGAGCAGGATCCACAATAATTTCCATTTTAGCCCTATAACAGTACTGAAAATAAAAAATACACCAAACATAGCTGAGTCGGTATGGGATTAAACAAGTAAATACAGAAAAATTCATTAGAAGCACAATCATCGATAAAAAAACGAGCTCAAACTTTAAAATATCAATCATAGTGCAATATCAGTGCTCCGAAAAAAGATGATTTATGTATCCTGGTTCGTACTCGACTTTACATTCTTCGTCTGCCCATCTGACTTGTATGGAATCAACAAGTTGACTCCATTAACTACAGATTCTTAAAAAAAAGACAAATTTCGACAGAAGAAACTGAAGTTTCGTAATTACAATATAAGAATAAGGGCAAGGAAACGAAAATTATGAGGGCTTCTCTGGAGCCAAGATCATAATTCTCAGATGATTATCATAATTTAAAGATTCGATATAAACAATCACAACGCACCTGAAATAGCATTCACATACCAAGAATTTGCAGACATCAAATAGATTTCAAATTATAATTTCTCAGCTGTGGGCCAATATGTGTTACCTTCAAATAAAGACTCATAAAATAGAGAGAAATGAATAATATGCATTTGAGCTAAACACATAAAACCCTGTAATGATCTCAAATCCCAATCAGAGCACTAAGAAACAGGGAAAATATCCGCAGGTTCATAGATACCAGCATGTATAGCACAATGGAACTACAATTTGTAAGGGTCCTTGGTTAATCACTTAATAAACAACAACAAACTAAGCCTTAATCCCACCATGTGGGGTCGGCTATATGGATCATATCGCGCCATAGTTTACGGTCATAAGCCATATTTTCATTTATTTCTAGATGTAACATGTCTTGTTTAACTTTTTCTTTCCAAGTCTTTTTAGGTCTTTCTCTGCCTCTTTTGATTTGTGTGAGTGATTCCCTATCTTCTAATCCCAAATTCCAATCCTTAGACGGGTTTATGTTGTTTCGTACATGATGGCATCTTTTCCAGTAGTTCATCAATCACTTGCTGCTTTTACTTTAAAATTTTCCATTGAGTTACGGAATTTTAGATGGTCTATTCCCAACTATCAGATTTTTAATCAAGATGCAAAATATCAAAGTTCTTTGCATAACAATCCAAGAAATTCGGGAAAAAGGGATGAAAAAAAGCAGGGGTTATCTTCAGCCAAATAGCAAAGAAGGGTAAAAGAACACACCTTTATGACCAAACAAGGCCAGTGGTAGAGCACCTCGTGCATCAACATTGTTGCCTATTGATTTTCCATTCCAACAATTTCTTAGAACCCACCAGTTTTGAAGCAGCAAAAACTAGTCATACTTTCTCTCTGAAAAATCGGGCCAAGCAAAATTACCAGTATAAATGGTATTAGCCCACATGTTAAAATCATCCTTTCGAGATTATTACTGGATCCTTCTAGTGCTTGATTCATAGAAAACCAGAATCAATTGATCATATAGTAATCATCAAAAACTCCCACTTTACTTTCTAAGTCATGCCTGGTGAAAATCTAGCAGAGTTTCAGTCGGCACATTTCGGAAGCTTTTTCTATTTCTACATCTCTTTCTTCCTCATTTTCCATCCTTTCTTCCGTTTTTTAGGTTTCTCTTAATCTAACACACAACTTAGCTAGTAATTTAAAATCTCCCAATCCTACAAACTGGTTTTGCATCAACTTTTTGACTTAAACAAATAAGGTCTGGCCTCTCAGATACATCAAATACCTTCCCAAATTTCCAGTCTTGGTACCTTTTTCCCATTTTTTTCTCCTCTTAATTTATGTTCAAGGTATCAATATATACCAATTTATAAAACTCTCTTAAGGGATTATGTAAAATATATCTAATTCCGTCAAGAATTTCCACGATCGCAAAAACCCAAATCAGAAAAATAGAAATAGAAATAGAAATGACCCAGAAAACAAAATCGATTAGCTTAATCAATATACATAAGTACACAAAACCCTGGCATTATATTCTACTCAAGAACAAAAGGGTAACTAAAATCAAGCATAAAAGATAAAAATATTCATCAAATGTAAAGTAAAATTGACAAATAAACAAGTGATTCTATTTACATTCACAAGATATCTTAAGGGTAGGAATAGAAGCAGCAGAAGCAGCGACAGCAGCGTCTGAAGCAACTACAGTGAAAATACCGAAATAGACCTCGACGATTTCCAGGATTTGAGGAAGCTGATGAAGAATTCGGGGCAGTCGATGGAATTTCCATTGGAGCTCTCTGCTGATAGCTATTAGCTAGCGTAAGTGAGAGACGATCGACAAATAAACGCGCAGTTAAAAACGCATTAACTCCGAAAGCGCTTTTAAGATGAGAGGTGCTTCAGCCTATTCAATTAACCTTCAGTTTTTACCTGAAATCAGTATTTTTTTTGAAGAAATTAAAATGTCCCGAATTTCAGTGCTTGTTTGGGAGTAATTTTGAAATTGATTTTATGATCTAAAATTAAAAAATGATATATGATGGTTAATTTATAATGGACTTTTGAATAAGTCAATTCTCTAAAAAGTACATTGAGATAAGTTATAATTGAAATTTTTGAAAAATCACTTACTAAGAAGTCCATTTTCTGAATAGACTTTTGCATAAATGCTCTTAAACATGCACTCAATAAATAATTAAAATGTAAAGACATATAAATGTGGATTATGAAATAGAACAATAAATCATATGAGCATACTAAAAAATTATATATTAATTGAAATTATTAATATATTAAGAATAGAATTATTAATAAAATTTGACATTGTACAATTACTATCACAAATCATAAAACGTAAAGTAAATAAATTGGATTAAATAACGAAATAATAAGTCATATGGCCAAGACAAAAAAAAGAGAAAATACAAAGTAATTAAAAACTTTCATTCTTAAATAAATGAGCAATTTAATAATACAACAATTTATTACTAAAAAATATTATAAATTTTGAAAAAATTCTTTAAATATAACATTAGTTGTTGAACATTTAATAACTCTACGACCCAATTTATACAAATTATTAAAGTAAAGAAATTTAAAAAAAAAGAAATGTTGATATTTAAAACCTATTAGCATAACCTATATTATAAATGGCCCAACTTACCGAAATCTATATAATGGGAGTGTTTACAAACACTAAAAATAAGTGCTTTTCAGTTTTTTTGCTTAAAAAAAGTAGTTTTTAGTGTTTGCATATACCAATTGCATTTCTAATTCTACTTCATTTAATCGAATCTAAAAGCGAGGGAGAGGGTCTTTAGGTCTGTCTGCTTCTAGTTTGAATTTTACAAATAAATAAGTACTTTTACTACTTTTTCACCAAACACTCTCAACTTCTCATTCTCAACTTTTAATTCTATTTTCAAACACTACCAACTTCTGATTCTCAACTACTTCTACTTCTGCTATAATAAATCACTTTTTCTAAAAGCAGAAGTTTTTGCAAACACTTCCAATGTAAAAATCCATAGCCCAAATAGAAAAACGGATAAACATTCATTCCAGCCCATCCAATGCATCCATGGGCCTCAGTTCCAAAGAAGTCCATCCATGGGCCAACATTCAAAAATAGGTTGATTCTATAAATATCCTCTTCACCATTGTTCTCCACTATACCAAGTCAGAAAAATTAGGGTTCTTTACGAATCAGCCGACGCCGAAACACACACAAACACTTAAAATTTATGTTGTTATTTTGTTTCTTCCAAAATTTATTTCTTCTGTTGTTTTTTTCGCGACGATTAAACACAAAATTGGGACGAGCTTTTAATTGGTGTTCGTATGACTCATCGTGAAAATCGTCGCTAGAAAAAGTCTTCTTCTTCGTTGAGATCTCCGTCACGGAGATTTCCGAAGGTTTGTGGAGGCGTTCTCATATCCTATCGCCTTGTGTAGCGGTTTATCTGCTATTATCTCTTGGGAATTGCCATGAGAAATACATTATTCTTTTTTTTTAGTTTTTAAATTTGTCTTAATGTTTATGGATTTTGATTTAATTAGCCTGTGAAGAAAGCATTTTATAATTTTACACCATCTTTCGGGACAGAATGGCCTTCGCAAGAGGGCCCTGCTGACATTCTTCAATTCTGAGGCTTTTTTCATTTTTATTTTTTTTCACTTGCGGTTTTTAGTAGTTTTTTGTTGGGCGGCACACACGGTAGTACTATCGGAATCTAACACGATATTAGTGGATTATGATCTATATTGGAATAGGGTTAATCCATTTATTATTTAGGAATAGGAATTGGGTATTCGACCCAATAAATTTGAATAATAAATAGGTCAATTTTGGGTTGACCAAAATGACCAACTAAACCCATCGGACTAAAAAATTCTAATCAATTGGAGTCTACATTTCCTAATCTCATATAATAATAAATTATTTTTAGTCTAAGGCTAAAATTATATGTTATTTTGGGTCATGTTTCGGTTAATCTTGTATTAAACAGGTAGTGTTTGGATTAGTTCATTGAATACAGGGGAACCAGAATTTTGTAGTTGGGGGTGGATATGAATGTCCATTGGATTTTTGATCCTTTGTCCATATATAACAAAAAGGAACTAGAATTCGGTAGTTGGGTGGTCAACAATGTCCATTGGTTGTCCATATATAACAAAACTAGTTTTTAGTTGTGACTTTTAAAAATATTTTCTAGCCAGTTTGAGTTTAGATGTCCATTATGTTATTTTATGAAAACATTTATCGATCTTGAAAAATATTTTTAAATCATGCTAAATGCATCGTATCAATTTTTTCAAATTTTATTTGTAAGAACTCACCAAAGAATACAAGGAATATATGACTTTTGTTTTTGTTAAAATGACTAAAAACATGTTTTTGAAAAATATGATTACTTTTCATCTCTTGAAAACCTGAATGATTAAAAAGTTTTATTTTCATTTAATAAAATTTAAAATATATTATATTTTTGCATCATATACAATGTAAATAATTATCATCAAACATCTCAAAATACATAATTTCAATTTCAAGATATTAAAATTTAAAATGTTTCTCGTGCATATCGCGAATATTATCAGGAAAACAAGCAAGATCATATACACATTATGGTGTATTGCAATGAGAACTTGAAGTGTGTAAGGGTGTAGGCCTCCAAAAAAATTACCAACAACACTTAGGTCCGCCCCTGATCGAATAATTTAATGAATTGTGTATGGGTTGTCCGAAATTGTGTAATTATCGTATCTAAATCCTTGAATTCGAACACAACTTGAATTCACACCCTAGATTTGTGAGTCCTTATTGACGGTCTAGTGCTGTTTTAATTTGTGGGCAACACTTAACATAATCATAAGCTACAGAAATTGAGCCACATTTCAGTCTTTGGAGTATTTTCTCTTAACCCATGCGATGAGTCTATCATCAATGCTGTGGCTCATATTCTCATTTTCAAAACCTACAAATATGCTAATTTTAAATTCTTGGTTTGTTTTTTAAAAGAATTTGACCCGTCATTGAATAATCTGAATATATGGGTATTTGATATAATTTTGAGAAGAGAAAAGTCTCCTTTAGCTTCAGAACTTTACATTTCAGTAGGACCAAAAATTATGTTTTTTCTTAGAAAATATATTGTTTCCAAATATTTCAATAAAATGTGTCATATCTCTCATTTTATATATGAATGTGATGTGATATTGAAACTTTTGTAAGCCTTCGTCAACTTTTTTTGTACTATTCCAATTCAACAAATACTTTGTTAATGTTTGAATTTTTCAAACATTATTTCTCTTTCGAATTTCTTCCAGATTTCTGGTTATTTCTCTAACAATTAATATTTCAGTTTTGAGGAGTTATTTTTTAGAAGTTAAAAGTTCAGTTTTTTAACTCCTTAGAAGTTACATGTAGTGGGCAGATGGTTTTCTCCTTAATCTTTACAGGAAGTTTTCTCCTATTTTCTTGCAGAAAGTTTTCCAAGAGATATCTATTTAAGGACCAGAAATCATCAGAAGTCGTGTGACAGATTTATACAGATTCAGATTTTTAAGAGTTCATCCTCCAGCTTTTTCATACCAGAAAAATTCTCCAGAAGCTCAGTGATACCAGGAATGTTGGCAACATTGTTGGTATCATTTTCTGAACTCGAGTGTTGAGTGTTTATGTGAGATAGATTCAGTGTAGTTTGAGTGTTTGGAGTGCACTAAATATATTCTCACATTTTGTGAAGGAGTGTTGTTGTTTTCGGAGACACAAGGGGAGTTGTTCTTCTAGTTTCCTTATTTACTTTGTATTTTTGTATATTGTAAACAACATCATCCTTTGAATAATTTTTGTTCTAATGAACACCGTACAAGTATTTTATATTTGTACAAAATTTTCAATCTCTTGTGTCTTGTATTTGATTCTGTCTTTATTTCATACTTTGTGAAATTGTATTTTTAATTAAGTCTTTCGCTGTGTTTTGCAAAGTGTTGACATCAATTTTGACTGCACATTGCATTTTCATAAGAATTGGACCCTTCAATTCTTTCATACTTCTTTTGTTTTTCGAACGATAGTTTTTTATTAGAACAACTCAAAAATTGGAATTACAACTACAAACGTAGCCAACGGGCTAAGGGCTGACTTGACTAAAGAAGCCAAGCGGGGAATTGACAAGACCAATTCGGATCTACTCCACAAACATAAAACTTCAAACCCATAACTAAGAACACTCCCACGCTAGGAGACTTCAGCACATGGAGACTGTAAAACATTAAAGAACTAAAATCGGGCACGAGCAACCACTACATACTACAGAACAGATAAATCTGATCCGCCTACGAGTTTCGCAAATCAACCGGAAAAAGAAAATACAAAAACAAAATAAAAAACTACAACCAAACAACAAAATAAAAAACAAAGAAACAAAACTACACCTAACAAACAAAGAAACAAAGGATCTCTCCCTCCCCCAAATCCACAGCCACATCCCGACACCACCGCTCCCGCAAATCCGCCACCATCTCCCAGTTGGCCCGCCACCACGAAAAAGCTCCCAAAGCCCGGATCTAAAAACAAAGAAGAACAACAATGACGGGGGTTCGCCCGGCGACCCAAAAATTTCGGCCATCGCCATCGCCGGCCGCCCGTGGCGTATAATGACCAAAATCGACAAACATGGACACCCTCATGGTTTCCATTCTTACTGGAGAAGAAACCAAGAGGGGGAGGGGGGGGGGGGAGGGAAGAGGAGGAATGGGATTTTAGGGTTTGGGTTTTTTTTTAGAGAGTGGAAGACAATTCTTTCATACTTCATTTTCCACTAATATTGAGATGTGGGCACTAAGTAGACTCTCTTCGGTCTTCATGTCAGATTTATACCTTATCGTTTCCATTCTAATCAGAAGCAACGACAATGAAATGAATTAGGAAATATTATCCACCTTATTATTGAGGTATTGAGGTTGACACACTGGTATTAAAACAACGATAAAGGGACATGAATCACGGACACTCTAGTCTAGTCGGGATGAGATTTTATGTAAGGGTGTGATTTGAGCACGACACGATTGGATCCGAACACGACACAAAATTATAGGGTTTGGGAATAGCCATGAGAAATACATTATTATTATTTATTCCTTTCTTAGTTTTAAATTTGTCTTAATGTTTATGGATTTTGATTTAGTTAGCCTGTGAAGAAAGCATTTATAATTTTACACCATCTTTCGGGACTGAATGGCCTTCGCAAGAGGGCCCTGCTCACATTATGCAATTCTGAGGCTTTTTTCGTTTTCCTTTTTTCAATTGATATTTTTAATAGATTTTTGTTTGGGCGGCACACACGGCTATACTATCATCTATATCCGATTAGCATCTGTCCATTTATTATTTGGGTATTCGACCCAATACTTTTGAATAATAAATCGGTCAATTTTGGGTTGACCTAAAATAACCAAGTAAAGAAAAAAAATTCTAATAAATTGGAGTTTACATTGCCTAATCTCATATAATAATAAATGATTTTTAGTCAAGGCTAAATTATACTGAGTTATTTTGGGTCATGTTTGGGTTAATCTTGTATTAAATAGGTTGTGTTTGAGTTATTCCATCGAATAATTAAATAGCAGATCTCTTCTGAGACGGTGTGAGGTCGGGAGACGGTGATATTTTTAATATAAAAAGTGATATTCAAAATAAATACATTAATTTAAGTGTATTTAGACAAGTATCACTTTTCACACTAAATAACAGTATCACTTTTTATACTAAAATTATCACCGTCTCACTTACACTAAAATTATCGCCGTCTCACGGATTTTCACTGTCTCACATAAGTTTTTGTGATAATTAAATGGATTGTGTATGGATTGTCCAAATTTGTGTAATTATCGTGTTTCAGTGAATTCAAACACGACTCGAGTTGACTTCCTAGATTTTTTAGTGCTTATTGACGGTCTAGTGCTGTTTTAATTTGTGGGCAGCACTTAACATAATCATAAGCTACAGAACCTCAGCCACATTTCAGTCTTTGGAGTATTTTCTCTAAACCCATGAGATAAGGCTATCATCAATGCTGTGGCTCATATTCTCATTTTCAAAACAAAAACTACAATTACGCTAATTTTCAATTCTTGGTTTGTTTTTTTAAAAGATTTTGACCCGTTATTGAATAATCTGAATATATTGGTATTTGATATATTTTGAGAAGAGAAATGTCTCTTTTAGCTTCAGAATTTTACATCTCAGTGGGACCAAAATTTATGTTTTTGCATAGAAAATATATTGTTTCCAAATATTTCAATAAAATGTGTTATATCTCTCATTTCATATATAAATAAATGTGATGTGATATTGAAACTTTTGGAAGTCTTCGTCAACTATTTTTGTACTATTCCAATTCAACAAATACTTCCTTTTCCACTAATATTGAAATGTGGGCACTAAGTAGACTCTCCAGTCTTCATGTCACATTTGTACCTTGTCGTTTCCATTCTAACCTGTAAGCAACGGCAATCAAATGAATTGGGAAATACTATCCACCTTATTATTGAGGGGATGGTCTCCTATCAGACGATCTGACGGATCTAATACGTTAGACGGAGCTCCATCAACCAACCAAAATTCAAATCAGTGACGAACCCGATCCAACCCAACCAAAAAAAAAGAAACTTTGATTCTGCTGTTCAACACAAAACCTAATTTCCTGTTTCTTTCCATTTTCTTCTCCTCCTCAAGCTCGTTAAGACCCAAGATCCGCTGCAGGCTTTTCAATCTCTCCGTTGCCTCTCGCCCACTACCCCCCAACTATTATATACTTTTATATAGTTGATTTCCATGGTTGTACTCAAAGAAACTCTCATGGCCAATGAAAAGTCAATTCAAGAAAAAAACACAAGCGACTCCATTCTCACGAAGTCTTCTTTTGATGATGTCATGCACTACGAAAAGGAAAAGGAAATAAATGATCCTAAACTACTGAATTGTCATAATATATTTTGGTGGGAATGCAACCTTGTTTTCAAGTTAACCAAAGCATCTTTAAAAATACCTTCTTCTTCATCGATCGGAATTTCTCAGATCCAATTCTTTTCCCTTTTTTTCTGTTTAGATCAGGAAAAAAATATGAAGAACACTAAATACCCGACAATCTATATCTATCACCACTTCATGGAATTATTAAATACCTTTTAGGAAAATCAATACTTTTTAGAGGAATTGTTAATACATTTAAGTGGTACTAATAATACCTTCTAAGAAAAAAACTAATACTTTTCAGCGGAAAAACTAATATTTTTCAGGGGAACTACTAATACTTTTCAGGGGAACTACTAATACTTTTTGGGGTGATTACTAATACTTTTAAGGAAAAAAACTAATACTTTTAAGAAGGACTCATGGAACTACTAAAATACTCTCCAGGGAATTACTAATACTTTTTCGAGGAACTACTAATACTTTTTGAGGGACTGCTAATACATTTCGGGAGTATATTCATGAGAAATACTAAAATACTCTTCAGGAACTACTAATACATTTCAGAAGAGCTGCTAATACTTTTTAGAAGGACAACTAATATTTTTCAGAAGGACCGTTAATACATTTCGGGAGAAAAATTTAATTATATTCAGGGAAACTACTAAAATACTCTCCAAGGAACTACTAATACTTTTTCGTGGAACTACTAATACTTTTTGAGGTCTGCTAATACATTTTTGGGAGTATATTCGGGAGAAATACTAAAATACTCTTGAGGAACTACTAATACATTTGGAAGAATCGCTAATACTTTTTAGAAGGACGACTAATACTTTTCGGAAGATCATTATCTAGGTGGTCCGAAAACTACTAAAATACTCTTGCTAATATTGCGAAAATACCACCAGGGTCATGGGTCGAGATCCATCTAATTGAGGACGTTAGATTTGGTTTGACATGAGTTTTGTGATTATTGAGGTATTGAGGTTGACACATTTGGTATTAAAACAACAGTAGGGACATAAATCACGAACTCTCTAGTCGGGATGAGATTTTATGTTCCACTTTTCCTGTTCCACTTCATATTCCATATATTGGATGAATGACACATTTACAATTGTGACATAATCTTGTATATGTATCATTCATATGATCCAATACAATATGTAGTGGAACTACAAATCTCAATCCTTCTAGTCCAGGACGAGATTTATGTCCCAACCAATTACCGACGAATTACCGACACAAATACTGATTTACTAACAATTTTAGGTTTTGTAGGTACATATTTACCTACAACGATTTCACATACAACGATTTTACCTATCTTTCTGATTATTTTAATATTTTTCCTATAGATATTTTTGTAGGTAAATTAATTTTTTTCTTGCAGAGCTTCGAAATACATTTGGTTTAGTGTATTATATTTAGATTCTTGCACGAAAAGAGATTGTATAATGATTTTCTAAAAATCAGAATCGGTGATGTGAGATATATCAATGAAAACAAGGTATGCGAATTATGGTTCCAAAAAACATTGAAAAGATATTTTGAAATGTAAACCAAATGAGGCCTACATATCTTCATTTCAAGTTTATCTATCTATTTATGGTCACACACACACAAGGCCATAAATTACCTACCTTCAAGTCCATATAGCAACTGAATGGAGAATTATTACTTTTTCTCTGCTCTTGCTCTGCTATTATTACTCAACAGCAATACTACAATACTCTGTTTAGCCACAACATATAATATAAACTCCACCAATATAGATCAAATTTCTCTGCTTGCCTTCAAGAAAACCATTACTTCAGATCCTTACGCTATTTTGGCCAAGAATTGGTCCGAAAATGTTTCCGTTTGTCACTGGATTGGTGTCACTTGCGGCATCAAACACCAGAGGGTTATATCGCTAAATATTTCTCGTTTCGACCTTAGTGGAACCATGTCTCCACATCTTGGAAACTTGACGTTTCTAAGATATTTAGACATCCGTTTCAACTATTTCACTGGCAATATTCCCTCTGAGCTCTCTCATTTGTACCGTCTGAGGGAGATACATATGGGATTCAACTCATTCACTGGAGAAATACCGTCATGGTTCGGAGCCTTACCTCGACTCGAGCTACTGAGTCTGAGAAACAACACATTCTCAGGCATAATTTCGCCGTATTTGTTCAACAATTCCAAGCTACAAACAATAAGCTTAAGTTATAACCAGTTAACGGGGTCCATCCCATATGCTCTCTTCAATGTCTCCTCCATTAGAGATATTCGGATTATGTATAATTACCTTTCAGGTAGGCTCCCGAGTGATATTTGCAATAATATCCCAAACCTGAATACGCTTTATCTCTCGGGCAATCAACTCGAGGGCCAAATTCCACCAAATATACGCAAATGCAGAGACCTTGAGCACCTGGCGTTATCCGTCAACCATTTCAATGGAAAAATCCCAAGCGAAATCGGAAGTTTGAGTATGCTTACGGAGTTGTATCTCGGGTATAACGACTTCGTGAAAGGTATGATGATCTTTTCTTATAACTTATAATCTAATAAAAATTATAAGATTGAACGACTTTGAAGACATTATTTAGCTTCATCTGACAATAGTTTGACACATGAAAATATTTCCTCCTCATATTTTTAATTGTTGTGTACATTTTCAGGAGGAGTTCCGGCGGATTTGGGAAACCTTTCACGGTTGGAGTTGTTAAGCATCACTAATGCTTCTCTCACAGGAAATATTTCATCTCATCTTATATCTTATCATACATTTCTTCTTTTAATTAATTAGAGTCATGATCGATCTGTTCCATAACATTAAAGCATTTTGGGATCTCAAATTAAAGCATATATTTTCCTCATGTTACAGGGTCCATACCCAAGCAGATTTGGAACTGCTCTTTCTTGAAGTCATTAGGCCTTTCTCTTAACTACTTGACAGGTATATAAATTCGTCATTTTTCATGGGTTACACAAAACTCTTAATACTTTTTAAATAGTGTTAGCTTAATATTTACGAAAATATCACCAATCTTTTCAGCTGGTTCATTGGATTGTGGGCACTTGTCTGATACCATGTTAAACCGGAAAAATTGAAGACAATCCCATAAGTTTGCCTCATTAGCGGTTAATTCCCATAAGTTTTAGTAGTTACAGTTTTCGTCCCATATGTTTGAAGTCTTTTCGTATTTTGGTCACAGTATGATGCAATGTCGTTCTATAAGTTTCTAGTGATGGAAATTTTGATCCCAACACCCAAAATGCCCTTATTTGTTCAAAAGGCCTATATAAATAAGTTATGCCACAAAAATGGTATCTAATTTATCAATTTTGTTCCCCTTTTGATTCCATAGAATCTCATAGTCATGAAAAACTGATGATGGGTCAAACAAAAGATTGAATTGTTGTTCTCTGTGTCTTGGGTATAAACATTAGTATTTAATGTGTAAGGCAGACTGTTGTGGCCCAACAACTCAAAATCAAGCTCATCGTGAGTGAATTCTCCTCACCCATTATCAGCATATACCAATGAAATGATATGCTTAAAAATTAGGGTTATTGATTTTTTAGTACATGACCTATAGACATTTTGCTGGTTTAGTACCTGATATTTCCGAGTTACCAATTTAGTACCCATACTTCATATTTCTTTATAAATTGGTACCTATTAATTTTTAAAGACGAAAATGCCCCCAATTTTTTTTTTTAATTTCTGTTGAAAGTTATATTTTAATTAGAATTAGTAAATTTAAAAAATTCTTTTAATTAAGAAATAATTTATTTTTATTTAAATTAAATTATTAAATTCCTAATTGTGAAAATTAAATTAAATTAATTATTTTTTTACAATTGATTAAAAAACTAATTAAAAATTAATATATTAATAAAAATTTGCCATAATTTTCTTATTTACTATCTGAATTTTAATATATTAATAGTACCCTTTTGCTTTTGCTTGGAAGTAACATAGGTATTGTCCAAATTATCGGATGAGGCGTACATATTCTTGAGAGGATATGTTTGATACATCTGATCTTTCTATACACTTTACAACTTTTAGGGTTTACACATATTTTATGCATGTGTTGGAATGAAACTGGACAGACAGGTCTCAGTTTTCTTAGTTATATGAGTACAAAAAATTAAATTTCAGTAAGTGATTGGTGCACTTAAATTAGGGCATGTTCACTTACCATTCAGAATACGAGCATCGATTGCCATTTTGATAAAAGGAAATTTGAATTTTAATGCGTTTTTACAAAATTATTACTCAATAATTACAAATTACGAAAGAATCTGAGGCCTTAAGAAAAATTTAAACAGTTCAGACTCTTAAGGTGTTGTAAGTTAATGTTACAAACACTGAACCAAACAACACATTCACATAGCAGAAATAGAAATAACACGATGATTTTTAACTTGCTTAGATTCATCAATCTTAATGCACGAGGTCACGCCCAGAGAAGAAACAGTCCAATATTAGAAAAACAAAGCTTATTACAAATATGACTGAATTTACGAATAATATAAAGACTCCTCTTTATAAATTCACCAACACTCGTATTCGACTAATCTTTTGATTGATTTCTTAACAAGTTATTGTTGAAAATGGAAATAATCCACTACGACCATATCAGACTTAACATGTTTCGTAAACTTAAAATATTCCTTAAAATCAAACGTCACTTTGACTGAAAATAGCTCCGGGTGAATTTCTCCGGCAGAATTTCTTCGTATTTATTCAACAATTCCAAGCTACAAACAATAATCTTAGATAAGAACCACTTAGCAGGCTTCATCCCACATATATGGTATATTCAATGTGTCCTGTATTGGAGAAATTAATTAAGATTATTGGTAATAACCTTTCAGGTGGACTCCCAAGTGATATTTGCAATAATCTCCCAAACCTGAAACGGCTTGCACTCTCGGGCAATCAACTTGAGGGCCAAATTCCACCAAATATACGCAAATGCAGAGACATGGAGATCCTGTCGTTATCCATCAACCATTTCAATGGAAAAATCCCAAGCGAAATTGGAAGTTTGAGTATGCTTAGGAAGTTGTATCTCGGGTTGAACGACTTCAAAGGTATGATGATCATTTCTTATAACTTATAATCTAATAAAAATTATAAGATTGAACGACTTTGAAGACATTATTTAGCTTCATCTGACAATATAGTTTGACACATGAAAATATTTCCTCCTCATATTTTTAATTGTTGTGTACATTTTCAGGAGGAGTTCCGGCGGAGTTGGGAAACCTTTCACGGTTGGAGTTGTTAAACATTGCTAATGCTTCTCTCACAGGTAATATAATATATATTCCTATCTTATTATATCTAATTATACATTAGTTCATCTTTTAGAGTACTCATGGTCTCATCTTCCATGACATTAGACATAGGTAAATACTTATTGATAGAAAAGCTTTAACAAGGCAGTAATAATTTCTGGCATTTCGGAATGTCAAAGCATTTTTGTTCATTAACTCTATGGTTTAAACTTACAGGACCCATACCAAAGCAAATTGGGAACTGCACTTCCTTGGAGGGATTATATCTTAATGATAACTACTTGACAGGTATGCTTATTAACAGGTTTATAAATTATTTATGGGATAGACAATATCTCACATGCTCTAAGGCAATCTTGTTAATAAGATAGATGTTGCCCCCAATTGCACAAGTACTGATATTTAAATGGACAGGGCCGTTACCTTCCAATATTTTCAACATATCTTCCTTGTCAATCATCGATTTATCGAATAACAGCTTATCGGGACGTCTACCTGTGGACATATGCAACCATAATCTTGTTTGGCTCTCTCTTAGGGGCAACATGTTCCATGGGGAAATACCCTCGAATGTGTGCCGATGTTCGAAACTTCAAGGATTAAATCTATCATCAAACAAACTTAGTGGAGCATTGCCAAGAGAAATTGGGAACATGACAACACTTGAGAGATTATACCTTAGCAACAACGCGTTAAGTGGTATGATTTCTGCCTCTTCATTTTCAATTTCGGTTATTTTTTTTAGTTTGGAAATAGTACTTCTATTGATATAATATTTCTTGATCCTTGCTGAATCTTGGTCTTTAGTTGAAAATTGAATTTGAACTTTAGTATTGATCAAATATTTAAGTAGGTTTTCATTTGACATAAATGAGAATTATTTGAGTTAATAGAATGTAAGGTATACCATTGCTCATTGAGTTTAGTATTTTTTTTTAAAAAAAACAATAACAAACTAAATTTTTTGTGTTCCATTTTCCATTTCATTGTTTGGATGATGTACACGTGTATATGCATCTAAAAATCAACAACACGTGTTAAGTGAAACAAGAAATATATTCACTGACGACACAATGAAACTAATAGTGCCGTTAGATTGTCGATGAGGTTGATGTAGCTAGAACGCCTTCTTTAGTTTTCAGTTTTTCTCTAATTCAAATGATTATCACTTGTATTAAAAATATGGCGTCAATTTTATTATTTAAAGCAGTATGTTGTTTTTATTCATAGTCTCATTCATTTCTTTTTTCTTTTGATACATTTTCAGGATCTATCCCACCAGGGATTGGGAATCTACCACATGTCGATATCCTCATACTCCATTCCAATAAACTAACAGGAAAAATCCCATCATCCATTTGCAACTTGACATCTCTTACATACTTTCACCTATCAAACAACACTTTGGAAGGCTCAATTCCAGAGTGTTTTTCAAACTTGAGCAAATCTTTGACAGTCTTGCATTTAAAGCAAAATAACTTAAGTGGTTTCATTCCTACAACATTCACAAAGGGTTGTCTTCTTGAGTCACTTAACTTGAATGGTAATAAATTGGAAGGTGCATTGCCCCAATCCTTAGTCAATTGCGAAAGATTACAGGTTCTTGACATCGGAAACAACAGAATCCGAGACAAGTTTCCATTTTGGATCGAAACTCTTCCCGAGCTTCGAGTCCTTGTCTTGAGATCGAACATATTTAACGGTACCATATCACTCCCTTCGAAGACTAAGCTTCCATTATTTCCCAAGTTGCAAGTTTTCGATATATCACGAAATGCGTTTAGTGGATCTTTGCCTGGTGCGTATTTCGAGAGTTTCAGGGGTATGATAAATGTGAAGGAAACTAGAACAGAGACTATAAATTGGTTTTTGTATTATGAAGAGACGATTGTGTTTGTTTTGAAAGGCATGGAACTTCCAATTGAGAGAATCCTGACAACGTTTACGACTATTGATTTGTCACAAAATAAATTTAGTGGGAGCATTCCGCAATCTATAGGAAATTTAAATTCGCTCAGGTACTTGAATTTATCACATAATAGCCTCACTGGAAATATACCTTCGTCTCTTGGAAATGTTACTGCACTTGAATCGTTGGATTTGTCTTCGAACAAATTGATTGGTCAAATTCCTTGGCAATTGACAAGGCTGACATTTCTTTCGAAGTTAAACCTTTCGATGAATGATCTTGTCGGGCAGATACCTCATTCTGGTGGCCAATTTCCTACGTTCGACAACAGTTCGTATATGGAGAACTCGGGATTATGTGGATTTCCATTGACAAAAAAATGTAAAGAGGACAAGAGTGTACAAGCTTCGAATCCGTTTTTGCCACAACAAGGGGATGATGACTCTGATATTTTAGATGGATTTAGTTGGCAAGTTGTTCTTTTGGGGTATGGATGTGGATTCATATTTGGAAGTATTATTGGTTGTTTTATTTTTCCATATGAAAGAATCAAGAGGATTTTGGGTTTCTTTTGGGGTGTCCATCATAAGAGAAAACGAAGTCGTAGAGGGAATGTGGTACGAAGGAGAACTTGATAGAAGATATAAAACAGTTAATTGTGTTTGTGTGAGCTTCATTTGGTATGTGCAGAATGTATGAACAATATTGGTATTTTGCTACCGTAAATTACTAATGTCAAGTATAAGTCAGAGCAAGAAAAAGTATTTGTAGTTCATAGGAGATAAGAAGGCGTTTTTATTTTACAAATTGTACTTATTTAGTGGATAATTTGCAAAATAAATATAAAACTTATGAGAGTATTTGTAATAGTGTGCTCAAGCGGCATTTGTGATTTGAATTTTGAAAAGATAACGAGTTTTTAGGTAAGGCTAAACGTTAGGGTTGATTTTGTAATTACTCTTAAAAATATAATTTTCTTTTGACTCTTTTCTCGAATGATCAAACCGTTTGGTCTAAAAGCGTTGAACAATACCTACAAAGGGTTGGGGAGGACCCAGTGTAGAAACTCTGCTCAAGTCAGAAAGGGTTCGAAAAGAATGTGTAGTATATTTTTCTGTTGAATAGTTTTTCTATATATTATTTTTTTTCTAGTTAATAATGCAACTAAAATTGAAATTGGCAAACAAATATCCAACACGCTAAAAATTATATAAATTTTTTTGTAGGTCGTGGTTTTTTTCTTCGGTATTGGAGTTTCCATGTAAATTCTTGTGTTGTGGATTGTTGTTATTTTTCATTTTATTTCTCGGTTTCTGCTTGTCCCTAGGAGAAGGATGTGGAATTAAATTTTGTCAACAATTTCTTTTTGGTAGGGGTCCCAAATTTAGCCAAACGACACCATTGTCATCCCTAATTTGGTGTTGGTTATCTGAACTTCAACGCGCGTATGCATCTGATTCATCTAAATAACAACACATTTACAACTTAAGAGGGGGTAATCATCAGTTCATGTAAAAGTTGAAACTTTTGGAAGTCATTCGTCAACTTATAAAATTAAAAGCTATGTTGTCATGGGTGGAGAATTCCAATTCAACAAATTAAGACTTCTTTTTCGACTATTTTATGCAATGTGAGCATAAAATGGACTTGGAGGATGTGTGAATTATTTAAAAAATCTTATTTTAAAATTAAAAGTGGTTGAAATATTCGAATAAAATAATATGAAAGAACTTATAACATGTAAAGATATTTTTATAATTAAAATAGCCAAAATGAAATTAGATTGTTAATAAGATCATGTTTTCAAAATACGATGGAATCCCTCACCTTTTTTTTTAAAAAAACAAGAACTTATAAGCTCATATCTTATTTTACAAGCTTATAAGATCATTTTAGAAAAAAGTTATCAAACAGTTTTAGAGAATAATGACATAATTAAATAAAAAATATATAATAACAAATTTAACCCAACAACTTTCATATTATTTTTTCTAAGAGAGACTCACTTAACCTCTTATTATCTTATTTAAGTAGTATTCATAGAAACTCTCATGATCAATTAAACTAATGCGTGAGATCAATCTTGTGTTCGGAGTTTTTTGTTGTAAGGACGATTGACCCAAATTCGATCTTATACAAGTATGTGTTTTCTTCCTAATCTCAACTATTCTATTGGACTAAAAAAATTTAACTAATACATAAGCCAGGAATGCATCGAGAATCATTATTAAATGTCCTATGCCAAGAACTTATTAACAAAGACAACAGTTCAAAGGAGACGGCTAGAGTTTGACATGTATCATTAAATATAGGCATAATTATAAAAACTACCCATGAGGTTTGAGTTAATTACAAAACGCCTTAGGAATTTTTGAAAATTACAAAAAAAAAAAACATTGAGGTTTAATTTTGTATTACTCTATATCACCTTTATAAATAAAATCATTTTTTTTTTCCGAAACGATAGAAATTTTATACATTAATAAAACAAAACTTACACTGCCAACTGGCAAAATGGCCACCTTGAACATACATACATTGATACATGTCAAGGGGAGAACTCCGTACGAGAGGTAAAACCACCGTAAATCGAGGGAGCAAAACAAGAAACAACTACAAAAAAAAAACACAAAACAAAACAAAAGAAAACTAAACCACCTCCGAAAGGAGGACTAAGGCACTCCTCAAGGGAGACTACCCAACTCGAACAAATTCGGGCACGAGCTACTCCACGCACTGCAAGACAGAAATAACCGACCGCCTACGAGTTTCGCAAATCAATCGGTAAAAAAGACTAAAAAAAAAAGAAAAATAAAAAAAGAAATGAAAAATGCCTCTCCCTCACCCGATCTTCAATCGCAACCCATCACCTACCCGGCTCCAACTCTCCTCTTTGTAGCTCCGACCTCCGACTTGCCTCAACTCTCGATCGGAGAATCCGATCACCTCCGGATAAAACAAAAGAAATGCCTTCATTGGCCTCCATGTGAAACATGATTGAGGAGGGGATAAGGGGAGGAGGAGGAGGAGAAGGGGGGGGAGGGGATGGGAAGAAGGCGGGCCCATTTGGGGATGGGGAGGGAGGGGGAGGGGTTTAAAGTTTTAGGGTTTGGGTTTTTTTTAGAGAGTGGAAGGAGAGAAAGAGTAGAGAGAGAGAGAGTTTGACTGACCAACATAAATAAAATCATTTCAAACACCTTCTTACTTACATTTGTAAAAATATTATAATTACTCCATACATTGTGCAAATAATCAAAACCCAAAGTTTTTTTTTTTTTTTTTAATTTTCAAACATCTCTGCTTGTTTAAAAAAAATCTCTAGGCTAATACTAATGAATATGGAACATCAAAGATATATACACATTCATTAAATGATCAATATATTAACAATCCAAGTCAATACTATAAAATGAAATATTAGTTTTAAGAGCTACATAAATATCTTACATATTTCCGTCAATTCCTTTGTCTACATAGAAACCACTACTGATCAGTGATCACACAAAATATTTATGTCAGTTTCCGTTGTCTACATAGATATCCGACATCTTTTGAGGGGGAAGAAAAGCGGATGAGATCTTCTACTCCAAAACGTGTTTTATTTCTTATTCCAGTAATACGGATAATTGTCATGTGTATAACATTTACCATATTCATTTTCAAGGCTAAAATTATGGGTTTGTAATATGTTTAGTGTAATACACGTAGCAATCATATATGCGGTTAAATAAGAGATGAAACACGATTTTGAAATAGAAGATTGTCCGTGCTCCGTCTTCCTCAAAAGTCTTGAAGATCCTATATATCTGCAATATTCTAACATGCCAAACAAATATATAGTGTGGTTTAGCCTAAAAAATCAGCGTCTCACCAGAATTAAAAATATGTATTTCCTTAGCAAATATAATTTACTAAATATTTCAATAAGATATTGGGGTTATTTTCGTTTTAGTACCTCAATTATACCTAGTTTTCGTTTTTGATCCCAAGGTTTTAGTTTAATCGGTTTTAGTACCCAACGCGTTTTGAGTTTTAATCAATTGAGATACCGTTAAATAATCTGTTAAAACCGACCAGGTTGATTGGTTGTAGAAGGTTTTCCAAACTTTCGAATGTATCATTTTTGGTACCCTATGTTTCTTGGTTTATCAAATTTTGGTCCCTAGATATTTCAAATTTTATTCAAAGGACACGATCTTTTCAAAGATCTCAACTCTTTAACTTTGGGCCACGAAAATGGTATCGAGCTAGGTTTATTAAGAACTTTTAGTTAAAATTATTATATTTATGTAATTAACAATTGGTGAGTAGAAATTACTCCGAGATTATGGATCCGGACCGATGTCCGAGATGTACCCTTTACAGGGACATATCGTCAAATATTGACGATGTATGCACAAGAACACCTTGACCAGGTTTCATATTGGGAATACCAACATGAAGAAAAGGAGAGCGGCAGAGCCGACGGGGAAACCTTAAGCAATGCAAAATGCGAAAAGCGAGAATATTATAAGCGATTCGGATGCTTAACTGCACTTATATGTTCACTTGATGAACCTTCAGGAAACGGTTCATGAAAATTCCCATCGAACAATGATTCGATGGAGTACCAGAGTGGAACGAGATACTTCTAGACAAATCTAAGATCTTAGAGAAATCCAGGAAGGCGGTGCGAGAATTATGGCAACCGCCATATTCATTTACCAAAGACAAGTTCATCGATCCAACAGGATGGAAACGATGGTGAAATATCGAAGGAAACTCTTGAACTCCTTCATGATATTGAAACGAGTCAAGAACCGAAGGGCGAGGCCAAGTTCATCCAGGGGAGGAAGGAAACGTATTGATTTTGGGATGGTACCCTATTTACACCAAAAGGGGAAAACCAACCAAGTCATACGAAAAATGACGGATGAGGAAAAACTCATTGCTCTAATCAAAGGAAAATCCATCAAAAATTAAAAAAGATGGATATTGAAAAGATGAATCTTAAAGATCTACATGACTGGCGTAATCCTTCGCGGGATTAGGTATTGTAGATTTAAAGATGAACGCGGTGAGAATCGACTTTGGTTACCTATGACCCACAAGGTAGACCAATTCCTCCACCACCGCCACGATTAATCCTAACGTCGAAGAAAGTACGGGTTCACATCATGGAGCTCGGGGCGATAGGATGCCACATCTTTGGGGATTTCACGACCGGGAGTGATCCACTTTCGGGGACGGAGGAGGTCGAAACCCTTGCGGGGAACCGGACAACCTACCGAGAAGGCCGAATGTTTATCGACGCCTTATGGAAGATCGCACCTCCACCCAATACATCCGTATGGGTTGATGTTAAATATGGACATCCCGATTTTAAAAGCAGAGAAGTTCTCATTGATGAATGGGCTTGACTATGAGAATTTCAAAGAGAACCTCGATCTTACAAAGGATTCATTCATTTTACTCCTTGAAATGAGTCTTGAAGGATCGGTGAAGATTGCTGGGATATGACCGATGCTAGTACGAAAAGTTCGGTCACATCGGGGAATCACTTAAAGAAATTGTCGATGGTATGGCAAAACTATTCAAAATCCAATTCATCGGCACGAGTTATTTCGAGGGATTAGAGGATGAAAAAAGAAAAAATATAAACAAGCCCTCTATAGCCTTGAATTAATGGATATTTGTCATATTGACGAATATATCAAGTTGTTCACCGAATACGGTGGAAATCCAAGATTGAGGAAAAAGAAGTCGCACGCACCTATTCTTTGCCAAAATTTCGAGTCCTTGGAGAGAAATGCTTATCGTGAATACAGTGGTGGAGTGAAGTAGAAAGCGCGGGCGAGAAAAATGTCTTTCCTAAAGGCCAAGTTATCTCGAATGGTCTTTATCAGCGACTCCGCACAGAATTACAAGAGATTAAGAGGAATTAACAAAGCCATTCATCATGTTGCGTGGATAATGATATCCCAACGGTTGTGGGAGGTCAACCAAGGCGGCACAAGAAGAAGAAGGAGAGAAGCCATCCATACCGCCGAGGAAGCAACAACAAAAAAGCGGGTCTTCATGGAGACCTAGAAGGTTCTCGTCAAAACAAAAAGCTCAAGTTATAAATCGGGACAAAGACCAGCACAGCAAGGTGGAGTAGAGCTTCATCATCGGTTCTAATCAAGCAAGTACCAGCAGAAATCCAGGAGAAGAACTTTCGGGCGTGCTCACACTAGAGCTAATGAAAGTTTCAAAGATCAGTAATTGCCTGGACATGCGGAGAAGCAAGAGGGCATATCTCAGCGGATTGCCCAGCACAATCAAAAAGATGAGTCGAGGCAGTTCGAGGCCACACCGTAAATCGAAGAAGTTTGTTTATTATCGATTTAATACGGGTGTATCAATTTGAGGATATTCCTCAGATGAAAGCATCTATGAAGAAGAGATCTATTCGATGATGGAAGTGACTCAAATTTAAGAATCGAGTGAAGAAGAAATTCTTCAGACAGATCAGGGGAGGATATGTCAGGATTCCTCTCTCACACGACGGTTTCTCATAAAACTCTTATGAGAATCATGAAGGAAGATCTAAAGCTTCAAGTCTATGATGGATTTACAATTGGAGCTATGGAAAAAGCATTGGATAAAATTGGGTTTCATATGTAAAAACACCAAATTATCCACAGTGGTAACAACTTAGGAGAATTTGCTATTCCGATGGAGTTTACCAAGAACTCTGGGATCGAGATGCAGATTGGTCCCTATTAGAGAAATACAAGAGATCAAAAGCAAATTTAAAAGAGAAGTTGCAAATACACTCTCATGGATTCATATCGGAGCCATAAGAGTAATTATTAAAGCAACATTCAAAGAAGGAATAGATTCGCCTCTTAATCTTGTTGTCTTTGACAAGCGAATCTCGCATCTCAAGGATTCATGCCTTGGAGCGGTTCTGAGAAATTTGTATGGGGAAATTGGCATTTAATGTCTATCCCTAGAATTGCATACAATTTGGGAGATCGAGACTTGAGAGTCCTAACCCTTCATCAAGATTTCAAAAGAGTCGATTTGATGAAAGAAGGAAACAGCCTTACTCGATCACATATAAGATTTCCTATGCTCTCTCGAATACCCATCATTCAAGTATTCTTGAGAAAGGAATTTATTGAAGTCCCAAGAATCTTTGAGGACTTTGCCGGGTGGTGTTACGAGAAATCATTGAATCTCCAACTATTAAGGAGATTGATATGATAATTCAAGATCAAAGTCTTCAACAAAAGCCGGAGTCTCGAGTTGAGCACAGAAGGATGTCTTTCCAAAAGATTGAGAATGGTGAAAGCTTGGCCGTTGGGAAGAAAAGGAGACAAATCGATTCAGCGCATCCCGATGTTTTTAAAAAAAAAGAGAGCTGAAATGTCCGTAAGGATGGCGAGAGGTTGAAGTAATATTCGACATCACTCAAAAGGATAACATTTTTCCTTGTGATGTTTTATATTATCTCCAACAACCAATCGTTGGAAGGTATCAAGGAAGCTGAAGATAGGAGAAATTGAGCTTACTATCACACGGGAGTTGCGGGAAAGGTCCCGGAACAATTAATATGGGAATTGAATTTCTCGAGGAACATAAACCTTGGGAAAGATTACAAGACGGAATGGAGTTCACGGTGGCTAATAAAAGATACGAGAATCGTAATCGATGACCACTAGTCCATTCTCCATATACATTTCTATTGGAATGTTATATGAATACTGCCGAGTATTTCGCCGCCTATATTGATTCAGTCTTAGGAAATATGTACCAAAGCGGATGTTTTTCCTAAAGAAATTGGAGAAGATTTACCGGCCATTGCGGAAGAGATTTCTCTAAAAGGATTCTTATCCTTAACAAGGGAATTAAACAAGCGAGTAAATAATGATCGGAGGAGCGGGCGTGACCCCATGATACAAAGTAAAGACGCCACCAATCTATTTCCATGATACGGTCGAGATATTTTGCTAGGAAACAATTTCCTACAAACATTCAATCGATTCACACAAGAGAACGAGACGAGAAGACTTATTTTCACAACCTTATGTGATCATAAGATTATTGTCCGTGAGATCGCGGGAAGCATTTTCTGAAAAAATGCTTATTAATTTTCGCGACAAGCGTGGTGATGAAGCAAACCGCAATCCAAAAATGGCGGATTGAAGAAAATTTGGTGAATCATTATTATCCTATAGACAATTTGGTTCGATTCAGAAGGATCAAAAGATATGGGATAATAACTTGTATTCATTCAGAGTACAAGGAGAAGAACAAGTCACTCCAGAAGCCATTGCAGAATTATGGATGAGTCTAAAGGAGAATCCACAGAGTGATGTAACCATAGAGGAACAAATATCACTCGAGGATATCAAGAAGAAGATCCAAAGGAATTACAATGAAGATCCTTTGGCTTGGTGGGATAAGAACGAGCTTAAAGCTGTTAGTCCAAGTGGCTACAATAATCTAGAGGGGGGGTGAATAGATTATGCCGATTTTTCGCAAATCACCATCTTTTTCGAAACAACGAGTAAATAATAAAAATGTAAATGCGGAAAATAAACAACACTCGTTGATTTAAAGAGGTTCAACCCACCTAGGGCCTAATCCTCTACCACCCCAAAGATCTCCAGGGATGGATTTCAAAAAGAAAGAAAAGATTTTATTAATTTACCAAAAATTAATACAACACCTCGAGGATTACCACAACCCTCCTTCACCACTTTGAGGATTACCACAATCCTCTTACACCACCTTGAGGATTACCACAACCCTCTTACAACACCTTGAGGATTACCACAACCCTCTTACAACACCTTTGAAGATTACCACAACCTTCAAACACCTATCACCTAGATCACCCAAGTGTATTCTTACCACAAGAATACTCACAAAGGATGTCTTGTGTTGAATGATGACCAAAATCAAGATTACAACTCAATAATGATTGATACAATATGAGTGCAAGTGTAATCAAGAATTGAAAGCCTAGACCTCAAATTTGTGCAAGTGAAAGTGCTAAGGCTAATACAACAAGATATATGAAAGTGTTTGCTTTGTTTGCTCTTTCTTGTATAGAGTGTTGTGTCTTGTTGCTTGAATGAACCTCTATTTATAGGAGAGGTCTTGGCTTTGATTTCCGGACATTGGCTCCTCCTCGGGGAGTGATTTTCGCAAAAGAAACCATTTAAAATCATCAATATAGTTAATTAGAAATCAATCCCACAAAATAGGGAAAAGTCATGCAAAACGCAACGGATAGTTTGGTGTCAAACATGGGGTTCGACCGTCGCGCAGAGATAAGATTGAAATTGAATTCTCGCGAATTTTTACACGGGGGGACCGGTCGAAGGGGGTGCGACGTCGCCTCACCGGTGGACCGGTTGCCCTTGAGCGTTTTTTAAAGCAGAAGAAGTCTGGAACAAAAATCCAACTTTGCAGTCAGGTCGCCACGGCCGTCGGCCGAGGTCACACCGGCCGCCCACCTGGTCGGCCGGTCGCCCTACCCTTTTTTTTTTTCTTACGCCCCATTTTCTATTTCAAAACTCAACTCAGTACGGGTTGCCCTATGTAGAGCGGCCAGAGTCCTGAAACAAAAGTGTTGTCAATTTTAAATCGAATATTAACTTCAAGAAATACTCCAAAAATTAGTAAAAACATTTTAGATCGATCGGAAGAGTTGGGACAACATTTAGGGACATTGTTTTGGTATAAAAACTCATTTGAACAAAATCATCAAAATCATGATAAAAACATTTATCTAACAAACTCCCCCTTTTTGATGATTACAAACCAAAACAATTTTCAAGAGGCGATTTGAAAAACAAAATAATTTTCCGGTTTATGAGTAAACTATCCGTTTAAAAACATTTTACAAAAGCTCTCCCTATCAACAAGCACATTAAGAGGAAATATTGCATAAGCTAGAAGACAAGCTTTTACAAAATAAACACTAACTCCATGAGCTTAGAAGCTCCCCCTGTCACAAATACTTAATATCCATGCAAACAAGTCCATAACACAACCATTGGACTAAGTTTTCTTCACAACTTATGGCCTAAACAAGCCATAGCTTATAGCTTCTATTTCGAGCTTTTATTAGCTTCTTTGAGCTAACGAGCCAATTTCATGTTTCTCCCCCTTTGGAATCATCAAAAAGAATGTTAGGACAATAAAAACATCATATAAATATATCAAAGTGCGCCAAAGAGACGATTTATCAACCATTCGAGAAGATAAGCTTATAATCAAAAAAAAATTGGGAGAAAAGTATCATTTGATATCCATAAGCTCGTTTTAAGTGTCAAGACAGGATCTCAATAAGTATATAAGACATATGAAAGCATAAGAGTCATGTAAAAGTCGAACAATTCATTGCGACAATTCATCGAACACCTTGTGGGCGTGAAAAATAAAAAGAGTTGTATATAGCCCTTGTAAATGATCCAAGCCAAAAATTTTCATCACCAAATCATACCAATCATCATACAATACAGCATAACAACTAAGCTCATCATGATCATAAAATAATTTCATCAAGTAATATACAAGAAGGGCCATAAACTCAAGGGTTCAACCCATTTGAGCAAAAGGAATAGAATTCTTACCATTCGATCGGTAAAGATGAGCGATGATCAAGCCATATAAGGTGTATGATATGAATTGAATTCATGAAAACAAATTTTGAGTGAAATTAGTGTGAATTTGGCAAAGGGGACGAAAAATGGCCAAAATGAGTGAAAATGACTAATGTCAAGACGAGCGATTTTAAACCAAAAAAATGGCTTAGGGCGACGGTCGTGGTTGAGGGCGACGGTCGGCGTTGAGGGCGACGGTTGCCCTCAACCTCTTCCCCATTTGTTTGACAAATTTTTCAAAATCCGAATTTTCAACCAAAAATCCGATTTTTCGCCCTAAGTTTTAAAACCATGCAAAATGCAAACGTAGACCTCATTCAATATGCATTATGCCTAACCGAGCTCGTATTGACGCAAAAAAGTCTCGGAAGTTAGCGGTTTTGTAAAAATGTCCGCTAATTGATCTTGAGATGGCACAAACGATATCTCAATTTTTCGTTTTGAAACACAATCCCTTAGAAAATGATGTCGAATCTCAATATGTTTAGTACGGTTATGATGAACGGGTTTTGAGCAATATTTATAGCGGATACATTATCACAAAAGATAGGTACGTTTTCAAAAGAGCATTTGTAATCCGCTAAGGTTTGTTTCATCCAAAGAAGTTGAGTACAACAAAATGCGGCGGAAATATATTCGCCTCGGCCGTTGAAAGAGAAACACGTTTTGCTTCTTTGAAAACCAAGAAACTAGGCAATCGCTAAAAATTGACATGATCCAGGAAGTACTTTTCCGGTCATCAATATTACCCGCATAGTCCGAATCACTATAACCTTTAAGAGAGAAGATTTCATTCTTTGGATAAAATAAACCATATTGAATAGTGCCTTTCAAATATCGAAAAATCCGTTTAACGGCACTCATATGAGATTCTTTTGGATTGCTTTGAAAACGAGCACATAGGCATACGGCATGAAGAATGTCCGGTCTACTAGCGGTTAAATAAAGTAAACTACCAATCATACTCGATACTTGGATTCATCAACCGCGTCTTGCCTTTTTCATCTTTGTCAATTTTGACATTGGTTGCCATAGAGTCGAGGCGGTTCTTCCTTCTTCAATGCCGAACTTCTTCAAAAGTTCTTTTGTATACTTAGATTGCGAAATATAAATACCTTCTTGGCATTGCTTAATTTGAAGTCCAAGGAAGAAGTTTAGCTCCCCATCATACTCATCTCGAATTCACTTGCATTAACTTGGAGAATTTCTTGCACAAAGATTCATTAGTAGCACCAAAGATAATATCATCAACATAAATTTGCACAAGTAAACAATCTTGCCCTTTTTCAAAAACGAAGAGTGTAGTATCAACTTTACCTCTTGTAAAACCATTTTGCAAAAGAAAAGAGCTAAGTCTATCATACCATGCACGGGGTGCTTGTTTTAAACCATACAAAGCCTTTTTAAGTTTATAAACATCATTAGGCTAGAAAATTTTTCAAACCCCGGAGGTTGTTTTACATAGACTTCTTCTTGAATAATACCATTTAAGAAAGCGGATTTAACATCCATTTGGTAAAGTTTGAAATTTTTGAAACAAGAATAGGCAAGTAAAATACGAATAGCTTCTAAACGTGCTACGGGTGCAAAAGTTTCATCATAGTCAATACCTTCTTCTTGACAATACCCTCGAGCTACTAACCTTGCCTTATTTCGAACAATGTTGCCTTGATCATCAAGTTTGTTAGGAATACCCATTTTGTACCAATAATTGTTTGAGATGGAGGACAAGGTACTAATTCCCATACATCATTTCTTTCAAATTGATTCAACTCCTCTTGCATTTCCAAAAGCCAATCTTCATCCTCAATAGCTTCCTTAGCATTTTTAGGCTCTTTTTGAGATATAAGAGCTTTTCGGCAAAATTCCTTTGAGTCATTACTTTATCAAGGGATCACCAATAATAAGATCTTTTGGGTGATCTCCTTAAATTTCAATGCTACGGGAAGATTCAAGTATCACCCCTATCTTCTTGAGGAACATTTGAACTTGAAGGTTGATCATATGAAATAGAAGGTTTATCATTATGAGCATCACTTTGAACAATAGGTTCAACAATATCCTCTTCATCACTATCGTCATTGGGTATTCTTTCAACACCCGAGGCTTCATTAAATTTGACATGAATAGATTCTTCAACAACCATGCTAGTCTTGTTGTAAACCCGATATGCTTTGCTCTTGGTTGAATACCCCATAAATATTCCTTCATCGGCCTTAGGATCAAGTTTGTCCAATTGATCCTTAGTATTCAATATAAAGCACTTACATCCAAATATTTTGAAATAACTAATATTTGGAGTTCTTCCTTTCCAAAGCTCATATGGAGTTTTATTCATTTTAGGACGAATATAAACTCGGTTAATGACATAGCAAGCGGTACTTACGGCTTCGCCCAAAAATACTTTGGAAGTGAAAATTCATTGAGCATGGATCGACTCATTTCTTGTAATGTTCGATTTTTCCGTTTAATTACTCCATTTTGTTGAGGTGTCCTTGGAGCCGAGAAATTATGAGCATATCCTTTGGTTTCACAAAATACTCTAAATTCACCGTCAAATTCTCCACCTCGATCGATTCAAATAGACTTGATAGTATCTTCTTTTTCATTCTCAATAAGTCTACACAACTTAACAAACTCATTAACGGCATCGTTTTTATTGGTAAGAAAAAGAGCCCAAGTATATCTCGAATAATCATCGACTATAACAAAAGTGTAATGTTTTCCACTTAGACTAGCCGTACCAATATCCCCATACAAATCAAGGTGAAGCAATTGTAGGGGTTTGGTAGTGGAAATTTCATTTTTGGGCTTAAAACTACTCTTAACTAATTTGTTCTTTTGACAAGTGTCACATAAGCCAAGATTTTCAAAATTCAATTTGGGTAGTCCTTTTACATGTTGGTTTTTGTAAATATTTTTCAAATTCTTGTATCCAACATGTCCGAGTCGCCTATGCCATAAACTCGTTAAATCATTATTGGCGACAAGACAAGAAACATTTTGACTAACCAAATCACTAGTACAAATTTTGTAAAGATTGCCTTTTCTATTTGCTTCACAAATAATATTACCATTTTTAAGAATAAGGCATTTTTCTTTATTAAAGGAAACATCATATTTTGAATCACAAAGTTGGCTAACACTTATCAAATTAAACTTAAGCCCTTCAACTAATAGAACATTACTAAGAGAGAAAGAAGAGTTACCAATTTCTCCATTTCCAAGAATTTTTCCTTTGCCATTCCGAACATGACCATACCCTCTTCTTGGAGCTTGATATTGGTAAAAAGTTCTCTCCTCCCGGTCATATGGCGTGAACATCCGTCGTCCACGAGCCATTTTGAATCTTCCATTGTGGTTATGGCCCCTATTACCTACAAAAGAATTTCTTTTAGGTACCCTATAATTTTGGGGTCCATGGGGGTTAGTCTTGAGACCTTTGGGTCTCCAAACATGTCTTGAGCTATTTCTCAATTTGCAATTATTAGCATAATGTCCAACTTTGCCACAATAAAAACAAGTAGGAGTATTATAATTATTAGCACGTACAAAAGTCGGACCTTGGTTATTTTTCTTAAAAACACTTTGAAATGGCTTATAACCAAGTCCCGATTTGGAATGCTCACCTCTTTGTGCATCTAAAATTTTTGTGACTTTATCCGTACTTATGTTGAAACGATGCACGTCATTTTTCAAACATTCAATATCTTTTGTGAGCGATTCCTTTTCGGTTTCAAGAGAATGAATTCTAGTAAGAGTAAGAGCATGAGCTTTGTCTAAAGATTCATAAGAGGTAAATAATTTTTCCTTTTCAACCTTAATCTCCTTATGCTCCTTTTTCAAATTTTTGTATTTAACGATTAAATTTTGAAACTCAATTTGCAATTCATCAAAATCACATTGCAAGTCATCAACTATGGAGGAAGTAGAAGAATTTGAGTGTACCTCATTGTTTTCATCATCTATTGCCATGAGACCGTGTTCGGTTTCTCCTTCCTCATCGGTTGTTTCGAGTAGTTCATCCCATGTTTTGACTTCCGCATTTAGAGCCTTTTTTTGTAAAAGGCTTCCTTTTCTTTTGCTCCTCTTCATCGAGCTTTGGGCAATCGGCAATGAAGTGCGGGTTTTCGCATTTAAAGCAAGCATTATCTCTTGGTTTTCTTGCTTTATTTTTATTCACAAATTTTGCAAATTTTCGAACAAGTGCGGCCGTCTCCTCATCATCATCATCATTATTATAGTATGCATTATTAGAAGAAGAAGCAAGACCTTTAGGAATAATTTGCATACCCGATTGATTTGTGGATGATTTGGAATTTTTCCTCTCCTTGAGATAGACTTCATAGATGAGTAGGTTTCCAATAAGCTCATCAAACTTGAGTGTCTCAAGATTTTGTGCCTCCGTGATTGCCGTTACTTTTTCGGACCATGAGCCGGGAAGTGCATTTAGTACCTTGGTCACCTTGTCTTCTTCGGAGATGACTTTCCCGAGGGCCACAAGAGGATTGACAATATTGTCAAGCCTTTCCACCATTTTGGAGATGCTTTCGCCATCATACATGTTAAAGTTTTCGAAGTCTTTAACAAGCATGGTCTTTCTTGCTTGCTTGACTTTCTTAGTCCCTTCATAGATTGTCTCCAATTTTTCCCAAACCTCATGTGCCGACCTTATGCCTCGTATGCGATTGTACTCGGTGGCGGTAAGTGAGCAATGCAAAATATTTAAGGCCTTACCGTTTAAAGAGAAAGCCTTCTTATCATTTTCATCGAACTCCTTGAAAGGTTTAGGAGTCGAGGTGCCATCCTCCAATTTTTTCGTTGGTTGATCAACTCCTTCAATAACCACATTCCATATGTCAAATCCGCACCCTTGTAGAAAGCACTCCATACGGTCTTTCCAAAATGCGTAGTTGTTGGCGTCGAACAATGGTGGCTTGTTGGTGGAGGCGCCGGTGGTGAGATGAGCATCATTTGTAGCCATGGATCTTTCCTCTTTACTCGGAACGAGCTAGCCAAAGAGTTTGGCTTTGATACCACTTGTTAGTCCAAGTGGCTACAATAATCTAGAGGGGGGGTGAATAGATTATGCCGATTTTTCGCAAATCACCCTCTTTTTCGAAACAACGAGTAAATAATAAAAATGTAAATGCGGAAAATAAACAACACTCGTTGATTTAAAGAGGTTCAACCCACCTAGGGCCTAATCCTCTACCACCCCAGTATCTCCGGGATGGATTTCAAAAAGAAAGAAAAGATTTTATTAATTTACCAAAAATTAATACAACACCTTGAGGATTACCACAACCCTCCTTCACCACTTTGAGGATTACCACAATCCTCTTACACCACCTTGAGGATTACCACAACCCTCTTACAACACCTTGAGGATTACCACAACCTCTTACAACACCTTTGAAGATTACCACAACCTTCAAACACCTATCACCTAGATCACCCAAGTGTATTCTTACCACAAGAATACTCACAAGGATGTCTTGTGTTGAATGATGACCAAAATCAAGATTACAACTCAATAATGATTGATACAATATGAGTGCAAGTGTAATCAAGAATTGAAAGCCTAGACCTCAAATTTGTGCAAGTGAAAGTGCTAAGGCTAATACAACAAGATATATGAAAGTGTTTGCTTTGTTTGCTCTTTGCTTGTATAGAGTGTTGTGTCTTGTTGCTTGAATGAAGCCTCTATTTATAGGAGAGGTCTTGGCTTTGATTTCGGACATTGGCTCCTCCTCGGGGAGTGATTTCCGCAAAAGAAACCATTTAAAATCATCAATATAGCTGTTAGAAATCAATCCCACAAAATAGGGAAAAGTCATGCAAAAACGCATACGGATAGTTTCTTTGTCAAACATGGGGTTCGACGGTCGTCGCAGAGATAAGATTGAAATTGAATTCTGCGAATTTTTACAGGGGGACCGGTCGAATGGGAGTGCGACCGTCGCCTCAATGTGACGGTTGCCCTCGCGTTTTTTACGAAACAGAGAAGTCGGGAACAAAAATCCAACTTGCAGTACTGGTCGCCCGCCCGGTCGACCGTCGTCGACCACACCGTCGCCCACAGTCGCCGGCCATCGCACGCTTTTTTTTTCTTACGCCCCATTTTCTCGTTTTCAAAACTCAACTCAGTAACGGGTTGCCCTATATAGGCGGCCGGTCGACTGAAACAAAAGTGTTGTCCAATTTTAAATCGAATATTAACTTCAAGAAATACTCCAAAAATTAGTAAAAACATTTTAGATCGATCGGAAGAGTTGGGACAACATTTAGGGACATTGTTTTGGTATAAAAACTCATTTGAACAAAATCATCAAAATCATGATAAAAACATTTATCTAACAAAAGCTTCCTTAAAGGTTAAACCTGGAAAGGAGTACGAGTTCGTAAGATTCAAACCAATCCTTATGAACCGGGAAGATCGTGAGGATATGCAAAAGATACTTAAGGAACATCTTGACCTTAAGTTAATTTCACCAGGAGTTTCTCCATACAATGATCCAGGATTCTTAGTCGAAACCATGGAGAAATCAAAAGAGGAAAGCGAAGACTTGTTATTAATTACAAAAGGATTAATAACATTTTGGAGTTCGACGGATACTATATCCCCAAGAGAGAACATCCGGTTAATCGTATCAAAGGTGCCAAGATATTCTCAAAGTTCGATTGCAAGTCCGGATTCTACCAGATTAAGATGGAGGAAGAAAGTAAGAAGTTTCTGACTTTCTCTACACCACGGGGACACTATATTTGGAACGTGATGCCTATGGGATTGGCTAACGCACCCCGGATATATCAAAGAAAGATGGATAATGTTTTCAAAGATTATTTCAGTTTCATGTTCGTATATATCGAGCGACATTCTAATCGCATCAAAGAACATGAAGGAGCATCTCAAACATTTGGAAATATTTTGAGATGTTTGTCACAAAGAAGGATTAGTGCTTTCGAAAAAGAAGCGTGTAATCGCAATAAGACAGATTGAATTCCTCGGAAATGAAATCGATGAACTGGAATTATTCTGTAATCATATTGTGGAAAAGATACAGGGATTTCCGGATACACTTAAAGACAAGAAAGCGACTTGAGTTTTAAGGAGTTGTTAATTTTTGGAATGTTTATTAACAATCTAGCATACTACGAGGAAGGTGTTTAGCCCATTACTTAAAAAAGATGCGATTCAAATGGGAAGATGAACATCAAGAAGGAATTAAGCAACTTAAAGAAGTTTGTAAAAAGCTTCCAAAACTTGCGATTCCCAAGACGAGGATGAAGCGGTTCTTTACATGATGCAGTGATGATTGGTGGGCGGCGATTCTTACTAAGGTCACACCAAATGAAGAAGTGCCATGCAGATATTGCGGCGGTTTATTCACACCCGTGAAGCAAACAGATGGCATATCAACGAGAAAGAATTCTTTGCGAAGAAAGGCTTTTAAAAAAATGGCCTCTATTTTTCTTGGCTAAAAAGTTTACTTTAAAAATTGATAATTCAAGTGTCAAGGCTTTTACGAAAAACAAAATTGAATCAAAACCAGAAAAGGCTCGATTACTTAGATGGCAAGTGAATGTCAATATTATGATTATGATATTGTCATTATAAAATCTCATGAAAATATTCTTGCAGATTTCTTGACACGAGATGGAAGGATGCGTTCTTGTGAGGTCCTTAAACGAGTAAGACATCTCGGGAAAACCTGGAGAGTCTAAAACGAGATTTTGGGACGTTATGTCTCAATGCAGATTCTTTGGCCGGACGACTTCAACAGTGACCGTAAATCCGTTTCTAGTCAAATACGAGCATGCCGGTTCGCTCGAGGACAATTGTTCTTAGCGCCGCAAGGCCTCTCTTCCAGCCGCATCTCCTACGGTGCAAAAAGGGGCCGAGAGAGTACGGGGCTCTAACCCGGAGGTTATGGATTCAAGTACCATAATCACAAGTGTTGCGGGTGATGCATCCCCCGAGGTGTACAAAGCGCAAGCACGAATGTTGAAGCTCCGGTGTCACAACCGGAGTCTTCAAGTCAACCCAAAGACCTCCTGGGGTAAAGAGGGAGAGTTGAATCTTAGGCCACGCAGGCAAATCTAAGGTTCAAACGACGAGAATAAGATTTCTCCTATGCGGGTATATCGGCAATGAGAGAAACTAGTTACAAGACAATGTATTAACCCGGAGAAAACAATGGTTGATATCTCGGAAAGTATCCCGAGTTTGGATGAAACCAGGAAGTCATCCAAATGAAGTACATGAATGGTATACTTTTGGAGCTTTGCCTCAATCTATACCGTGTCACAGGATTCCCGAGAAATTTCAAAATTACCGAAATGGATTGGGAAGCGTTTCTGAGACTGGGCCAATAATCCACACTTGGCGAGAGGAGATATTTTGGAATCTGTATTTTATCGGTGCGGCTCACGAACAAAGAAAGAAAGGCTTTAATGAAGCTTTTCATTTCATCAAGCTAAGAAAATAGGATGGAAATGCTTTAAAATACATTAAAGCGGCTTCAGGAAGAAGGACAGTGTTAGTAGGAGCATTTTCTCAAGACGAAGCTTCTACCAGGCGAGCATGGGGTCTTTGGGTTTGTCTAATGAAATGGACAAAGTCAAATATCCATTTAAGTTCTTCAGTCGGCGAATGGATCTTTCCTTTTGAATTCGATGTTGGATCAACCACGGATTTGCGGAGGAACTCTTGAAAACCAAAAGGAGAATTCTCTGGGAAAACAAGATTCCGCGAGCAAAGAAACTTAGGAAATTCGTAACATGGCGCATGTTGGCCGTTGGATCGACCGGATGATCAAGCATGCCCCGAAGAGAAGGAACCCGAGTTTGGGAAAGGTTTCCGACCCAAACCCGACGAGGACCATACGGTTTGGAAAGGACAAGGACCCGGCTCACAAGACGCGTTTTCCTCGGGGACCACGCAGACAACTTTTTAAAAGATTCCCGACAACCATCACATGGGTTGAGTCACGCGGAAAAGGAAGGCAGTGGCGAGTAATAATTCGGATGAGTATGCGTAAGCGGTGACGTCTTACATCTCAACAAGATTTGAAGTCCGAATTTCAAGTCCTGGGACTTACCTACATAAATTGCAGGATTTGAAGGAAGGCGAGGACATCGAACATTTCCTTAGTTTTCTTACAATAAAATCTGAGTGAAAATTTGTAATAAGTTTGAGTGTTTAGTTTTTTAAATTTATGTATTTTCGAGTGCAAGCCTCAATAATGAGAGGCTAAACAAGTTTTCTCTCCCCAAAGGAGATTCGATGTAATAAATTTTCCTTTAAGTTCTTAATAAAATAAAGGCTTTTGTTCAACATGTGTTCATAGTGTTCTATTGATCTATCCCTTTGAAGAAATACTTTTACGCCCTGAAGTAGGAAGCGAACCAAGGGTCTTTGGCAGTCTTTGTGGCCGGGTCGGATAACTTGCGAGATCATCTTCCCGAGGGTGAGGTTGAAGTGAGGAGTCTGTTTGTCAAACGATCGGGGGCGATAATTTTCCGACCGTGGTGGCGTTGCGAACCACTTAACCGTGAGATTTGATCAAAAGAGGTATGAATTTTAAGGGATCTATTAATTTTACGGAAGCATGTTGGGTACGATATGGTCATAATGGACTATTTCCATTATTGTAGCGAAGTAAAGTATGGGTCTTTGGAAGAGATTATTCATAAAACATTAGGTGCATGAAATTGAAAGGTTGTTCTAAGAATGAAACCGCTATAACTTGAGTTAAATGTTGTTAGAGTTAACGGAGAGTTAACGGAAAGGTACCAAATATGATTAATTTTGGGAACATTAGGTACCAATTTTGATTAGGTTGAAAACGGGGTATCAAAAATGAAATTAGGGTATAGATTGGGTATGAAAAATGAAATTATCCCAAGATATTGTGACATTTCTCTCAATTTATAGGTGATATGTTATCGTTATGTGATTTAATTTGTTCTCAATACATAGGTAATATTATTCATCCACAACGCTCAGAAGCGAGCGATGGGGGCCCCGAAGGGATGTCAATGGGCGGGGGGGGCGGGGTGGGGCAGGGGCGGGTGGGCAATTCCCATCCCCGCTGGGATCCCACGAGACAAACAGGGAAAAACTCCCCCCATTCCCATCCCCGCTGGGATTCCACGCCCCCAGTTTTATTTATTTATTTTTTGAAAAAAAAATGATCTTTTTCTAAAAAATAATTTTTAAATATTTTAAAAAATATAAATTATATAAAAAAACTAATAAAGCACTCATTATACAAAATAAATTAAATATTTTTAGATTTTATATATTTAATGTGGATCAGGACTGAATTTTTGCATTGTTTTTCCTTTTTTCCTTTGCATCATGATCGGCTTGTGATCAGGACTTTTTCCTTTCTTTTATATATTTTCATTTATTAAAAAAATATTTAATATGGATATATTAATTTATAATATATTATATATATTTAAAATATTATATTATATATTAATCTTTGGTTCAATTTCATGCGGGAAGCGGGTGGGAGATCCTGTCCCCACCAACGGGGAGAAAAAAATCCCCGTCTCCATCCGTACGGGGGAAATTTTTGGGAATTTCTCGTTCTATTCAGGGCTGTTCCCCACGAAGAATGGGAAATCCTCGGCCCAATACTATCTCTAAGGCTTCATGGATTGGATTCATCTTTTTTATGTGATTTGTTCTCACATGTGAATGTACTGTTAAAAGTCATTTGTCAACTTAAACAAACAAAAGCATGACAACATTTTCCGCTCCAATTGAAAAAATGGGGGCTTTCTTTTTCCACAAATTAATGCAATGTGGTCACCAATTGGACCTGTCTTTTTCATGTGTACGCAACTTATTATTTCCATTTTTCCATTCTAACTTCTCAAAATTTCTATTAAACTTATAACTGAGGTAGTGATGTGACACATATATTCGTTGAATTTTGATGAAATAAAGAATCTAAGAGGTATAAAAGAATAAATATACAATGCGGTAATCTATTGATTTGATATTAAATTTAATACTCACTAAAGATATGTGATTTCGACATGTGAAAAAACTATTTTATTTTAATATAATTAGGGAAATTTGGGGAGAAGAGACACACATGTTCATTTGGTTTTATACCATTGATTTGAGTTTCCTAGACTAGAGTTTTGTGTTGTTTTTGAGTATTTTGAGTCATTTTTGTTATATCTCATAGTTTAGGCATTATTTTCCATTGTTTCGGTCATTTGAGGGGTCAAGCCATGTTGAGAGCCAATTATATCGAGTTTATAGTCATATTAATGAATCGTGTATCAAAAAAAGACGAGCAACAAACAACGAGAGATTGATTTGAAGAAAAGTCCAAATGCGTCTGGAATTTAAAGATGGCGGGGTTTCGTATTATGGTCATAATTCTCTCTACAAAATTGATATTGAGTGATTCAAATGGCTATAGAAAGCTAAGAGATAGGGCTACAACTTTGATGAAGGACGGAAAACCAAATTCGGACGTTTGGGTGGCGCTACAAAGACCAAAAAAAGACTGCTGCTAAGAGCGGAAATCCGGACAGCGGCCGGGGGTGGCAGCGCCCGGAACAGAAAAAAAAAATCGAGTTGGCGCTGCAGCGCCGGCGATAATCTTGCGGCGTTGGCCAAGTGCAAGCTGGGGGCGGAAAATCCTATGTTCACCTACCCCTTCTTCGACTTTTTGTACTATAAATACCATCCTTGGGCTTGAAATTGGGGCATCTTGGAACCCTTGGAAGACAATAAAAACAAAGCTACAAGACAAGGAAGAAGGATTTGAGCACTTTGAGAAGAATTTGGAGAAGAAGATTGGAGGCTTCATATCATCTAGAAATAGAGAAGATCCCTCAACTCTTGTTCTTATTTTGTTCTTTCTTCATATTTTGTAAGATGTATTGTTGTATTTTCTTGGATTCTTTTTCTTCAATCATGAGCTAAACACTATAATTCTAGAGGATTGATGTAATCTATGTTTGAACTTATGTTTTGAGATTGTGGTTTGTCAATCTAGATTTATCAATTTATTTGTGCTATTTGGATCTATTCGCTTCTAAATTACTTGATCAATAATTTAGATTGTTTGGTGTATTTGATTTGACACTTGAGAGAGGTAATTGAATACATGACCTTGGAATAGCATAACCAGGATTTCATAGAATTGAGAGATTTGTGAATCCTTTGAAGTCATTTATCAAGATTCATAGCTTTTATTGAGATTTTGATTGGTGATTTTTATAGAGATATCGATTTCCCAATTGAATCTAAAATCATTGGCACTTGAGAAAGGGAATGATTATTGTAGAAATCTTGACTTATAAATTGATAATTGATGATTGATAAACCATATTGACAACATAAAGGATAACTAGATTCATCATACCTCTAGAATTCATTTAATCATTTGGATAAATTCATTGATATTTTCATAGTCTTAATTTACTTGTAATATGTTTAGTATAATCAACTCCATCAATTATTGAATTTCTAAATAAAGTTAGACTACTATAATATAGTATCTTAGCGATAATTTGATAATTATTCCTATGGATTCGACAACCTTACTTCTCTATATTAAAACTTGACACCGTAGACTTGCGGTTAGAAAATTCTCTAACAAGTTTTGGCGCCGATTCTTAGGGGAATAATTCATCTTATTTGCGCTAATATTATTACTTAGTAGTTTTACTTTAATTTAGATTGGTTCTTGTTACAATAGGGTCATTGTCATTTTTGTGTTTTCTTGTTGATGCGAAAAAATAAAAGTGCTAATTTAATCTTATTTGATCCGAGAAATTGAAGCGAACACTCCGAAAGATTAGAGTTGCACGAAGAATCGAATTCACAAAAATGGCGGGAAATGAGGAAGAGGAAAATCGCATACCTATTATTGTACCACCGGAAAGGACCATTCGGGATTATTTTCGACCAACCCACGAATCAAAATTATTCGGGCATTGTTCGCCAACCTATCAATGCGAATAATTTTGAATTGAAGCCACCTAATAAACATGGTGCATGAGAATCGTTTGGGGGAAGTCTGCGTAGATGACCCGAACGCTCATTTGGCTATTTTTCTTGAGATATGTGACACTATCAAAATGAATGGGGTTCGATGAAGAAGCTATTCGGTTGGGGTTATTTCCATTTTCACTTCGTGATAAAGCTAGACAATGGCTTCAAACTTTCCTACCTGGAAGTATCACTAGTTGGAATGATCTCACTTTGAAAAATTCATGGCAAAATTCTTTCCACCTAGTAAGACACTTCAACTTAAAAGTGAGATTGCTCAATTTCATCAACTCGACTTTGAGCCACTCTACGAAGCTTGGGAGCGATTCAAAGAATTATTGAGGAGGTGTCCACAACACGGGTGCAGATTGGCAAAAAGTTCGAGTATTTCTACAATGGTATGAATGGGCATTCAAGAACTATTATAGATCTTTGCGGTGGGAGGAACATTGATGGCTAAAACTCCAAGTGAAGCCATGCTTTTACTCGAAGAAATGGCTGCCAATATTTATCAATGGCCGTCTGAGAGATCTACGCCAAGAAAAGTTGCCGGTGTTCTTGAACTTGATACTATGTCCGCATTGGCCTCTCAAATTTCCACCTTGTCAAAGCAAATTGCTACACTAAGTTCGGTGGAAAACAACAATCGGGAGGCGATCATGGAGATAAGTCAAGAAATTGTGAATCCCGATACGGAACAAGCGAATTATGTGAATAATCGGAGTTTCAACAATAGAGGGAATCAATCGCCGACGCATTATCATCCAGGGACTTCGCAATCATGAAAACTTCTCGATAGCAATACGAGAAATGTGTTGCAACCGCCTCCAGGGATTTCAAAACCAAGCAAGTATGCAGTACACACGTGGGAGAACAAAATCCGTCTTTGGAAGAATTACTTAGTTCATTCCTTGTAGAAACACGAGCAAGGATGAACATGACTGATTCTAACATGGACAAGCTCAGCTCGAGAGTTACAACAATAGAAGCTCACATCAACTCCTTGGTGACACAAGTGTTTGATAAATGATTTTATCATGATTTTGATGATTTTGTTTTTATACCAAAACAATGTTTTTAAAGGTTGTCCAAATACTCCTAAATGATTTAAAATGGTTTTAATATTTTCAGGAGTATTTCTACTAGTTTATTTTCGATATAAATTGGACAATTCATTTAATGTTTTTTTAAGTCAATGGGTTTTTACATTGAAACTATGTTGTCCTAATACTCCCGATTGATCTAAAATGTTTCTACTATTTTTGGAGTATTTATTGGAATTTATATCGGACAACACTTTGTGTGTAAATGTTTTATTTCTTCAAAACTATATTTCTAATGTTGTCCTAAATACTCCCGATCGGTTTAAAATGTTTTTACGAATTTTTGGAGTATTTCTTGAGGTTTATTTTTGAGAAAAATCGGACAACTTGTCATTGAGGAGGTCGGCCGGTCGGCCGCGGCGGCGGTGCACAGGAACAAGTTTCGTGAAAGCGAAACTTGAGAACTCTCAAAATTGATCAGTCAACCGGTCGCACATAGGCTCGGCCTGGTCGAGGTGCCCTTCGACCGATCGCCGCCGTGTTAATTTGGTGCTATATGTTTCAAACTTCTATTTTCGTGCGAGGTCGCCCTATGCTTTGACAAAGAAAATTCTAACCTTTGTGCGGCAGACAACCTTTCCTTAAATTGTGGAATTGATTTCTAACATGACTATAATCTTGATTTTAATTGCAATTTTTTGTAGAAATCAGATTCCAAGAGGAGCCTATCAAGTATCAATCATCTCCTATAAATAGAGGAAGTTTTGAAGCACAACTACAAGAGAGAAAACTACAACACAACAAGATACACTCAAGAATACACTTGTTCTTACATTGTCTTATTTCTTGTTGTAATTTGCCTAGCTATTCACTTTCACATTCTTGAGGTCTAGGCTATTCTTGATTACACTTGCACTCAATTGTATTATTCATTATCGAGTTGTAATCTTGAATTTGTGGTCGTCATTCAAACACAAGATATCCTTGTGAGTGTTCTTGTGGTAAGAACACACTTGGGTGAACTAGGTGTTAGGTGTAAGGAGATTGTGGTAATCTTCTTGTTGAGGTGTTGAAGAGTGTGGTGCTCTTCAAGGGTGAAGATTGTGGTAATCTTCACAAGGTGCCGTTGGAGATTGTGGTAATCTTCAAGTGAGATTGTGGTAATCTCAAAGGTGGTGTTGAAGAAGAGTGTGGTGCTCTTCCAAGGTGTTGGTGTAAGATTTTGTTGTAATAATTTTGGTAATTATTAATAAAATCTTTTTCTTTTTGAAATCCATCCCAGGAGATATCTTGGGGTGGTAGAGGATTAGGCCCTAGGTGGGTTGAACCTCTTTAAATCGACGTGTGTTGTTTACATTCCGCACCTTTATTATTGTGTTTGAGCATTTGGTTTGAAAAAGAGGGCGAAATCGAAAAGATGGAGATAATCTATTCACCCCCCCTCTAGATTATCGTAGCCGCTTGGACTTACAAGTGGTATCAGAGCCAAACTCTTTGGCAAGCTCGTTTCACATCGCGAGTGAAGAGAAACGATCGTCGGCTACTAAAGAAGCTCAACTTTCCGGCACCTCCACCACCAAGCCACCTCGGTTTGATTCCAAAAATTTTATATTTTGGAAAGAAAGAATGGAATGCTATTTACAAAGTTGCGGGTTCGATATTTGGAACACCGTCATCAATGGAGAATCCATTCCGCGAAGAATACACCACACACCTCTAAAGGCTTCAAAGAGCTCAATGATGAAGAGAAGAGAATCATCTCCTTAAATGGTAAAGCTCTTAATATTTTACATTGTTCACTTACCACCTTGAATTTGATCATGTTGTAGGTATTCGATCGGCACATGAAGTATGGCAAAAACTAGAAGCCATCTATGAAGTATATGCAAATAAAAGGAGCAACTCAAAAGCATCTACTTCTCAAATGGATACAACATCAAATCCAACAATATGGGATGAGCCTCTTACAAATTCCGATGATGAAGCCGAAAAATGTCTTATGGGCATCGAAGAAGAAAACAAGGTAAGTTCTAAACCCTCTACTTCTTATGACAATGAATTGCAAAATGAATATAGTGACTTGCAAAATGATTATAATGAGCTACAAGATGAATTCCAAAACTTACTTGTTAAATACAAAAATTTGAAAAAGGAATTCATTGTTTTGAAAAATGATAAGGATAGTTTATTTACTTCCTATGAATCACTATCATGTGCTCACACCACCACTCTTGATAAGGTTAGAAACCTTGAGAAAGAAAATAGTACTCTTGTTGAGAATATTGATTGCATGAAAAAGGATTTATCTAAATCCAACTTGAGTACCGATGAAATTGTTGATTATTGTGATAATTCGAAACTAGAACTTGATCATAAGTTTAATGTTGTCAATCATATGAAAAAGAATCAAGTCTCTAAGCATGTTGGTCATTATGCTCCTAGAATTATTACTTGTTTTTATTGCGGTAAAAAGGGTCATACGGCTAATTCTTGTCGAGCTAGAAATAGCTCTAATTATTGTTGGAGACTTAAAAGTCTCAAGACTAATCCCAAAGGACCCAAACACATAAGGGTACCACAAAACAATGTCATATTAGGTACCCGGCGAAATAATGATTGAAGAAAATTTATACCGCCAAGAAGACATCAAATGACCGTTTCATTTGATCAAAGAAGAAGAAACTATTTTCAACAAAGCAAATTTCCAAGAAGAGGATATACTCAAAAATGGGAAGAACACAATCCTTGGAAATGGCAAAGATATCATCAACAAGATGATTTTCAAAGAAGAAGAGACTTTCAACAATGGGAAGGCAACAAACCTTGGAAATGGAGTAATCAAAGAAGTCATCATCAACAAAGTGACTTCTCAAAGGGAAGATATCATCAACAATGGGAACGGCACAACCCATGGAAATGGCGTAATTGGTAACCCGTATCTCCCTATTTAAATATGCATTTTATTTTGTTATTATGCATGCGTTTATTTGTGTCTTAATTGCAAAATGAGTTTTCAAATATTTATTTTTTTTTAATTAAGGTCTCCAATATATATTTGTGCTTTTAAAATTTGTTTTTGAAAAAGAAGACCTTATATGATGTTTTTAAAACTCTTGTGCATTTTTATAGACTAAAGTGTGTTATCATCTAGTATGGATTTTTATGGCATGAGCTTACTTGTGATATCTCTTAGCCTACACTTTTATCATTATGATTTGTGCTAGATTTGCTTTAAGAATTGTGTAGGATTCACATATTTTCACAAATGGCCATTTACGTCAAGAAAGGCATAAATTATCGAGATACGTTTACTTGTGTTATTCTTACTCTTATAGACTCGATATATGTATTGCCATGTGCCTATGTGCTTGTTTTTCATAGTATTTCATACAAGTGCCATTAAGAGGATTTTTAGATTTTTTTTGAAAGGCACTATTCGATATTTGATTGCACATATTTGCTTTGTCAACTTTTGTTCAAATACTTCTTTTAAATGAGGTCTCAATTATATGCTGTCGGATTTTCAAATTTCAAAAGAGACCTTTTGTAGCTTTCTCAAGCTAATTTGAACTTGCATGATTTTTTAGACTCTTGATGATCTTCTAAATGTATAGTATGTGTTTCTTGCTTCATGGTCTATATATATAGTGTCTACTCCTACTATGCTCTTTTGCAAAATATTTTGTGATTGATGATTGAGGCATGTTTTTACACTTGGGCTATTTTTTCTTGCTTATATAAGCGTCGATGCCGTTAATGAGTTTGTTAAGTTGTGTAGATGAGAAATGAAGTACTCCAAATATTAGTTACCTCAAAATAGTTGGATGTACATATTCTACTATGAACACCTTAGATCAATTGGATGCCCTATGATGATAGTGATGAAGAAGACAAATTCCTCAATTGATGCTTCAAGATGAAGATTGGTTCTTAGAATTGCAAGATGAGCTAAAAAGGAAATGATACTTGGAAGTTGATGACATGTCTTTCATCACAAACGATTATAAATGCAAAATGGGCACTCCGGAACAAACTCGATGACCAAGGCAACATTGGTCGAACTAAGGCGAGGTTAGTAGCTCGAAGGTATTTTCAAGAAGAAGGTAATGATTTTGATGTAATATTTGCACTCATAGCTCTTTTAGAAGTTATTTGCATTTTACTTGCCCATTCCTGTTTTAAGAAAATTTCAAGCTTTACTAAATGGATGTTAATTTTCTAAATGGTTTTATTCATATAGAAGTCTATCGGAGTTTAAAATTCTAGGCCAAATTTTTTTTTTAAAAAAAAAAGGGCCTTGTACGGTTGATAGACTTAGCTATTTTTGCTAAATAATTCTACAAGAGGTAAAGTTGATACTACTCTCTTTGTTTTTGAAAAAGGGCAAGATTGTTTACTTGTGCATATTTATGAGAATATTTTTGGTACTACTAATGAATATTTGTGCAAGATATTTTTCCAAGTTGATGCAAGGTGTACTTGAAATGAGCATGATGGGGGAGCTAAATTTCTCGCTTGGACTTCAAATCATTCAATGCCAAATAGATGGTTACATTTCAAAATAACTCTTGAAGGAGTTAGGCTTTGAAGAAGGAAGAATCATCTCAACCTCTATGGCTACCAATGAAAAGATTGACAAAGGTTGAGAAAGGCATGTCGGTTGACAAACAAATTCGAGGTATGTTTTCTTGTATTATTTCTATAGACTCGACATTCCATATGCCTTATATCTATATGCTCGACTTCAAAAATTATCCCAACGAATCTCATTAAAGTCTTAGTTAAAAGAAATTTTCAAATATTTGAAAGCACTTCTTCTTATGACTTGTTGTATCCAAAGCTTTAAAATGTTCTTATTTTTCGGGATAACAAGTCCGGTGAATATTATTCAAAATATAGTTCGTCATAATCGAACTAAACATATTGAGATTCGAAAAACTTTCTAAGGGATTGCGTTTTTAACAAAAACTTGAGATGTGTTTAATTAAAAGTCTCAAGGATAACTTGCGGACATTTGTTCATTTACCGCCGAGTATTTTACCTCATTTCGAGCTTGATTATGACATAATGTATATTGAATGAGGTCTACGTTTGCATTTTGCACGTTTTTAAAACTTAGGGGCGAAAAATTGGATTTTTGGTTGAAAATTCGGATTTTGGAAATTTTTCAACACGGTGAAATTTGAAATGGTTGAGGCAACCGTCGCCCTCAACGTCGGCCGTCGCCCTCAACCTCGGACCGTCGCCCTAGGCTATAATTTGGATTAAAATGGTTCTGTCTTGACATTCGTCACTTTGACACATTTTGGCCATTTTTCGTCCCCCTTTGCAAATTTCACACACAATTCACTTCAAATGAGTTTTGATGCATGAATTATATATTTTGGGGATTATCTAGCTCGACTATCATCATCATTGCTCGTCTTTACCGATTGAATGGTAAGAATTTCACTATCTTTAGCTCAAATGGGTTGAACCTTGAGTTTGTGGCTTATATGTATTTTTCTTAATGCAATTCATATATTTTTGTGATAAGCTTATTGATTGTTGATGATTGACATTTGTTAAATTGCATTTGGTGATGAAAAACTTGGCTTAATTTCATTTACGGGAGCTATATATATCTTTCTCAATTTTTGACGCCTTGCAAGTGTTCGATAAAACGTTTCAATGAAAAATTCATCACCTACATGATTCTCTCGATTTCAAAAGTCTTATACATTTATAGAGATCATGTTTTGCTTATCAAATGAGTTTTCATAAACCTCTACAAGTCATATGATTCGACTTTTCCCTCCTATTTGGTTTAGAAGCTTCAATGCTCAAATAGCTCGATACATCGGTTTTGTTGCGCACTTTGATATGAATATATGATGTATTTATCGTGCTAACATTCTTTTTGATGATTCCAAAGGGGGAGAAACAGGTTATAAGCTCATTAGCTCATAAAAGCTAAGATAAGCTTAACGAAAAGAAACTATAAGCTATGGCTTCATAAAGCCATAAGTTGTGGATCATATCTAGTCCACTTGGTGCATTATGGTTGTGTATGAATCATGGTCCATTGGTTGTAGTATGGACTTATATACGGTTCTAATGATGCATCCTTGACGGGGGGAGCTTTTAAGTTTTGATACTTAAGCTCAATATCGAAAAGCTAATATTTTAGCTTATGTTTAAGTTGCTTCTATATAACTCTTGTTGTGCATGTTGATAGGGGGAGCATGTGCTATATGTGTTTGAATATCTCTACTCCCATCCTTGTGTTTTTATTGCATGGAATGTTGTCGCTCACAACGGATAGTTCTCTTTAACCGGTAAAAATGTTTTGTTTTCAAAATCGACCTCGTTAAAATTGTTTTGGTTTGTAATCATCAAAAAGGGGAGATTGTTTGATAAATGATTTTATCATGATTTTGATGATTTTGTTTTTATACCAAAACAATGTTTTAAAGGTTGTCCAAATACTCCTAAATGATTTAAAATGGTTTTAATATTTTTCGGAGTATTTCTACTAGTTTATTTTCGATATAAATTGGACAATTCATTTAATGTTTTTAAGTCAATGGGTTTTTACATTGAAACTATGTTGTCCTAATACTCCCAATTGATCTAAAATGTTTCTACTATTTTTCGGAGTATTTATTGGAATTTATATCGGACAACACTTTGTGTGTAAATGTTTTATTTCTTCAAAACTATATTTCTAATGTTGTCCTAAATACTCCCGATCGGTTTAAAATGTTTTTACGAATTTTTCGGAGTATTTCTTGAGGTTTATTTTTGATAAAAATCGGACAACTTGTCATTGAGGAGGTCGACCGTCGACCGTGAGCACCGTGCACTGGGAACAAGTTTCGTGAAATGAAACTTGAGAACTCTCAAAATTGATCAGTCTGCAACCGGTCGCACATAGGCTCGACCGGTCGAGGTGCCCTCGACCGGCCGCTGTGTTAATTTGGTGCTATATGTTTCAAACTTCTATTTCGTGCGACCCATGCATCGCCCTATGCTTTGACAAAGAAAATTCTAACCGTTGTCGTGAGACAACCTTTCCTTAAATTGTGGAATTGATTTCTAACAGCTATAATCTTGATTTTAATTGCAATTTTTTGTAGAAATCAGATTCCAAGAGGAGCCTATCAAGTATCAATCATCTCCTATAAATAGAGGAAGTTTTGAAGCACAACAACAAGAGAGAAAACTACAACACAACAAGATACACTCAAGAATACACTTGTTCTTACATTGTCTTATTTCTTGTTGTAATTTGCCTAGCTATTCACTTTCACATTCTTGAGGTCTAGGCTATTCTTGATTACACTTGCACTCAATTGTATTATTCATTATCGAGTTGTAATCTTGAATTTGTGGTCGTCATTCAAACACAAGATATCCTTGTGAGTGTTCTTGTGGTAAGAACACACTTGGGTGAACTAGGTGTTAGGTGTAAGGAGATTGTGGTAATCTTCTTGTTGAGGTGTTGAAGAGTGTGGTGCTCTTCGAGGGTGAAGATTGTGGTAATCTTCACAAGGTGCCGTTTGGAGATTGTGGTAATCTTCAAGTGAGATTGTGGTAATCTCAAAGGTGGTGTTGAAGAAGAGTGTGGTGCTCTTCAAGGTGTTGGTGTAAGATTTTGTTGTAATAATTTTGGTAATTATTAATAAAATCTTTTTCTTTTGAAATCCATCCCAGGAGATCTTTGGGGTGGTAGAGGATTAGGCCCCAGGTGGGTTGAACCTCTTTAAATCGACGTGTGTTGTTTACATTCCGCACCTTTATTATTGTGTTTGAGCATTTGGTTTGAAAAAGAGGCGAAATCGAAAAGATGGAGATAATCTATTCACCCCCTCTAGATTATCGTAGCCGCTTGGACTTACAACAAGTAGGGCGAGTTAGCAACAACGGTGAATTCATTGCAAAGAGAGAGGGAAATTTCCGAGTGATACGAGAGGTTAATCGAGGAGCATTGCAATGCAATTTATGTAAGATCGGAGGTAGAAATTCGGCTTGCACCGAACAATCGCCCATTTATGTGAAACCAGTGGAATCCAAGAAAATGATGTTGGAGGAATTTGAGATCTACTTGTGAGGAAGAATGTAGTGCAATAGTCCGCAGTAAACTACCTCGAAAATGAAGGATCCGAGGGAGTTTCACTATTCCTTGTACTATTGGAGGAGTTTTCTTTGAGAAACCACTTTGTGATCTTGGGTCCAGTGTGAATCTTATATCTCTTTTCGATGTGATGAAGTTTGGGCTCGGGGAGGTGAAGCCGTCAATATCACTTTGCGGTTCTTTGATCGATCCATCGCCTATCCGTGGGGAATCATTGAAGATGTATTGGTAAAAATTAATAAATTTGTTTTTTCTGTGGATTTTGTAGTGTTGGATGCGAATGAGGACAAGAAAATACCTATCATCTTTGGCGACCATTTTTAGCTACATCACGAGCTTTGATCGATGTAGAAACGGGGAGCTAACTCATGGGTAAATCGGGGGGAGAAAGTTGTATTCACTATTCATCCAACCAATATGCTAAAATTTGAATTAAATGATGGTAAGCGGATGGTTGGGAATATATAGTGAAGACATTGGAGGTTGGGGAGTTTCTAAGGGCAATGTGGATAACATGCCTATTGGAGCTCCAACTTGAGGAGAATCGACAAAGTCCGGTCAAGATCAGAACTTAGCGCTTCTTGGGAGGCAACCCAAGCCCCTTTTATGCTTTCTTAGTTTTAATTTAGTTTAGTAGTTGTTTTTGTTTTCTCCGAGTTTTTGCATTATTAGTAGTAAGTTGCATCACATTTCACCCCTCTTATTTATGCAAATCCCACATATCTCACTTCGTCGTCACAAAGGAGCACTTTAACACCACACACACCATCTTCATCTCATTCACTCATTATTTGGTAAGTTTGTAACTTCCAAATCCCACCCCATGGTTTTCCCCATCTTGTGATTTTTGGTGTGATTGGATTGTAGTAGTGCTAGGATGATTGTTGTTGATGTATGAATTGTGGATTGGTTGATCATGTTAGACTTAGGTTTGGTGTTGAATTTTGGGATTGAATTGAGCATTTACTATCTTTGCCCAAATTCATGCATATGAGGTGTTTGATGAAATGCCCCAATGACAGTTTCACATTGTTTAGTGCTATTTTGCATCTCCATGTTTATTTTTATGACAGGGCACCATATTTTCTACTTGCGTGCATTATGTATGTCTTTGTGATTTTCGATTTCTCACCCATAACCGAGTTCCTTGGTTCCACGAGTTTTGTTTTCTGTCTATCTTGCTAGGTTGCAAAGATGCGAAGCCAAAAAGTCGGGCCAAGGCGAAAGGGAAGAATAAGACCACACCTCGGAGCATACAATACCCATGGGCTTGTGCGCTAGGATGCATTGTGAGCTTATACGAGACACATCATACACGTAGTAGTATCACATGACTTAAGGAGCCTTCGCTCCTCGGCTACCAGGAAAGTCCTTTTTCCCACCTCTCCATTGGGGACAACGTCGTTTTAAGTTTGGGGGGTGCAGTCTGTTTTTATTCATCGAGTCGGGTCTTGAGTTCAAAAAAAAAGAGTCTAGAGTTGAGTCGGGGTGTTTGTAAAAGCGTGGCGCATGACTAAGTGAATTTGTTGAATATGAGTTGAGCAGTCCAAAAGAGCATGTATTTGAACCGTGATTTAATCTTCTTTCCATTAATTCCATCTATGTGCTTAACTCTCTTGATTTATTTGGAGATGATTTATGCAATTGAGTGGTTCCTTTATGATCCCACCGGATCTTAGAACTTGTCCGATCACTAGTCGAGGCGAAATCTAGGCGAAATAACCATGAGGAAGTGATTTAGGCCATCTTTGAACAAGCTAGAGCCTAAAATGCCTACCTTTGTATTATATTTTCCCTAGTGTCCCCTTTTGAGCCTTATAAACCCGTTTCTTTGGCAACCAATCGAATACCCAGAGCCTAAATGTGAAAATTCTAATTACCCATCACTCATACGTACACACATAATATAGAAAAATATTGAGGTTGAGGAGGGGATGATGAGAAGGGTATGTGGTTAATTGAATGAAGTTGCCCGAGAAAAGAAAAGATGAAACCCCATGTACGCAAAAGAATAAGTTTGGGGTTCGAAAAAATGTGAAAAAAAAAACAAATCAACGGGATTGAAAGTTCATAAACATTGGGGATGTAAAAAAAAAACGTGAAGGGTAGTGCCTATTGATAATTCAAGTGTTAATTGTGTGTTTGGGTGATTTGAGCCACTTATTCCTATATTTTCCTACCTTACCCTAAGCCCACATTACAAGCTTTAAAAGTCCTATTGATCCTTGTGTTACATTAGCCTTTACATTAGTGGAGATTAGTGTGAAAGACAAGCCTATGGAGTCAGTAAGCATCTCATCTCTATATTCAAAAAGTGGATCATCTTGAAAACATTTGATTGCGTGAATCTATCCGGATAATGAAAACGGGGTTGGCATGAACATTCCTTTGTCATGATCACATTGTGAAAATACGCGCTTGATTGATAGTGAAACAAAATTTGACGAATGAGTTTGGTTGTGAAGTTTTGCGGTTTGTTTGTATTGTTTGTCTCGTATTTTTCATTTTAGAGTTGTAATTGCTTGAGGACAAGCAATATTCTAAGTTTGGGGGTATTTGTTCATTTGGTTTTATACCATTGATTTGAGTTTCCTAGACTAGAGTTTTGTGTTGTTTTTGAGTATTTTGAGTCATTTTTGTTATATCTCATAGTTTAGGCATTATTTTCCATTGTTTCGAGTCATTTGAGGGGTCAAGCCATGTTGAGAGACAATTATATCGAGTTTATAGTCATATTAATGAATCGTGTATCAAAAGAAGTACGAACGAACAAACAACGAGAGATTGATTTGAAGAAAAGTCCAAATGCGTCTGGAATTTCTAGCACTGGCAGGATTTCGTATTTTGGTCATAACTCTCTCTACAAAATTGATATTGAGCTGATTCAAATGGCTATAGAAAGCTAAGAGATAGGGCTACAACTTTGATGAAGGACGGAAAACCAAATTCGGACGTTTGGGTGGCGCTACAGCACCAAAAAGACGCGCTGCAGCGCACAGCGGAAATCCGGACAGCGGCCGGGCGCTGCGGCGCCCAAGACCAGCGCTGCAGCGCCGGAACAGAAAAAAAAATCGAGTTGGGCGCTGCAGCGCCCGGGCGACAATCTTGCAGCGTTGTGCTGGGTGCCGCAGCGCCTGGGGGCGGAAAATCCTATGTTCACCTACCCCCTTCTTGGACTTTTGTGTACTATAAATACCATCCTTGGGGCTTGAAATTGGGGCATCTTGGAACCCTTGGAAGACAATAAAAACAGCTACAAGACAAGGAAGAAGGATTTGAGCACTTTGAGAAGAATTTGGAGAAGAAGATTGGAGGCTTCTATCATCTAGAAATAGAGAAGATCCCTCAACTCTTGTTCTTATTTTGTTGCTTTCTTCATATTTTGTAAGATGTATTGTTGTATTTTCTTGGATTCTTTTTCTTCAATCATGAGCTAAACACTATAATTCTAGAGGATTGATGTAATCTATGTTTGAACTTATGTTTTGAGATTGTGGTTTGTCAATCTAGATTTATCAATTTATTTGTGCTATTTGGATCTATTGCTTCTAAATTACTTGATCAATAATTTAGATTGTTTGGTGTATTTGATTTGACACTTGAGAGAGGTAATTGAATACATGACCTTGGAATAGCATAACCTAGGATTTCATAGAATTGAGAGATTTGTGAATCCTTTGAAGTCATTTATCAAGATTCATAGCTTTTATTGAGATTTTGATTGGTGATTTTTATAGAGATATTGATTTCCCAATTGAATCTAAAATCATTGGCACTTGAGAAAGGGAATGATTATTGTAGAAATCTTGACTTATAAATTGATAATTGATGATTGATAAACCATATTGACAACATAAAGGATAACTAGATTCATCATACCTCTAGAATTCATTTAATCATTTGGATAAATTCATTGATATTTTCATAGTCTTAATTTACTTGTAATATTTTTAGTATAATCAACTCCATCAATTATTGAATTTCTAAATAAAGTTAGACTACTATAATATAGTACTTAGCGATAATTTGATAATTATTCCCTGTGGATTCGACAACCTTACTTCTCTATATTAAAACTTGACACCGTAGACTTGCGGTTAGAAAATTCTCTAACAACGCACTCGTATGAGATAGGGGTGTCAAATCGTGTTATCGTGTCGTGTTTCGTATCGACACAATAACGACATGACACGATAAGGGCGAACACGAACACGACAAGATAAGATTCTGCTCCGACACGACACGAACACGAAAATTTTTGTGTCGACACGACACAATAAGTCAAAAACAAAAAGAAAATGATTTACACGTTAATATGCGATAGCAAATTACACGATAGGACACGATTTTACACGACACAAATATACAAAATACACGACACAAATATACAAAATATCAGGTTATCGTGTCATTATCGTGTCACTCACAGGTAAACATGTCATTATAGTATCCGTATCGTGTTCGTGTCATGTCATTATCATGTCCCTAATAGGTAAGTGTGTCATTATCATGTCCCTAATAGGTAAGTGTGTCATTATCGTGTCCTTATCATGTTCGTGTCGTGTCACTATCGTGTTTACACGATAGTGACATGAACACGACAAGAAAATTTTCGTGTCCTTATCGTGTACACGATAAGAACACGAACACGATATGGCTAAACAGTAAACCGCTATATTTGTATCATTTTCGTGTCGTACTATCGTGTCGTGTCAAAAATTGTCACCCCTTATATGAGATTGAATTCAAGTTATTTATCATTTCAACACACGTCTCAACCATCGGAGCACAAAGTTGATCCCGTGAAAAAACTACTTAAAAAACGAAACACCTAAATATCAAATGTTTTGGCATTATATAAGATTTTGATTTTACCTTAAATTAAGTATTTACTCCCTTTCATATTTCTTCAAAATTCATCTCTGTATATATGTGAATATTCATTTTAATAGTGAATCACGTGAGAACAATACAGTAAACGTTAATGAGGTCTCTAGGGGTTGACCAATGAGTTAGGCCCCTCTGAGGCTCTGATGCTCAAGTTAACATGGTAATCGAGAGAGAATAATAATAAACGAATACTAAATTGAATGTGCAGGAGTAATTATGAGTCAGATTATTTATAAATGAAGAGGATGAACCTTTTATATCTAAATAGCTGGCCCTGTGGACTGCGTAGAAGAAATTGGCCTATGGGCCAGTCCCAAACTTCTTTGATCTGGGTTATTCTATTAATAGCTCATTGGCCAATTAATATTAAATCCATATATAAACTGAATTATATATTCAATTATTAAATATTGTTTTTCACCCAACAACACATATATTGTAAATATTGTTGATGATATAAATACTATTAATTTATTGTGACTTATAATTACTATTTGGGATAATTGCAAAATTGGTCCTATAACTATAAGCAGTTTGCAATTTCGGTCATGTAACTATTGAGTTTGCAAAATTAGTCCTGTAAGTTTGAAGGTTTTTGCAAAATTGGTCCTATATATTTTCTACCTAAGCAATTTCGGTCCTGTAAGTTTCAAGTTGTTGCAAAATTGGTCCTCTGGGGTTATTTCATATTTTCAAAATACCAAGAATACTCTTATGCACATAATTGGCTTATTTGACTAAGTGTTTTGCCTAAAATGATATCAGAACCCAGGTTTATCAAGAACTTTAAGTTATATTTATTATTTTATATAATTAACAATTGGTGAGGAGAATTTTCTCTAAGAAAATGGATCTGGACGAGTGTTCAAGATGTATACCCTACACGAGATATCGTCAAATTTTGATAATGTATGCACAAGAACACCAAGACAAGATAACATATTGGAATAATCAATATGTTGAAAAAGAACTCGAAGGAGCCGATAGAGAACCTTGAAACAATGCGAAAAACAAGCAAAGATATTATGCAGGTATCCGCTCCCCGAGTACCCGCTCCACCCCGCCTAGAATTTTTAGTTGAAAATATATTTTAATATATATTTTGCATATATAATATATATTATAATATAATTTTTATGTATTCTTATATTATTTAGATAATAATAAATTTTATAAATAATATTTTATAAATATATATTTTTTCTTTTTTTTTAATTTAATTTAATTTAAAATGGGGCAGAACCGATCGACCCCCCTCGCCCCATTCTAGGCACGGGATTGGTTTGGATCCTGGCCAACCCACCCCGCCCCGCTCCATTACCATCATTATAAAATTGCTAAATTTAGAAAGATAAAGGACCAAAAATACTATTTAGTCAGAAGTGCAAAAATGTCCAAGACCAAAACTGCAACTTTTAAAGATAAATGACTAAAATTGCAACTACCCCAAAGTTACAGGACTAAAATTGCAATTTACCCATTACTATTTTTATAAAGACTTTCTTCTAATCCACTTTGTATAATTAAACCCAAGGGAAATTAAGAGGAAAGCTAACACGTCGATAATGTTGTTGGCTTTTTGCAACTTATTCAAAAGTCTTTCCCCCCGTAGACCGCGTAATACAAAAGTCTTTCCACGAGACATTTCAATGAAAACAATGTTAAATAATTAATTAAGATATAGACCAAAATTTGAATAGTAAAATATCGAAAAAACTAATTTTGAAATGTAAACCAAATGAAGCCTACATATCTAAATTCCAAGTCTCTCTCTCTATATATATGAGCACACACACACAGCCAACTGATAAATGGATAATTCTTCCTTTTCCTCTGTTCTTGCTCTGCTATTATTATTGAACAACATTACAATACTCTGCTTAGCCACAACATTTAACATAAACTCCACAAATACAGATCAAATTTCTCTGCTTGCCTTAAAAAATATCATCACTTCAGGTCCTTATGCTATTTTGGCCAATAATTGGTCCGAAAATGTTTCCGTTTGTCACTGGATTGGTGTCACTTGCGGCACCAGAGGCGTAGCCATGTGTGGCTAGCACTGGGCTCAAGCCCAGTGCAAATTTTCAAAAATTATATTTTTAGTACTATAGTTTCTACAATATTCAAAATTAAATTTCACCCAAAATTTAATGCAAAACTCAAGTTCACCCCAAAATCTAAATGCAAGTTAAAAATCAAGAATGAAGAATGTAAAATTTTTGTCTTATAATAAGATTGATGTTATATTTAATATGTTCGTGATTTTTAGACTATTATGTGATCCTTATTTATCATTCGTACATTTATCATTTCATTACTTTTAAAATTTAGTTAACTATTTATATTAGTAATTTATTAGAATATTTATCTAATTATTAAGAAAATCATATATTTTATTAGTTAATGGCCTAACGGTCCTAACTAAATCAATTTAACGGCTTTGCTAATTGTACCTATCGTGTCGCACCATGTTTCTTTTTTTAGCGCGTCGTGTTTGAGTTTAAATTTTGGTCCAATAAGGTTATTGTGTGTGTTCGGGCTTGAGCTTATTGTGTCGAGTTGTTATTTATCGGGCCGACAAGAACGATTTGTCACTCCCAAGTGTCATCATCAAGTATGAAATTAGAAAGTTATCTATTTTTTTAGTTTTTTATATTTAATTATTGGCTTCTTGTTATTTTACCGACCTCGACCCACCCCATTGTTATCCCTATATATAGATAATTTTTCTTAGAGAAATTTTTACTTTTTAGCCCACCCTACTACTAATTCCTGGATCCGCCCCTGTGCTGCACCAAACATCAGAGAGTTATATCGCTAAATATTTCCGGTTTCGATCTTAGTGGAACAGTGTCTCCACATCTTGGAAACTTAACGTTTCTAAGATATTTAGACATCAGTTCCAACAATTTCACCGGCAACATTCCCTCTGAGCTCTCTAATTTGTACCGTCTGAGGCGGATAGATATCGGATTCAACTCATTCACCGGAGAAATACCGTCGTGGTTCGGAGCCTTACCACAACTCCAACAACTGATTCTGAGAAACAACACATTCTCGGGCATAATTTCGCCGTATTTATTCAACAATTCCAAGCTACAAGCAATAAGCTTAAGTTACAACCAGTTAACGGGCTCCATCCCATATGGTATATTCAATGTCTCCTCCATTAGACAAATTTGGATTACGTATAATTACATTTCGGGTATGCTCCCAAGTGATATTTGCAATAATAGCCCAAACGGCCTGAAAACGCTAGCACTCTCGGGCAATCAACTCGAGGGCCGAATTCCATCAAATATACGCAAATGCAGAGACATTGAGGTCCTCTCGTTATCTTTCAACCGTTTCAATGGCGAAATCCCAAGCGAAATTGGAAGTTTGAGTATGCTTAGGGAGCTGTATCTGGGGCATAACGACTTCGAAGGTATATTTTGATGATATTTGCTTACTTTCATTTTAGGGATAATTACAAAAACACCCCTGAGGTTCGGGCTTTTAAAATTGTAAACAAAACCTTAGGCTGCGATTGGATATGAGCGAGATTTTATTTTCGTTCCGCTGGAGAATTTTTTTTGACCAATGCGATTGTTTATGAAAATTTTCAGAAAATATACTATTTTCTCACTTTCACTTTTTCTCATTTTTTTCTTTCACCAATTATATCTACACATTTTTTCACAAAAAACTAATCATTATTACACAATTTTCCACAAATTTTACTATTCATTCACTCACACATTTCTAACTACCAATCACATCCAATCATTATTTTACTATTTTTAAATCAAATCAATTTTCATCATTACATATCCATTCACACTCTCAAAATTTTCCAAAAACTTTCATCAGAATATTTTTTCACTATTATCTAGCGAAAAGAAAATTTTCAAAATGAAAGCATATCCAATCGTACCCTAACGTTTGATATGTCTTACATTTTCCCTCTTCATAAGAAAAAAAAACTCCTGATATTTATAAAAGTATTGCAACTATCCCCTAAATTTAGAACATAATCAAACTTGAGTTTTTTTATAATTTTGAAACAGCTCTAGCTCGTTAACCTCATGAGTGTTGTGTAATTATCCCTTTATTTTATGTATAAACAAACTAATAGGACTGGACTTGGAAGATATTAGGGATAATTACAAAAACACCCTGAGGTTTAGGCTAATTACAAAACAACCTAGAGATGTTTCAAACTTACAAAAAAAAACCTTGAGCTTTGATTCTATCTTACATTTTATCCTCAAAGAAAACAAATATTTCAAAACTACCATGGTATTTCTAGAAATATTACGAGTTAATCCCTTAAATTTAAGACATAATCAACCATGAGAAGGATTTTAGTAATTTTGAAACATCTCTTAGTTTTTCTATAATTAGCTCAAACCTGGGGTCTTTTATAAATATCCCATGATATTATTACGTAGCTGATTGATTATAAAATAATATGTTTTGCTTTCCTCATTGTTAAATAATTTCAGGAGGAATTCCGGTAGAATTGGGAAACCTTTCACGGTTGGAGATATTAAACATTGGTAGTAGTGCTTCTCTCACAGGTAATTATACATTAATTCTTCTTTTTTTAATAAGTTGGGAGTATTGGTTGGAAGATAGGATATAAATTTCAAAGAAATTAAAAGATACAGAGTTCGAACCCTGATTAACACTTTTAAAAAGGGTGAGCGACACTACTTGAGCTACAAGCTCGTGGAATTTATACATTAATTCTTCTTTTAGAGTCTCTCATCTTCCATATTATTAGACATAGGTAAATAATTAATTGATAGTGTTAGCCAATAAATACATATATTTGCATATATCATGTAATTATGAATTGATGATACCTTTCAATTAGATAGGCGGAAGAAATTCACCGATTCACTTTTATCAGTCCTTAATCTTGATAGCTCGTTTACAATCCTCCTCGAACCGTCACTCGAATATACGTGCTTCACTTCGCTTAATGTGAATACTACTGGATTACACGCAACTGGCCATTAATAATTTCTGGTGTTTCGAATGTCAAAGCATTTTTTGTTGATGGGTCTTACTTAATGATTTAAATATACAGGGCCTATACCAAAGCAAATTTGGAATTGCAGTTCCTTGAAGTATCTATACCTTGCTAATAACTACTTGACAGGTACGTTTAATTAATAGGGTTCATAATTTCTTTGTGGAATAGTCAACATAATCATTCTCTACTATCACATATTGATCACAAAATTACTTAGTTTATAGGATAATTTCAATTTTAGTATCTAAATTATACAATATTTTTATTTTTAGTATTCCACTTTCTGGACATATCAGTTTTGGTATCAATGTTTTACTATTCAATCACTTTCACCACATTTCGTCAAATTTACATTAGTTTTGGTACCTTATGTTTTAATGATTGAAAAGTAAACATGAGGTACCAAAATTGGCATATGTTCATTGGAATGTGGCGTAAGTCACTAGAGGGTAAACACATGGTGTAGCTAGGAAAAAATTGGGGTGGATCGATGCATGAAAGTAGAGTAGGCTGGATAGAAAATTAAAAAAAATACATATACTTTATAACTAAAATAATTTTTTTTAAAGCTAAGTATATTTTTTTTTGAAAAAAATGGGTGGGGAGCGGATCCCAAGTGGGCCCCCTCTCTCCCCCATTGGTACCAAAATTGATATGCTCTGAAATTGGGGTGCTAAAAGTAAAAATAAAGGATAGTTTGTATGCTAAAATTGAAATTATCCCTTTATAATATGATGGTCCAATTTAATTTATTTATGTTTCTAGCTAGTATCATTTATGATCTCCCCTGGTATTTTTCTTCAAACACACTATAAAAGCAAATATAAACCTAATTATGTTTGTGTTTATGCTTTAGTACATACTCATAAAAAGTTTCATTCATTTGATTGTCATTTCATTTTATATGACGTGTGTGAAATTAAAGTTACTTAACTTGTAACTTTAATTCAGCCCCAGGAATATTAATTTTTATTTACGTTTTCAACGCAGTTGGCGTTAGAAATGTTTATCGAAAATTAATGATGTTATTATCGTATCGTTTTATACAAGAAACTAAATTTGAAAAAAATTACAACATTTTTGAGATATTATAAAAAATTATAATGATAAATTACATGGAAGTAATAAAACAATAAAATATGGCATGGATCGATATACATAATTAATGTCTATGATTTTTTTAATAGCTCTGGACAAAGTAGTATATATCACTTTACATATTAACATTGTCATAGATCACGTACGATCTATGAAAAAAGCCTTTGTGATTTCGAAAAACTGTCGATTTCAGGTATTTGATCGTCAGAAATTGGAAATTATGCTTAAAAAAAATCCACATTCCATATATCGCAAACCCGCAAATTTGGAAATCAATTTCGATTATGTCCAGTAAGCTGCATATTAATTGGGATTAAAACTTAGGGAAGCGAAATGTATGAATAACAAATAGGTCAAGTTCTCGACACAATATACGAATCCGAACACGATATGAATCGCCACCCCTAAAAATTAATGTTATTTAGAATAGCTCTTTTTTTCGAGAAAATTGTATTGTTAGTCCCGTAAGATCATTTCGTTTGTTGCAATTTTAGTCACATACTTTGCAAAATAGTCATAACCTATGCAAAATTGTCACCATATGGTATGATGGCTCAAAAGCTACTCTATAAAACCATAGGCAAGTGCACCTATCGTTTTGTAGTATAGATTATTGAGTACCGAGTGTCATTCCCACGAGGATTGTAAGTACTAATAATTACCGTCTTTGTGTTATCTAATCTAGCAATTTTCAGAGTTTTGTTTAAAAATGGAAAATGAAAAATAGAGAATTTAAAATAATTGCAACTTACAATAAATCAAATAAAAATAGATTATGGAATGAGAAATCAAGAAATAGAAATGTGTTGAATGTAAATCCCTCTAGAATGTTTTTGTGATTCAACAAGATAAAAATACAACCATAAGCCCTTAAGCAAAAACCAACCTCTTTTAATAAAATCTCATGTTATGTGGACCGTAGAAATTCCCGATTTAAGTTAAACCTCTATCGAGCGAATAACTTCTAATCTCAAGTTGATTAACTGAAATCTCTTTCTAGTTAAAACCCCCAAGACATCATTATAACGATTTGTGAATTCCCATATTAGGTTTGGCCCTAATCCAGAAGATTTATGTCGTCCTATATCTAGGATTGCATACAACTCTTTTCACTTATATAGGTTATTTCCCATCATAAATCTCTCGATTACCCGATGAGGAATATATATCAAATTAATATACCGGAAATATCAACTTGAATGAAATAGACATGATATAAGTGAATCACACAAGACATGAGAATTTTATTAAAAACATACAAACCTTAATCACAAATCCATTCTAGAGTTCATTACATTCAAACACTAGTAGTTTAGCTACTCATGATTTTGACAAAAGAATAAATTACACAAGAAGATTTAAGTGTTGTAGACATGGTGTACTTATCTTTCTCAAAATCTCAATGACTTTTTCTTTGATAGATGATGTTGATCCAAGCCTTATTCTCCAATGTTGCTACAAGCTTACTCCTCCAAGACCTCTTGATCCCAATTCCACTCAAAATGTTGAACACAATGAATATTTTCTAAGTGTCTATGATGAACACAATGAATCTCTATATGAATGAATATTCCATGAATTCATTTCCTAACTCAAACTCTTGGCTTTTATAGGCACCATCTTTGTGAAATACCATATTAACAAATGCTCCATTTCCATGCTTGTTAGTTGAATCATTGTGTGCACATTCATGGTTGAGTTGGTTGAATCATTGTATACACATGACAATACTTCACTTCCATTGGTTGAGTCGATTGAATCATTGTGTCCACATGACAATTGAGGAGATAATGGAGTTTTGGTGCAGCAAGATGAGGTGTGAAAGTTGCTCAAAGGTTGTCAAAAAGCAAAAGTCTCCATTATTTCCGCCAAAAGAAGAAAAGATGTTGAGCTGGAGAGAAAACACGGCCGTGCCTAAAAAGCACGGCCTGGCCGTGTTCGTCTAATTTGACGAACACGGCGGTGTTTTCTTCGCAAAAAGGGAATTTTCTGGCAGGGTGTGCTTTTAAACACGGTTTGAGCGTGTTTTGATGTTTTGTGTGGGTGTGTTTTTCTGTTTTTCTTGTTTTCTTCCTTTTGAAGCATGGCCATGTTTCCCAACACACTAGGGGTGTGTTCTGCACGAGATTGAGTCTTCTTGCCTTCTTTTAGACTTTGTTTTTGTTCGTATTTTCATACGAAATCATACGAATTTGCTTCAAGTCTTTACCTTCATCATTCAAAACAAGCCAATGTGATTTTTCTTGATTTTATTGATTAATGAACTAAAAGGTTAAAGAAATTATCTAAAAAGGTTTAAAAAATGTGAACAAAAATGCACTTATCATGGTATCTTCAGTATGTCCTCCATCAGAGAAATTAAGATATGTTATGGGTAATACAATTTCAGGTACGCTCCCAAGTGATATTTGCAATAATCTGCCAAACCTGGTAGCCCTTGCACTCTCGAGAAATCGACTCGAGGGCCAAATTCCACCAAATATATGCAAATGCAGAGACATTGAGATCCTGGAATTATCTATCAACCGTTTTAATGGCAAAATCCCAAGTGAACTTGGAAGTTTGAGTATGCTTAAGGAGTTATATCTGTCGTCGAACGGCTTAAATGGTATATAAGACGATATGCCATGCTTTCCTCATCTTTTAGTTGGTAAAAAATCAACAAACTGTTTATTAGTCTTCACATGATTATGGTTTATGACAGGTGAATTACCACAAGAGCTTGGTAATCTGGCAGTCCTCGAGAGATTCAATGTGTTCAACAATTCATTATTCGGCTCCGTCCCATCATCCATCTTCAACATATCAACCTTGAAGGTTTTAGACCTTTCACTAAACCAATTTTAGCAGTCTTCGTCTTCCTTGAAGTTCTCACTTTTCAATCTCAAGAGTCAGATTTGAATACTAACCAACTCGTCGGGAAATTCCAAGCTCTATCATCAATGCTTCTAAGCTTACTATCTTGGAAATGAGCAACAACTTTTCATTGGCTCCATACCCAACTTTGGTGATTTAAGACTCTTACGTCGGCTTAGCTTTTGGAATAATAATTTGAGTGGATCGCGAATCCCCATTGGGATTTGTCTTCATTAACTAATTGTCAATATTTGAAAGTCTTGCAATTGTCCGAAAATCCACTTAATGGTATCCTCCCACCTTCGATTGGGAATTTATCATCCTCTTTGGAGTCTTTTTGGGCAAGTGGTTGCAACCTTAAGGAGTTATTCCTTCCGAGATCGGAAACTTGACTAGTTTGCGATATCTAATTTTAGAACGAAACCAATTAACAGGATTCATCCCACCAACAATAGGGAAATTAAAGCAACTTCAAGTATTATATCTTAACGGAATGAGCTACAAGAGTCTATCTCTCCCAATATTTGTCGGTTGAGTAATATGGGCGTGTTGGACCTAAGTAACAATATTCTCACCGGTCCAATACGAGAATGTTTGGGTGAAGTTAAATCGTTAAGAAACATCTACTTAGGATCAAACAAGTTGAATTCCACCATACCTTCCAATTTGTGGAATCTTAGGGACCTCTTGTTTCTAAATTTGTCCTCAAACTATTTGAGTGGTCAACTTTCATCTCAAATATCAAGTTTGAAATCAATTAACCAACTTGACTTGTCCTCTAATCAATTTTTGGGAGATATTACAAGCTCAATCGATGGTTGTCAATCATTAGAATTTCTATCTTTGTCAAATAATAAGTTTGAAGGATCTATCCCTCCAACATTAGGTAACATCGAGTCTTGAGCACGTTGGATTTATCTAATAATAATCTTTCTGGATCGATTCCAAAGTCCTTGGAAAACCTCCACTTGCTTCAAAAGATACTTTAATGTGTCTTACAATAAATTGGAAGGAGAGATTCCCAATGGTGGTTCTTTTGTTAAAATCACTCGCACAATCATTTGTTAACAACTCGCTCTGCGGTGTGGAAAGATTTCAAGTTCCTCCTTGTGTCGAAATGAATAATACAAGATCAAGACAAGAAAATATTGTTCGCTTAATGAAGTATGTTTTGCCTCCCTTCATTTATGTTATCATTCTAGCAACCATCATTATACTTGTGTTGATGAGGAGAAGACGAAAGTTGAAGAGAGTATCATCACCAATCGATGATATTTCATTAGGTGTTTCTTGTAGAAGAGTTTCGTACATAGAACTTTTACGTGGTACAAATGGTTTTAGCGAAACCAACTTGCTTGGAAAAGGGGTTTTGGTTCGATTTTTCAAAGGACACTTTCTCGACGATGGGTTAAATGTTGCGGTAAAAGTCTTCAACTTGCAACTAGAAAGAGTTGTCCATGACTTTGATACGAGAAAAGTGAAATTTTGAGCACGGTTCGACATAGGAACTTGGTCCGAATAATCGGTTGTGGTAGCAATACAGAATTTAAAGCCCTGATTCTTGCATACATGCCGAATGGGAGCCTAGAAAAATGGTTGTATTCAGAGAATTATTGTTTGGATTTGATACAAAGACGGAAATAGCAATAGATGTTGCATTAGCCTTGGAATATCTTCATCATGGTCATACATTCCCTGTTGTTCATTGTGATATAAAACCAAGCAATGTGTTGCTTGATGAAGATATGACAGCTCATCTTGGTGATTTCGGTATAGCCAAGCTCTTCAATGAAGGGGACACTATGGTTCAAACCAAAACCTTGGCAACCATTGGTTATGCAGCACCAGGTGACATCTATTGCTCATCTTTAATTTGATGATTTTTGTTTTACCTATTTTTTCATATTCTACATTATCTTTTTATTTAGGGATAATTTAAAAAACCAAAACCTTAGGTTCTGACTAATTATATAAAAACATCATGAGGCTTTTAAAGTTACAAAAAAAAAAAAAAACCATAGAGATTTGATTTCACCTTACATCTTTTCCCTTCATAACTAAAAAAATATTTAAAAAACACTTTAATATTTATAAAAATATTATATTTATTCCTTTAAATTTAAGACATAATCAAGCATAAAGGGGTTGTTTGTAAGTTTGAAATATCTTTGTTTTTTTTTATAATTACCTCAAACCTGAGTTTTTTTATTTCAATTATCTCTTTTATTTATCTACTTCTCAAAATTGAAAAATCCAAACTGGTATTAATAAGATGATGATGCACTTGAATTACAATTAGAGTACGGATCGGAGGGAAAAGTATCGAGAAATGGGGATGTCTACAGTTATGGCATTCTATTGTTGGAGATGTTTACAGGAAAAAAGCCGACAGACGACATGTTTAGTGAAGAAATGACCTTGAAAAACTATGTATGTGAAGCATTACAAGAAAATATTGTTACTGAAATTGTGGCCCCTCACTTGCTAGCAAGAGAAGATCAACAATTTAGTGTAAAAGAGGAATGTGTCTCATCTATTTTGAGCTTTGCGATGAAATGTTTAGCAATTTCACCCGAGGAAAGAATTAACATGATACAAACGGTGGCGACACTGCAAAAGATCAAGACCAAAGTTGTGGCAGGCACCACAAGGCCCGAAGAAAAGAATTAATATGATACAAATGGTGGCGACTCTGTTAAGGATCAAGACCAAAGTTGTAGCAGGCCCCAACAATATGCAGCGTTGAATATTCTAGAAGACAATAGATATAAATCGATATGTAATAGGGCATAGTTTCAAATTGTATGCTTACATGTGGAACAAGATAATGATTTATATGATCTCTACTTAGTATATTTTCGTTCCAAAATGTATGTAGAACTTAAAATAAATAAAAGCTTCATATTTGTTTCATTAATTGGCTAGAGATATTATTTATGGTTGCAGATACTTATAAGCTCTTTTGATCAAATACATAATCTCTTATTTTATTTACAGGACTAATTTTGCAATTTTGTCTTAATGTTAATAGAAGGGACAATTTGTTAGTTAATTACTTATTTTTTGAGGATGGTCTTTCTTGAGAAGGCTTTCAAAATTTCCTCCTTTTGGACATGAGTTCCAATTCTTGAAAGCTTCATTTATCATAAATTCAGATATTGGAATTGGAAAATGGAGCAGTTTACTCTTTTTGCAGATGCCTTAAGAATCAGATTATATTTACTACCTGAGAAAGATAATGTATAATGTATTAATGTGTGATTGGTTAATCTTTCATTTGCTTCTTTCTATTTTTGTAGGTAAAAAAAAAAGTTTATTTGGAAAAATGAGAATAAATATTGAGAGTGTGATTGAATATAAAATGGAAACGTGCATGATAATAATAGTTGATATGATGTTTTTTTAAGTAAAAAATTAAACTAGTATTGGATGTGTGATTGGTGATTAGTAAAATAAAAGAAAGTGAATAGTGTACTTTTTATATAATTGTGCAATGATAATAATTGATATTGATAGTTAGGATAATTTTAGAACAAGTATCCCAAGTTTATCTACTTTTTGCTTTTAGTATCCTATATTCCCAACTCATCAAATATGATACCCGGTGTTACATTTTTTAATCAGCGTCATAACTGGTCGTTAGTTGACCGTCAACTATGACTATTTGTATAATCAATTGTAAGTTTCTTTTATTAAATGAATGAAACTTATTTTGTTGGATTTTTAGATGGATGGGCCGAGGACCCATAATCTTGTCATTTACGGATCCATACATATAATTTCAAAAGTCAAAAAAGCCCACTTCTGACTTACGGACTCAAACCCGTTCCACATGGAGCATATTACAATTTGCGGGTTAACCAGAAAACCTGAAAATTTTGCTGCTTTCTTTTCTGCCATCGATGAAAGAACTAAGGGTGTGTACGGTACGGGACAGTTAGATTTATGAATCTCCGAATTGTCCCAAAGTTCGAAGGTTTTAAAAATCAATTTCCAGAATCGAACCGTAGAGAACAAATCTCCGTCGGTACGGTTCGGTACGGAAATTTGGTTCTAACAGGACGGTTTGGGATGGTACGGGGCAGTAGGGACGGTACGGTGAAATGGAGATTAATTATAAGTAAAATGCATCAAATAAGAAAAAATAAAAATGAATGTAAAAATTACCAAACAATTATAGTCCATTGGGCATTTAGACCTTAAGGGCTATCCAATGAGTCTGGGTTTGGGGAGTTCATGGACCCAGTTGATGGGTTGGGTCGTGGGTTATCATTGGGCTAAGAGTGTGGGCTTATACTTTAAGTTTAAAAAATACTAATATTAATATTGTTGAACCAAAAATGTTGTATTTCTCTTTATTTTAACAAAATTTTATTAGCCTTAAATATTTTTATAAGATTAAAAATCATAAAGTATATATTCTAAAAATCATCCAAAATTAATAAATAATAAAATATTAATAAATTAAATAATAAAAATTCTTAGAAACTTAATATAATAATTATCTCAGATAATTTTCTAGGTTAATTAAATGTGGGTCACAATATCAAAATATAAATAAGATAAAAATAATATATATGTATGTATTAAAAAATTCTTAAAAATCAGTTCTATCTTCGGATCTTCGGTCCGGTACGGTTCTCGGTAGGGATATTTCAAAAATCTCCAGAACTGTACATGGTTGCTCCCAAAAAAACTACCTCTCCTCGCCGATCACCTTCCCAGACGAAGTCCACCGAGAAACCTGCACAAGGGGGGCCGGAGGGGGGCTCCGGCGTACCCTCTCCGATGCTTAAGTCAGTATCTTGGGAAGGAAGCAAAGGCTAAAGAGAGAAAAAGCAATGTAACAGTAAAAAATGAGAGATTAGGTTAGAATGAACCTAGGCTTGGGCCTTTTATACCTTAGCTCGGATTAGGGTTTCCGTAAAATCCGGGATTCCATTACGATTTGGTGTCAGAGTCATCATTAGATTAGGATCGGATCTCTTAAAAACCCTAATTTTACGCCCATAAGACCATAGCTCCGACCTGTCTCAGAACACGTCGGCCCATTGTATTGATGCGTCACTCCCTTAAATTTCCCAAGGCACCCTCAGTGTCTCATACATCTCTCAAACCGAGCTGACCTCTTCCTCTGAAGTCATGTTAGACTTCAACAGGTCAACAACAGGTCGGCTTAACACAGCTGACTTTACACAGGTCGGTCTTATAAACATATCACAACCACTTGCACTCGGGCCTTGACAGGCCGGCCCAAAATGATAAGCCCTAGGCCAATCTCATCATTTAATGCTTAACAGATCATCCCAAGGCTATGGGCCTCATCATTTCGGCCCAATGTCCGGTATCATCAGGTCGGCCCAATGTCTTAGGCCTTTCAGGTCAGCCCAATGTCTTAGGCATGTCAGGTCGGCCCAGACAATCATTTGCCCTTATCAATTCCTCCCCCCAACTATGGATTGATCTGCACCTCAACCATAGTTGCTGATAGGCCGAACTGACCTAGCATTTAGGGTTTGTGCTTTTCACATTCCCGCCGACTCTTGGCATTTGAAATTCCTGCCGCCCTTTGGCCTTTCGAGTACCTGACACGCGGATTTGATTGATAAGACGTCTTTTTGGCTTACTGACGCCTCGTAGACCGTCAAACGTCTCCTCGAAAATCAAGACACCCCTTTATCTTCTCTCTCCCCTTATAAAAGCCACCTTCCTCCTTCATTTTTCACTTTTCTTTCTCTCGATTTTTAGAGCTTTCCCCCAGCAAATACTCTTCTTCTCCGGTGGAATTCTCCAAGTTCCGGTAGGCTTCAAAAGTTTCACGGTCCAGACTATTTTCCTCCTTCAACCTCCTATTTCTATCCAGTAAGTAACCCTTTCCTTTCCAGTTTTTCTTTTCTTTAATATGGCATCCTCTTCCCCTCACTCGAAGCCGTCGGACCCGGTCGTCGCCGACTTAGAGCGGTAGGCGATAACGACGGGCTCTGTTCTTCCACCACTTTTCCTCACTGGAGTCCGCCCATCGGACTCGACGCGATCAATCCAACGATTCAGGTCGTGATTCCGATACAATAGAGATCCGAGCTCCGTGCTCGGGTCCCTTGCCTGTATATCATCACGATTTTAGGGAGACCACCCTATCAGCCTCCAATCTTCAAACCATTAAAAGAACAGCCCTAATTCTTTCCTCTTTTAAGCTCTATTTACCCAGCAGTTCCGACCGACCTAACCGACCTCCACCCAATGCCCTAGCCTTCTTTGTAGGTCAGATAGAGGGAGGCCTCCGATTTCCCATCCATCCATTCATGGCTGGGGTGTCCGAGTTCTCCCGGGTGCCCTTGAATCAACTAGCTCCGAACTCATTCCGCATCTTAGCCGGCTTCATAGTTTTGACTAAGCACCTAGACATAGAACCCACTCTGGAACTATTCTTTGCCCTATTCCAAATAAAGAGCTCGACCACCAAGGGCCTTTTCTACATCACCTCCCGAGGTGATGCTCATTTTTTAAGCAAGTACCCTTCCTCTAATAAATTCTGGAAGGACAAATATTTTTTTATTTCCTCCCCCCGAGTTTGGGGGTTTCCTATTGCTTGGACCTGGACCCTTCCACTCCAACGCAAACACAACCCCAGAGATCGGTCTCCCGATCTCCAAGCTCAGATAAATAAACTCACTTTGGTAAAGTACGACCTCTCTCATCTTATAACTCCTCCCTTCTCGTACTATTTTTTGAGCCGAGCCCCATCGTGGCTCCTTGCCTTGCGACATTGGTAATTGTCACTTTTGCAATTGATTTGTTTTATTTTTACTCATTAGCTAACCTTTTCTCTTTGTGCAGATATGTTCATGGCACAGATGGTTGCCGATCTCGGATGAGGAGGAGCAACCAATTGCTCCCTCGCTCACTCCTCCTTCATCCAGCCGCCGCCCAAGATAATCGGAGGTCAACCTCCTCTACTTGGCGACCGACACGATTCCGCAGTTGATGACCGATCTCACAGCCCGGGGCTCAACCTTCTTTTCAACCTCCTCCTCCAAGGAGGTCAAGTTTGTCAGACCAAAGACAGAGCTACCAAGAGGGCGAAGACCACCACACCTCCTGCTGCTCTCTCTCTCTCTCTCTCTCTCTCACGCACTCCCATTCATACACCCAACCAAACCTTTCTCACAGGCAATTCCATACTGAAGAACACTGATGGAACTTTTGCCATCCAGTATGTCTAAGGCAACTGCCCGAACCCCGACCGAACTGCCTTGGAGAAGCTCAATGATGCTGAGCTGGTGAGCTCCTTCTGCCTAAACCACTTGAAAGATGAGGCACAACTAGCCGCACTGATTTCACGAGCTCGGGTCGGTTTTGCTGATCCCTCCCATATTGCCGAGCTCAACAATTCTAAGAAGGAGGTCATTCGGCTGAAAGCTCGGGAGACTAAACTCCTAGAGGAGAACCGCCGATTTAAGGACAATGAGAAGGTCAACAAGGGTACCGTGGCCTCACTAGAGGCCAAGATAAAGGCTCGAGACTGATAATGCTGATCTCAAGACCGAGCTGAGTGATCTCCAGATCCGTTGTACTGTCAATGTCGATCAAGCCCGAAAGCCGAGGGCATCGGGTCGGGTCGGCAAAGTTTCTCACCTCCCCGAAGGCTCTTCAATAGTTCAGTCATTCGGGAGAGGGTGAAGCAAGCCTTTTCGAGCTCCAGGAATTTATCAAAGTTCTCTCAGATTCGCCATAGAGTACTACGGTTTTGCTTTTGACAGCCGAGCTTCACTCGAGGAACGCTGATAACTACCGAGCCCTTCGATCGCCGAGGTCCCCGGAGGATTTTGCCCGACCCCAAAGGCTTCGTGTTTTCTGACGAGGCGGAGCGTCTCAACCTTGCTCCTGTGGAGGAGTTCATAGAATCCCTATCCGCTCCTTTTATCCTCCACCCCGCCTCCTCCACTCGAGTCCTTCTCTGCCCCCGGAGATCGCCCAACCCCTTAGCTTTCCGCAGCCCTTCTCAAGTTCGTGAAATCCCGGATGATGATCCCGATCTCGCTCTTGTAGATGATGTGACCATCTCCATGGACGACCGAACACCGAAAATGTCCCTCCTCCCGCTAGAGTTTAGTTCTACTCTTGTAATTTTTCATTATGTACTTGTAATTATTTTGAATGATCAATGAAGTTTCTTCGCACTTTCATTTTCTCGATCTCTTGTCTATTATTCTTGTAATTCTTTTTTTTTCACAAAAAGATTGGCATATTGTGCTCCTCGTGGCCCCAAGTATTTGGAGGCTAGCTCGAGCCGAGCTCCAAATACTTGTCGGTTTCATCAGAAGGCCGGCTCGAGCCGAGCTCCTCGCATGGCCTCGTGGCCCCAAGTATTTGGAGACTAGCTCGAGCCGAGCCCAAATACTTGTCGCTTTATCAAGGAAGTTCGGCTCGAGCCGAAGTTTCTCGCATGGCCTCGTGGCCCCAAGTATTTGGAGACTAGCTCGAGCCGAGCTCCAAATACTTGTCGCCTTTATCAGGAAGGGCTCGGCTCGAGCCGAGCTCCTCGCATGGCCTCGTGGCCCCAAGTATTTGGAGACTAGCTCGAGCCGAGCTCCAAATACTTGTCGCTTTATCAAAGGAAGCCTCGGCTCGAGCCGAGCTCCTCGCATGGCCTCGTGGCCCCAAGTATTTGGAGACTAGCTCGAGCTGAGCTCCAATACTTGTCAATTTCATCAAAGGAAGCTGGCTCGAGCCGAGCTCCTCGCATGGCCTCGTGGCCCCAAGTATTTCGAGACTAGCTCGAGCTGAGCTCCAAATACTTGTCAGTTTCATCAAAGGAAGCTGGCTCGAGCCGAGCTCCTCGCATGGCCTCGTGGCCCCAAGTATTTGGAGACTAGCTCGAGCTGAGCTCCAAATACTTGTCACTTTTTATCTTTTCCACTTTCCGAACTCATAATGTATGGCAGCGGATTATTTCATTCAAAACGAGTAGATTGATTACATCAGATATTTCTCTATTCTAGGAATGATATTTCTTCAAATTGCAACTGTTCCAAGCCCTCGGGAGCTTTCGACCTCCGATCTCTTCCAGCTCGTACGCACCTCCTGTCAGTACCTTCACCACTCGAAGTGGTCCTTCCCAATTCGCATCCAATTTCCCTTTGTTTTTGCTAGCATCTCACCTTCTCAAAACTAAATCACCGACCTGAAAGACCCTTTTCTTTACTTTCTTGTCATAAGTTGCTTTGATCCTTCCTCGTGTCTTTTCCATCTGCAAAAATGCCATCTCCCTTTTCTCATTTATCGTATCCAATGCCTCTCGAATCAACAACTCATTAATATTTTCATCAAAATTCTGAACCCGATGTGTTTCCATCCCGATCTCTGCCGGTATCACAACATCCATACCATACACCAAGCTGAACGGAGCCTCGCCAGTGGCCCCCTTCGGATTAGTTCGATAAGCCCACAGCACCGAGCTGAGCTCTCGAACCCACGCTCCTCCTGCCTTCTCCAGCCGAGCTTTTAATCCTTGGACAAGAATTCTATTAGTCACTTTCACTTGCCCATTAGCCTGCGGGTGGGCCACCGAAGTGAAATTTTGCTTGATCTTCAGTTCCTCACACCAAGCTCGGATTTCTGCCCCCGCGAACTGCGTTCCATTATCTGATATCAAGACCCGAGGCACTCCATACCGACACACTATGTTTTGCCAAATAAATTTCATCGTTGCATCCTCATTTATTTTAGCAAGAGGTTCTGCCTCCACCCACTTGCTAAAATAGTCGATTGCCAAAATCAAGAATTTCTCTCGACTGGCGGGAGGAAAAGGACCAACAATATCAATTCCCCATTTTGCGAATGGACATGCCGAACTCATCGTCATGAGCTCCTCCGCTGGTTGATGTACCAAAGGTGCATGGATCTGACATTTTTCACACGTTCTCACCAACTTTTCCGCTTCCCCCTTTAGATAAGGCCAAAAATACCCTGCTCTAAGGACCTTCTTCATCAAAATCCTTGCTCCCATGTGATTCCCGCAACAACCCTCATGAATCTCTCTCAACACATACGCACCCTCTTCTCCACTCAAACACCTCAACAAAGGCATAGAGAAGCCTCTCTTATATAACTTGTCCCCGATAATGCAAAAACGTGTTGCCCGAATCTTCGGTTCGGTACGGTTCTCGGTAGGGATATTTCAAAAATCTCCAGAAATGTACCAAAATTTTTTTTGGGATGGCTTGATTCGGAGAAAATCAAAAAATCAACGGATATTTTCCGATTCAGATATGATTCGGATATTGGTTCGATTCCGATGATCTCCAATTCCGGTACACAACCGTAGAAAGAACCAATCTTTGCTACTAAAATAGTCTGAAATTGAAATCGTATCCATGGGAGTCCACTCGAGAAAATCACGAAACCGAAATCACTCCTTGTAACCCTCAACCTCCAGCTCCGCCACCTCCTCCGCCGCCGCCACGTCATCATACGACGAGCAACTCGAATCGCCGTCGAAACTCCGCAAACAACGCCGGGTCGGATTCGGAGCTAGAGAGTTTGGAAGATGTGGTTAAGTTTATACTCAATGAGTTTCCTGCTGTTTCTGGGGATTTAGAGCAGGTAATTTTTGGGCAATTCTTTTTTTTTCAGTGTTTACCGTTTTGAGTTTCATAAAACTGGAATTTTTCTGTTGCGTGTTCAATTTTGAGCAATTTCAAGGACTTTTATTTGGTCTGATATTGACAAAAGGATTTTTGTGATTTGAAGAGGAAGAAAAGATTAGAAGAAAAAACTGAGATGGAACTTGTAATGTTAGATGCTGGATATCCTAAGAAAATGCTTATAAGGCTGAGGACAGTACTGTGGATGTTTATGATGCAATAAGATTGTAATTGTGTTTGGAATGAACACGGTTACAGGGAGTTGAATTTAAATGAATACAGTGAGACAATTTTTATGCTATATAGTTCACCCTTGATTTTTAGAGAAAAGTATATACTTTTGGTTCTAAGATTGTTTTTTCTTTAAAAAAAAACAGTTAAAATGTCAATTTTTTTGAATGTTTTCTGCAAGTCCTTCTAAATTTAGCAGCCCAGAGTTCCAGAAAAAAGATGCAACTTGTGGTCAAACCAAAAGCAACCATTATGTATCTTTATCTATCTGTTTGTATTCTAGAAAAAGGAAATTAAGATTTCGGATCATTGTTTGAATGTTTGTACTCTGTGGAATATTTTACTTCGTATATATGCTTCAATTTCAGCTTTATGGTTAGTTTGACAATAATCTAAACTGATGTTCATTAAAAGCCCTGGTGACAAGTTACCTATCCAGAAAGAACTTGTGAAACCATATTTTATACTCCCTACATCCCAAATATATAGTCTACTGTTCCTTTTTGGAATGTCTCAAATATATAGTCCAATTTCCATATTTATTAATATTTTTTCCATTCTTTTACTATTATAACTCTATTTAATACGCAATCTGTAATTTACATTATTCATTAAATAGGGGCAAATCAAGTAATTGTTTTGTATATTTGTAATTTCCAATACTTTTTCTTAATCTGTGTGAAAAGTCCAACTGGACTATATAATTGGAACGGAGGGAGTATATATTTTAGTTTGGTACTGTTAAGATTGTTAATCGATTTTTTTTTGAGGGGAAAAATGTGAAAATTTCATTCAACGTTGTCCGGAAAACGCCCGCCGGCGATTGAACAATGGAGGGGCGCCCAAGAGCGAGTGTCATACAACATGTTCTTAGCGAAAAATGCAAAATCATGAGCCAAAACATTTGAGGATCTACGGGTCCAAAATTCCCGCTATATTAAGGGCGTGCTTGAGGGCTAGAATATCCGAAAAATGTAAAGGCAGCTTGAAGAAGCGGCGCTACTTCTCCGAGCGTGGCTAGAATAATGAGATAACGATCGCCGCAAAGTGAGAAATTATGGATCTTCGTGTTTCTTGTCGTAATCATAGCTTCAGATGGCCGTAAACTCGTTTCCTGGGTTCAAAATACCTCGCGAAATTCTTAGAAAGGCCGAAGGTGAAAGTGTCGTGCTCATCAAAAAGAGCCACTCCAACGCTCGCAAGATTTACGAGTCGACGAGATCGCCTGCCGAAGAAGATTCTAGGCGTTGGGCTGGGCCGAGAGGTAGGTGTGAAGTTTGTAGAGAGTGGGGTACACGCTCGGTGCCAATGATGTGCAGATTGATAATCTATGAGAGGTGGCACGCCGAGAGGGAGATAGAAAGCAGGTCCGGTAATGCCTTCGTGTTTAAGCCGGTTTCTATGGTACCAAAGCAGAGAGCGATTGTAGCAATGAGTTCGATAGCACCGTGGAGCGATTAACGATGAGATCTTGCGACCCCACAGTTCCAATAAGGTTGCTTGAAATTATCCAAGGTATTGAAGCCCGAGATTTTCCAAACTTCGGGCGGTGAGCAAATGAAAAGAAGGCGTGGGTGGCGGTGTTAGTCCAAGTGGCTACAATAATCTAGAGGGGGGGTGAATAGATTATGCTGATTTTTCGCAAATCACCCTCTTTTTCGAAACAACGAGTAAATAATAAAAATGTAAATGCGGAAAATAAACAACACTCGTTGATTTAAAGAGGTTCAACCCACCTAGGCCTAATCCTCTACCACCCCAAAGATCTCCGGGATGGATTTCAAAAAGAAAGAAAAGATTTTATTAATTTACCAAAAATTAATACAACACCTTGAGGATTACCACAACCCTCCTTCACCACTTTGAGGATTACCACAATCCTCTTACACCACCTTGAGGATTACCACAACCCTCTTACAACACCTTGAGGATTACCACAACCCTCTTACAACACCTTTGAAGATTACCACAACCTTCAAACACCTATCACCTAGATCACCCAAGTGTATTCTTACCACAAGAATACTCACAAGGATGTCTTGTGTTGAATGATGACCAAAATCAAGATTACAACTCAATAATGATTGATACAATATGAGTGCAAGTGTAATCAAGAATTGAAAGCCTAGACCTCAAATATGTGCAAGTGAAAGTGCTAAGGCTAATACAACAAGATATATGAAAGTGTTTGCTTTGTTTCTTTCTTTGCTTGTATAGAGTGTTGTGTCTTGTTGCTTGAATGAAGCCTCTATTTATAGGAGAGGTCTTGGCTTTGATTTCCGGACATTGGCTCCTCCTCGGGGAGTGATTTGTCGCAAAAAAGAAACCATTTAAAATCATCAATATACTGTTAGAAATCAATCCCACAAAATAGGGAAAAGTGTTCTCGAAAAACGCAACGGATAGTTTGTTTGTCAAACATGGGTTCGACCGGTCGCAGAGATAAGATTGAAATTGAATTCTCGCGAATTTTTACACAGGGGACCGGTCGAAGGGGGGCGCGACCGGTCGCCTCACCGTGGACGGTTGCCCTTGACGTTTTATTTAAACAGAAGTCCGGAACAAAAATCCAACTTGCGGTGTACAGTCGCCCATCGGCCGACCGGTCGACCACACCGGTCGCCCACCTGGTCGACCGGTTGCCGCTCGCTCTTTTTTTTCTTACGCCCCATTTTCTGTTTCAAAACTCAACTCAGTACGGGTTGCCCTATGGGCGACTGGTCGAGCTCGAAACAAAAGTGTTGTCCAATTTTAAATCGAATATTAACTTCAAGAAATACTCCAAAAAATAGTAAAAACATTTTAGATCGATCGGAAGAGTTGGGACAACATTTATGGACATTGTTTTGGTATAAAAACTCATTTTAACAAAATCATCAAAATCATGATAAAAACATTTATCTAACAAACTCCCCCTTTTTGATGATTACAAACCAAAACAATTTTCAAGAGGACGATTTCAAAAACAAAATAATTTTCCGGTTTATGAGTAAACTATCCGCTTAAAAACATTTTACAAAAGCTCCCCCTATCAACAAGCACATTAAGAAGAAATATTGCATAAGCTAGAAGCACAAGCTTTTACAAAATAAACACTAACTCCATGAGCTTAGAAGCTCCCCCTGTCACAAATACTTAATATCCATGCAAACAAGTCCATAACACAACCATTGGACTAAGTTTTCTTCACAACTTATGGCCTAAACAAGCCATAGCTTATAGCTTCTATTTCGAGCTTTTATTAGCTTCTTTGAGCTAACGAGCCAATTTCCTGTTTCTCCCCCTTTGGAATCATCAAAAAGAATGTTAGGATGATAGAAACATCATAGAAGTATATCAAAGCAAGCGCCAAAGAAATGGTTTATCAACCATTGAGCAATTTAGCTTAAAAACCAAGGAGAATGGGAGAAATGTATCATGAAGATTTCATACGACGTTTTATTTCCCAAAACATGATCTCAATGAGTATAGACGACTTTTTGGAAGCGAGAGAATCATGTAGAAGTTGAAATTTTCATTGAAACATTTCATCGAACACATTGTGGGCGTGAAAAATAAAAAGAGTTGTATATAGCCCTTGTAAATGATCCAAGCCAAAAATATTCATCACCAAATCATACCAATCATCATACAATACAACATAACAACTAAGCTCATCATGATCATAAAATAATTTCATCAAGTAATATACAAGAAAGGCCATAAACTCAAGGGTTCAACCCATTTGAGCAAAAGGAATAGAATTCTTACCATTCGATCGGTAAAGATGAGCGATGATCAAGCCATATAAGGTGTATGATATGAATTGAATTCATGAAAACAAATTTTGAGTGAAATTAGTGTGAATTTGGCAAAGGGGACGAAAAATGGCCAAAATGAGTGAAAATGACTAATGTCAAGACAGAACGATTTTAAACCAAAAATTGGCTTAGGCGACCGGCCGTGGTTGAGGGCGACGGTCGACGTTGAGGGCGACCGGTTGCCCTCAACCTCTTCAAAGCCCACTGCTTGACAAATTTTTCAAAATCCGAATTTTCAACCAAAAATCCGATTTTTCCCCTAAGTTTTAAAACCATGCAAAATGCAAACGTAGACCTCATTCAATATGCATTATGCCTAACCGAGCTCGTATTGACGCAAAAGTCTCGGAAGTTAGCGGTTTTGTAAAAATGTCCGCTAATTGATCTTGAGATGGCACAAACGATATCTCAATTTTTTGTTTTGAAACACAATCCCTTAGAAAATGATGTCGAATCTCAATATGTTTAGTACGGTTATGATGAACCGGGTTTTGAGCAATATTTATAGCGGATACATTATCACAAAAGATAGGTACGTTTTCAAAAAGAGCATTTGTAATCCGCTAAGGTTTGTTTCATCCAAAGAAGTTGAGTACAACAAAATGCGGCGGAAATATATTCGCTTCGCCGTTGAAAGAGAAACACGCTTTGCTTCTTTGAAAACCAAGAAACCAGGTAATCGCTTAAAAATTGACATGATCCGGAAGTACTTTTCCGATCATCAATATTACCCGCATAGTCCAATCACTATAACCTTTAAGAGAAAAGATTTCATTCTTTGGATAAAATAAACCATATTGAATAGTGCCTTTCAAATATCGAAAAATCCGTTTAACGGACTCATATGAGATTCTTTTGGATTGCTTTGAAAACGAGCACATAGGCATACGGCATGAAGAATGTCCGGTCTACTAGCGGTTAAATAAAGTAAACTACCAATCATACTCGATACTTGGATTCATCAACCGTCTCGCTTTTTCATCTTTGTCAATTTTGACATTGGTTGCCATAGTGAGTCGAGACGGTTCTTCCTTCTTCAATGCCGAACTTCTTCAAAAGTTCTTTTGTATACTTAGATTGCGAAATATAAATACCTTCTTGGCATTGCTTAATTTGAAGTCCAAGGAAGAAGTTTAGCTCCCCCATCATACTCATCTCGAATTCACTTGCATTAACTTGGAGAATTTCTCGCACAAAGATTCATTAGTAGCACCAAAGATAATATCATCAACATAAATTTGCACAAGTAAACAATCTTGCCCTTTTTCAAAAACAAAGAGTGTAGTATCAACTTTACCTCTTGTAAAACCATTTTGCAAAAGAAAAGAGCTAAGTCTATCATACCATGCACGGGTGCTTGTTTTAAACCATACAAAGCCTTTTAAGTTTATAAACATCATTAGGCCTAGAAAAATATTCAAACCCCGGAGGTTGTTTTACATAGACTTCTTCTTGAATAATACCATTTAAGAAAGCGGATTTAACATCCATTTGGTAAAGTTTGAAATTTTTGAAACAAGAATAGGCAAGTAAAATACGAATAGCTTCTAAACGTGCTACGGGTGCAAAAGTTTCATCATAGTCAATACCTTCTTCTTCGACAATACCTTTGAGCTACTAACCTTGCCTTATTTCGAACAATGTTGCCTTGATCATCAAGTTTGTTCCGAATACCCATTTAGTACCAATAATTGTTTGAGATGGAGGACAAGGTACTAATTCCCATACATCATTTCTTTCAAATTGATTCAACTCCTCTTGCATTTCCAAAAACCAATCTTCATCCTCAATAGCTTCCTTAGCATTTTTAGGCTCTTTTTGAGATATAAGAGCTTTCTCGGCAAAATTCCTTCGAGTCATTACTTTATCAAGGGATCACCAATAATAAGATCTTTTTGGGTGATCTCCTTAAATTTCAATGCTACGGAAGATTCAAGTATCACCCCTATCTTCTTGAGGAACATTTGAACTTGAAGGTTGATCATATGAAATTGAAGGTTGATCATTATGAGCATCACTTTGAACAATAGGTTCAACAATATCCTCTTCATCACTATCGTCATTGGGTATTCTTTCAACACCCGAGGCTTCATTAAATTTGACATGAATAGATTCTTCAACAACCATGCTAGTCTTGTTGTAAACCCGATATGCTTTGCTCTCGTTGAATACCCCATAAATATTCCTTCATCGGCCTTAGGATCAAGTTTGTCCAATTGATCCTTAGTATTCAAAATAAAGCACTTACATCCAAATATTTTGAAATAACTAATATTTGGAGTTCTTCCTTTCCAAAGCTTATATGGAGTTTTATTCATTTTAGGACGAATATAAACTCTTAATGACATAGCAAGCAGTATTTACGCTTCGCCCAAAAATACTTTTGAAGTGAAAATTCATTGAGCATGGATCGACTCATTTCTTGTAATGTTCGATTTTTCCGTTCGGCTACTCCATTTTGTTGAGGTGTCCTGGAGCCGAGAAATTATGAGCATATCCTTTGGTTTCACAAAATACTCTAAATTCACCGTCAAATTCTCCACCTCGATCGCTTCTAATAGACTTGATAGTATCTTCTTTTTCATTCTCAATAAGTCTACACAACTTAACAAACTCATTAACGGCATCGTTTTTATTGGTAAGAAAAAGAGCCCAAGTATATCTTGAATAATCATCGACTATAACAAAAGTGTAATGTTTTCCACTTAGACTAGCCAGACCAATATCCCCGTACAAATCAAGGTGAAGCATTTGTAGGGGTTTGGTTGTGGAAATTTCATTTTTGGGCTTAAAACTACTTTTAACTAATTTGTTCTTTTGACAAGTGTCACATAAGCCAAGATTTTCAAAATTCAATTTGGGTAGTCCTTTCACATGTGGTTTTTGTAAATATTTTTCAAGTTCTTGTATCCAACATGTCCAAGTCGCCTATGCCATAAACTAGTTAAATCATTATTGGCGACTAAACAAGAAACATTTTGACTAACCAAATCACTTGTACAAATTTTGTAAAGATTGCCTTTTCTATTTGCTTCACAAATAATTTCACCATTTTTAAGAATAAGGCATTTTTCTTTATTAAAGGAAACATCATATTTTGAATCACAAAGTTGGCTAACACTTATCAAATTAAACTTAAGCCCTTCAACTAATAGAACATTACTAAGAGAGAAAGAAGAGTTACCAATTTCTCCATTTCCAAGAATTTTTCCTTTGCCATTTCCGAACATGACCATACCTCTTCTTGGAGCTTGATGTTGGTAAAAAGTTCTCTCCTCCCGGCCATCATATGGCGTGAACATCCCGTCCACGAGCCATTTTGAATCTTCCATTGTGGTTATGGCCCCTATTACCTCATTGTTTTCATCGCCTATAGCCATGAGACCGTGTTCGGTTTCTCCTTCCTCATCGGTTGTTTCGAGTAGTTCATCCCATGTTTTGACTTCCGCATTTAGAGCCTTCTTTTTGTAAAAGGCTTCCTTTTCTTTTGCTCCTCTTCATCGAAGCTTTGGGCAATCGGCAATGAAGTGCCCGGTTTTCCGTGATTTAAAGCAAGCATTATCTCTTGGTTTTCTTGCTTTATTTTTATTCACAAATTTTGCAAATTTTCGAACAAGTGCGGCCGTCTCTCTCATCATCATCATCATTATCATAGTATGCATTATTAGAAGAAGAGGCAAGACCTTTAGGAATAATTTGCATACCCGATTGATTTGTGGATGATTTGGAATTTTTCCTCTCCTCGAGATAGACTTCATAGATGAGTAGGTTTCCAATAAGCTCATCAAACTTGAGTGTCTCAAGATTTTGTGCTTCCGTGATTGCCGTTACTTTTTCGGACCATGAGCCGGGAAGTGCATTTAGTACCTTGGTCACCTTGTCTTCTTCTTGAGATGACTTTCCCGAGGGCCACAAGAGGATTGACAATATTGTCTTTCCTTTCCACCATTTTGAGATGCTTTCGCCATCATACATGTTAAAGTTTTCAAGTCTTTAACAAGCATGGTCTTTCTTGCTTGCTTGACTTTCTTAGTCCCTTCATAGATTGTCTCCAATTTTTCCCAAACCTCATGTGCCGACCTTATGCCTCTTATGCGATTGTACTTAGCGGTAAAGAGAACAATGCAAAATATTTAAGGCCTTACCGTTTAGAGAAAAAAAGCCTTCTTGTCGCTTTCATCAAACTCCTTGAAAGGTTTAGGAGCCAAGGTGCCATCCTCCGATTTCTTTGTTGGTTGATCAACTCCTTCAATGACCACATTCCAAATGTCGAACCCGCACCTTGTAGGAAGACTCCATACGGTCTTTCCAAAAAGCATAGTTGTTGGCGCGAATAGTGGTGGCTTATTGGTAGAGGCGCCTGGTGGTGAGATGAGCATCATTTGTAGCCATGGATCTTTCCTCTTTACTGAACGAGCTAGCCAAAGAGTTTGGCTCGATACCACTTGTTACCAAGTGGCTACAATAATCTGAGGGGGTGAATAGATTATGCTGATTTTTCGCAAATCACCCTCTTTTTCGAAAAACAACGAGTAAATAATAAAAATGTAAATGCGGAAAATAAACAACACTCGTTGATTTAAAGAGGTTCAACCCACCTAGGGCCTAATCCTCTACCACCCCAAAGATTCTCCGGGATGGATTTCAAAAAGAAAGAAAAGATTTTATTAATTTACCAAAAATTAATACAACACCTGAGGATTACCACAACCCTCCTTCACCACTTTGAGGATTACCACAATCCTCTTACACCACCTTGAGGATTACCACAACCCTCTTACAACACCTTGAGGATTACCACAACCCTCTTACAACACCTTTGAAGATTACCACAACCTTCAAACACCTATCACCTAGATCACCCAAGTGTATTCTTACCACAAGAATACTCACAAGGATGTCTTGTGTTGAATGATGACCAAAATCAAGATTACAACTCAATAATGATTGATACAATATGAGTGCAAGTGTAATCAAGAATTGAAAGCCTAGACCTCAAATATGTGCAAGTGAAAGTGCTAAGGCTAATACAACAAGATATATGAAAGTGTTTGCTTTGTTTGTTTCTTTGCTTGTATAGAGTGTTGTGTCTTGTTGCTTGAATGAAGCCTCTATTTATAGGAGAGGTCTTGGCTTTGATTTCCAGACATGGCTCCTCCTCGGGGAGTGATTTGCCGCAAAAGAAACCATTTAAAATCATCAATATAGCTGTTAGAAATCAATCCCACAAAATAGGGAAAAGTCGCCTCTAAAACGCAGATAGTTTGTCAAACATGGGGTTCGACCGGTCGCAGCAGAGATAAGATTGAAATTGAATTCTCGCGAATTTTTACACAGGGGACCGGTCGAAGGGGGGCGACCGGTCGCTCACCGTGGACGGTTGCCTCCTTGACGTTTTACTAAAACAGAAGTCTGGAACAAAAATCCAACTTGCAGCGCAGTGTCGCCATCACGGCCGACCGGCCGACCACACCGGCCGCCCACACTGGTCGAATGGCCGCCGCTCGCTCTTTTTTTTCTTACGCCCCATTTTCTGCTTTCAAAACTCAACTCAGTACGGGTTGCCCTATAGCGGCGACCTTGGTCGAGCCTCGAAACAAAAGTGTTGTCCAATTTTAAATCGAATATTAACTTCAAGAAATACTCCAAAAAATAGTAAAAACATTTTAGATCGATCGGAAGAGTTGGGACAACATTTAGGGACATTGTTTTGGTATAAAAACTCATTTGAACAAAATCATCAAAATCATGATAAAAACATTTATCTAACAAAGCGGTGTTATTCTCGACGCACACACACTTGGCATGGGTTCCGAGTGTTGAGACCGTGGCGGGCAAGATTATCATTAGTAGCAACGGATCCTCTATGCCAGCGCCTTATAAGAAGTGTTGAATGCGCGGAGGAATTTTCGTTTCCAAATATTTTTCCATATGGGATTCGCCCCGAGCTAGATTGAGTCATGTAATGCCAGGCTTGATAGGGAAATGTCACCTTCGAGATACGCATGGTAGTCGATCGCATCAGTGTTTACCGTTTTTAGTAAAATGCCAACACCAAAGATCACAGCCTGGTGCAAAGGTAGGGGAATGCCCGAGACAAGTTGAGCTTCATCCTGGGAGGAAATTTCCCGAATGAGATCGGCTCGCCAAGTGAAGTTCAAGGATCAATTAAATCAAGAACGTGAGTTACATGGGGGCTTGAGGGTGGAGGATCACGCACAAAGAAACCCGACGAGCGTGGAATCCAAGGATCATCCTGATGCGAGTGGAAGAACCAGATCTAATAAGTTTTCTAGCGCCAAGTAGATCAAGCTTTTATGTCAAAATGCTTCTCCAAGACCATGAAGGTCTATGACCAAGAGTATTTCAAGAAAGTTACAATCCGGAAAATATTTCGCTTTGAAGACTCGGGCCAGATAAGGATGAAGGATTGGTGAGAATGCGCAGCTTGTTTGCTAAGATCGCCATATTGAAGGCCCTGAGATTGCGAAAGCCGAGACCCCGGTTTTTACTAATAGCGAGTTTGTCCCTGGAATGCTGAATTCTCTTTTTAGCGGGAGAGCCGCCCACCAAAATGATGCGGTCATCCATCCGAATGTCGCTCTAAAAAATAGTCCGGATTTTGAAACAAGACATGGCAAACGTTGGGATAGCCTGGATGACGGACTTGAGGAGTGTTTCTTTGCCGGTTTGTGATAAATATTTTTCACTCCAACTTTGTATTTTTTTCCAGATTTTGTCCTTAATGCTCGAAAACACTTCTTTCTTGCTTTTGCCGATAACCGATGGGAGTCCTAGGTATTTACCATGACTCTCGACTCGGGGCATATCAAGGATTTGGAGGATGTTGTCCATGGTGGCTTGGTTCGTATTTGGGCTGAAGAGGATTCCCGATTTTGCGAAGTTGATTTGCTATCCCGAGACTTTTTCGTAAAGGTTGATAGCATATTTCAAGTGAACAACTTCATTTGTGGTCGCTTGGCCAAAGAGCAGGGTGTCATCGGCGAAAAATAAATGAGAGATAGGAGGGTCGCGCCGACAAATAGAAATCCCCTGGATTTTTCCGCAGATTTGGAGGTCCTGTAAAATACAAGAGAAAACTTCTGAGCAAATGATAAACAGGTAAGGAGAAAGTGGGTCCCTTGGCGATGCCTCGATGGGGGTTAATCGCCCAAATTCCTTTCCATTAAGAAGAAAAGAGAATGATGTAGTAGACACACACAGTTTAATAAGGCTAATGAAAGATTCACAAAACCAAGACTATGCATGATGAAAAGAGAAAGGGCCATTCGACGTCTGAAAGCTTTGCTCATATCGAGCTTAATAGACATGAGGCCCGATTTTCCAGAGGTTTTAGTTTTCATAAAATGGTGGGTTTCATATGCTACAAAAATGTTATCCGTAATAAGGCGCCCCGGATAAAAGCAGATTGAGACTCGAGATAATATCCTAAGAAAAAATGCGAATTCTATTAGCAATGATTTTTGAGGCAATTTTGTAGACCACATTGCATAAGCTAATAGGTAAATTGAGTCATAGAATCCGCATTTTTAGTTTTCGGATAAGAACAATGTGCGTAAAATTTGCGCCGGGGAGTAAAATCCTATTATTTAGAAAATTTAGAACAGAGAAGGAAACATCTTTACCCACAATATGCCAAAATTTTTGGAAAAAGACAGTGGCTCATACCATCCGGACCCGGATTTGAACGGGTGCATTTCTTTTATCGCTTTAACGACCTCATCATCCTTGAAGGGTTGCGTGAGTTGATTTGTTCATGCTAGCCGACACGCGGGTTCTCACTCTCTTTAATGCCTCATGCACCAACATGGGGGAAGGTATGGGAAGAGAAAATATCGTGAAGTAGTCCAAGATGATCGTTCAATAAGCGCGCGTCTTCGGAAAAAGGTTGGCCATGGGCGTCTCTCAAAGATGGAGATGTGGTTTATTTCACGTCGTTTAGAAGAAAAATTATGGAAGAAAGAAGAATTTCGATCTCCTTCCTTGTACCAAATGTTGTTTGGCCGTTCGCTGCTTCCACATAAGATTGTCTTGCTCAAGAAGGTGATCGTGAATGGCAAAGTGAGCTCGTGAATTTTTCTTTTGTATTTCTCGAATGACCGGCGCAAAGAATTAATCTTGTCTTTCACCTCTTTTATTTTTTGAGAAATGTTACCCACAAATGAAGTTTGCTCCAGTTTAAGAGACCAATCGAGCAATGTTGGATCATGTCTTGGAGTGATTCTAGGCTCGTGTTCCAGTTAGCTTTAATAATTTGCTCGCATTCTTGGGCGAGCATCCACCTGAATGAAAAGTGCATGATGGTCGGATGAAATTGTCGGAATGTGGGTAACTTGTTTCCAGCGGAAGAGACGCCCAAAAGGATCATTGTAGAGGCATCGGTCTAGACGGGCGCGCTGAGTATGTGGGTGTGCTGATAATCTTTGCCAAGTATAGGGATAACCTTTGAACCCCATGTCTGATAATGAGCAAGAAGATAATGCTAGGGATGGCAATGGGGCGGGTCAAAACCCGCCGCATTAAACCCGCCCGATGGGCTGGTCAGACCCTGGATAAACGGGTCCCGGGGCAGTCTCGGGTCTAAGGTTGCAAAACCCGCCCGGTCCGGGCGGGTCCCGGTCCTATAGGACCCGCCCGGACCCGCCCCGCATGTTAATTTTTATTAAATTTTTAAATATATATTAAAATATTTTTGCATTATTTACTTTTAAATTTGCGTGTTATATGTTTAAAAATATTAGTTGAGTACTATTATAATATTATTTACTTTTAAAGTTTAATTTACTAATATAATATCTTGTAATATTCTACTTTGAATATTTATTTTAAGTATTAGTTGAGTACTATGTAGTATACTAATAGTATTTGTTTTTTAAAAAAAATCTTAATAGTAGCCAATTTTAAAAAAATAGTTATAATAAGTTGCATAATTATATTTATTTATTTTTTAATCTATTGGCATTTGATTACTTTTGAAAATTTGGCCACAAATAAAAAAAATATAAATTATTATAATTTAAAAAATATTTTTAGCGGGTCTACACCCGCCCCGGCGGGTTTTGAGGCGGGGCGGGTTCCGGGTCTTACTTCTCCTTGGCGGGGCGGGTCCCGGGTTTGGCCAAACCCGCCCCGTTGCCATCCCTAGATAATACGTCTCTGAAGATTTGTATTTGCCAGTCAGCTCGTAGGCCCGAGCCTTGAAATTCGGACTGAGATAAAACCTCATTGAAGTCACCGAAGCATAGCCACGGAGTATTGGGGGTGGAATTAATGCTATCAAAATGTCTCCAGAATTGGCGGCGGAGAGAGACGTTGGGCTCGCCGTAGACTTCGGTGACACGAATACTGTAATCGGAAAACCATACATCATCATTTAACAAATGTCTAAAAAAAGAGCGAAGAGACACTTGGATATTTTTACTCCAAAGAAGGGCCAAACCGCCAGATCTACCACTCGAGGCAACTACGACTCCAAAGAAACCGAGTTCCGATTTGAGTTTGTCGATAGCAACGGAGTTGCTCTTCGTTTCACATAAAAATATCAAGTGGGGCGACTTTTTGCGAACAAGATCGCGGAGTTCCGAATTGTTCGAGGGTTCCCAAGCCCCGACAATTCCAGCTGATGATATTCATGGAGCTAGGCGGGGTTGGTTTTGAGAACCAACCTCCGCTGTCGAGTTGTCGTGTGCCGATGAGCTGGGTTTATCCTGGTTTAGATTAGGAGAGTCTTGAAACTGAAGTTTGGTGGATTTTGAGTTTCGGCCAATAACTTCAACATCAATATTTTCCAATAATTCAGCTTTCTAGGCCGAGAAAGATGGAGTTTACGTTTTGAGCTTGAAGGGGTGGAAGCAGGGAGAGAGGTAAGGGCTTGTGTCTTGTTTCGATGCGTTGGAATTTTTGGCAATTTTTCGAATGGAGTGTCAAGGAGCATGGGGACCGGGATGAGAAACGGGCTTGAAGGGCTTTTAGACTGGGGGATTTTTTTTGTGTGGAGGTTTCAGGGGAGGAGTCGTGCGAGGGGGCGGGCTGAGATGAGGTGGGGTGGTGAATGTGCACGGCTAGAGAGGGGGCCGAGGGAGTGGGTTTAGTGTTGTGGGGAAGAGTTTTAAGGGAGCAAGAATTATGGGGGATAGGTTGGGGTAGTGGTATGATTTCCAAGGTTGGGGAGGAAGGAGGAGATATTTGGGTATGGGAAGATGAGGGGTCTGTGGCTAGAGGAGTTATGATATCATGTGAGATTTGTTGAGGGGGAGGACTGGGCGGTGCGGATTTACGGGAGTTGCTAGGAGGGACAGTTGGTTCAAAGGTGTTTGGGTTGGTGTTCTGTGACGGGGGTGTAGAGCGAGGTAAGGGGCGGTTTGTAGAGAAATGATTTATGGTGTTAGAGGCTCGGATCCAGGTGCCGAATTTGAACTGGTTTTTCTGATGGGGGAAGTGGAGGATGTAATCATCGCAATCTTTTACAACGTGACCAATCTTGCCACAGTAAAAACAGAATTCAGGGAGTCTCTCATATTTTAAAATGACTGTGATTTTTCGAGCTTGGTAGTCGACTTGAAGGATTCTTCTGAGAGGTTTAGAGATATCAATTTCCGCGCGAACTCGCAAAATTTTTCCAATGACTGATCCTGAAGAGTCACAGTCGACATCGAGAAAAGTACCCAAAGAGTTTCCCGCAAGCTCAGCGAAAGGCCTAGACATTAAGCCGAGGGGAAGGTCGTGTAGTTGGACCCAAAAGGGGGATTTCTTAAAATCGAAGTTGGAGATTATCATGTTTGGTTGAGCTTCTTCAAGGAGCATAAGGTATTTGTCTAACAGCCAAGGAGACCCGGTCTGGACTTTTTTCATGTCAACTGCGTTTCCAAAGGAGAAGAGAACAGTGTTGTCATGAAGAGGTTTACAGGAGAGGCTACCTTTGGGATTCCAGAGTTTTTTGAAGAGAGATGAGATCTGTTCGAAGGCTATAATGCGTGGGGCTAGGATTTTGCCGACTAGGGAGAGTGAAGTGTCAAATGTGTCGAGGGAGGCCGTGTTGCCGTCGATGCTGAGTTTTTCTTCGTCAGCTAGCGAGAGGCGAGCATATAAGGAGTCTAAAGATTCCTCCATGGGAGCAGGCAACACTGTGAGAGTGAGAGGGGCCTGAGCAGCTATGCAGTTCCAGTCAGTGACGCAAACCTGTGTCGATGACGAGGCCTGCAAAAGAACAAAACAAGGTGATGAAAAAAAGAAAAGGACGAGGAGAAGGGGAAGAGGGGTGGGTGAAGGTGACAGCGACAGAGATACGCAAGAGAGAATGAAGGTTAGGAAAACAGATTCAGTCTAGGATAGGGAATCCGAGAAGGACAAAGCAGGGAATGTCCCCTGACGGCGCGCTCAAGGTAGAACTCAAAGAGAGTAACCCTAGGACAAGGATCTTTTCATTCATTTGAAGTCTATAGATAGTATTCCATTCTAAGATGATTGAAAGATTATGGTTCCATTGACTCAGTGCACAAGAGGCAGAACTTGCTTCAAATCTGATATTTTCACTATTTAAATCAGGTGGACGTTCTCTTATGTCAACTTGCAGATAAAAGTTAGGATTTGAGGGAACTGCACCCTGAGTTTTTTCGTGTATTATTCCCCTATTACCCTTCTGGTGGCCAGTGGCTACCTTGATGTTTATAGCAGTTACATGCATGAACTTACTTTGATAAAAAAAATGCACTTGGAATGAGTTAACGCTTTTTGTCTGCACCTTCCGTGTATCATTACCTTGCTGTTGGTCCTGCGATGCCATCTGCTGAGTTACTTGCCGCAGCAGCCAAACTAGCAGAAGCAAAATTTGGACTGATAGCTCACAATTTTTTGAGTAAAAGAAGCCATCTAAATTGGTTTTAATCTTATATTTTTTTTCCATACTCTTGTCACTAAAGAGCATAAATATACTAATGCATGAGCACAATTAGCAGATAATCCGAGCTGGATGGAGACAATGGATTATTTATAGGACCTTCACCTCGTGCTGTGGTCAAAGAAGCTGAGTCTGCAAATGAAGAGCAGGGCATTTTGAAGAGGTTCCTTTCTTATATTCCTTATTAATTCTGTGTTATCTGTAAATATTCGATTTTTTGTTCCGTCTCTATCACGAGTTCATGGACCCTTCCTAGTTTCTCGAATGCATATGATATTCTTGGGGTCAACAATAATATAAGTGAAATACTCTTTGTTTTTGGAAATAACTAATTTTCCCGTCTAAAATGTGTTACTAATTAACATACCTTCTTGTTATATATAAGGTTGTCTGAACTGCATTAATTATATTCATTTGTTTGAAAAAAATGACATCGGATCCCACTGGTTGTATACTAGACTTAGAAAATATATGCACTACAAGAAAACATTCAAATTAAACCATTGGAATTTAAAATTCCAGTGAAATAGAATATTGTTGGACTACACTGCAATATACCGTTAAACGGATATTCCAACACCACAACAAACTCTTGGATAATTCCAATAGTAATAAAATCGTTGGAATAAACCATTAGAAAATTTCAACAGAAATTCCATCGCTAAAGCATACCGAATGAAACTTCCAACAAAAATTTCAAAGGTAAACAAGACATTTATCGATCAAGAAAAAGAAAAGGTAAACAAAACGTTTGAAGAAATCGTGGAATTTCTGTTGGAGATTTATTATTCCAACCAGTGTTTTAAATACCGTACCAGCGATCAAATCGGCCAAGTCACCGATAAGCATTTCAACCGGTCGGACCGGTTCAATCGTCGGTTTTACCATTTTTAATAAAATGAATTATATTTTTAATTATATTGTATAAAATACTAACGTGATATATTATATTAATATAAAAAGAGAAGTTATATGTATTTTTAATTTCTTATTATTTTAGTATGTGATTATTTGAGTGATTGTCTATGCCTATATTATAAAGGTTTGTCCAAATCTAAAATATTTTAAGTGAGTAGAATTCTTGTTTTAATTATCTAAGATGTATATTAATTGATTTGAATCATAACATAAATATTGATTAATTAATTTGAATTCTTGTTTGATTTGAATTATGACATAAATATATTAAATAGTAAGTTTATAATTTCAATTTTTATGAAAAAAAGTTGAAAAAATAAAAATAATAAAAATCAAATCCGGTTTAATCGGTTTTGGACAGATTTTGGCCGGTTTTAACCGGTATTGACCAATATAATTCCAAAATGGTATTTAGGTCCTTACAGTATCGGTCCGACCAACGGTATCCGGTATAACCAGTTTAACCGGCCGGTACGATATTTAAAACACCGTTTACAACATTTTGTTGGAAATTTCCATTAGGAATTCCAATACTGTTGGAATATTTCAATAGAGATTAAAAGATTTTATAGTACTATCAATATCAATCAAATATATCTTTTTTTCTAGAGCCCTCATATTGAAAATGCATAGTTAAACTAAAGATATTATATAATAAGATGAAATGATTAAATATTCTGATGGATATAACCCTCATATCAGTTTTTTTTTTTTTTTTTTTTTTTTTTTTTTGTGGAAATATTGTTCCAAATATTAATGTCTTTTGGGCTAACACAATTTCTTGGGCTTTTTATCTAATAAGTTTTTTGGTGTGTACTTACATAATTTTGTCATGTGCCGGCATTTTTTACTTCATATTTTATAGTTTTCTTCTATGTTTATAAGAAATAATTGTATTATTAATATTTTTTATTTATACAAATTGTATTATTATTGTAAAATTAATTTAATCTATTTTGTCTTTAAAGAGGTTTTTCATAATTTCTTAAGCAATCACTGCTTCTGGCAATCACTGTTAACAGTGCCACACAATTTGCCCATTCCTTTTGACTCACTCTCTTTCTTTTTCTCGTTCTTTTGCTTTTTTCCTCCTCCTAACCTTCCTTTATCATTTTTCAAACGCATGGGTTCATATATTTGGGGTGGGACCTATTCATATTTCACATACTTTCATGAACCTTTAGTTCTCAGGTAACTCACATATCCATGTTGAAACTGAAAACACGGGTTAATTAGATAATATCCACTACCTAATTAGTATGCATTATATTCTTTCAAAAAAATAAAAAATTAGTATGCGTTATAATATATAAATAAATAAATAGGAAAGAAAGAGAAAAAAAGCTAGGAGCTTTATAGGTACAGTGGGGAAGTTGGTTCCTGAGTCGCAATTGTTGAATATTAATTAATCTTCAAGTTGAGGAATCAAACTTTAGCTAGGAGCTTTTTTGATGGCCATAATTACAGTCATTTGTTTAATTTGGAAAAAGAAAAAAAATGAGAGGATATAATATATAGAAAGACTAAGACTTAATTATAGTCATCATATAAGTCTTAGTCACTAATTAAGTGCGCTTTTTAATCACTAATAAAGCGCCTTTTAACAGTTGGTTTTTAGACTAAGACTTCATGTCTCAATATATATGTGCATACATAGCCATAAACTACCTGCCTAAGTTTATGTGCAAATAGCAACTGATCAATGGAGAATTGTTGCTTTATCTTTGCTCTTGTACTGCTATTATTATTCAATAGCATTACAATACTCTGCTTAGCCACAACATTTAATATAAAGTACTCCACAAATACAGATCAAAATGCATTGCTTGCCTTCAAAAAAAAACCATCATTTCAGACCCTCATGGTATTTTGGCCAAGAAATGGTCCGAAAATGTTTCCGTTTGTCACTGGTTTGGTGTCACTTGCGGCATCAAACACCATAGAGTTATATCGCTAAATATTTCTCGTTTCGACCTTAATGGAACAGTGTCTCCACATCTTGGAAACTTGACGTTTCTAAGATACTTAGACATCAGTTCCAACTATTTCACTGGCAATATTCCCGCTAAGCTGTCTCATTTGTACCGTCTGAGGGAGATACATATGGGATCCAACTCATTCACCGGAGAAATACCATCGTGGTTTGGAGCCTTACCTCAACTGGAACAATTGCATCTCAATAACAACAACTTCTCAGGCAGAATTCCGACGTATTTATTCAACAATTCCAAGTTACAAACAATAAACTTAAATTTTAACCAGTTAACGGGCTCCATCCCATATGGTATATTCAATGTCTCCTCCATTAGAGAAATTAGAATTGCGTATAATTACCTTTCAGGTAGGCTCCCAAGTGATATGTGCAATAATCTTCCAAACCTGAAAATGCTTGCACTCTCGGGCAATCAACTTGAGGGCCAAATTCCACCAAATATACGCAAATGCAGAAACATGGAGGTCCTGTCGTTATCCGTCAACCATTTCAATGGAAAAATCCCAAGCGAAATTGGAAGTTTGAGCATGCTTAGGGGGTTGTATCTCGGGTATAACGACTTCATGAAAGGTATGATGATCTTTTCTTATAACTAATATAATCTAATAAAATTATAAGATTGAACGACTTTCAAGACACTATTTATTAGCTTCATCTGACAATTGTTTGACACATGAAAATATTTTCTCATATTGAACATTTTCAGAAGGAATTCCGGCGGAGTTGGGAAACCTTTCACGGTTGGAGTTGATAAACATAGTTAATGCTTCTCTCACAGGAAATATTCCATCTTATATCTTATACTACATTTGTTCTTTTAATTTGAGTCGTCATATCTTCCATTAAAATAAAAATAGTAATTTCTATACCAAAGCGTTTTGGAATGTCAAAATTTTTTGTTCATTGATCTTACTCTATGATTTAAACTTACAGGGCCCATACCAAAGCAAATATGCAACTGCACTTCCTTGAAGTATCTATACCTTGGTACTAACTACTTGACAGGTATGTTTAATTAATATATATATATATATATATAGGTTCATCTTTTCTCTATTAGATAGACAAAACCATGCTCTGATTACTTGCTCTCAACATAATACAATCATTTTCTACATTCATATTGTGATAAAAAAATTACTTAGGATGCCCTCTTGCTTGGGAAAAGTTGCTTCGATTAGTTTATAATACTATTGGTCCAATTTCTTTGATGCATCTAATAGAAAGTGATGAAATCTTGCATAAAGAAGTTGCACGTTTGATTGTGCAAGGAAATAGGTAAAAAAAAATTACACGTAAATAAGTAAATTTTAATTATGTACAACTATTTACACCCGCAAAATTGATTAATACACTCATCTCTATATAATTGCAAAAATATCATTCACTTAAAAGACTATATTACCCTCTTACTTAAAGAGGAAGTTTTAAATATACCCACTTCTTTCACCCACATTTTTCTTCTTGAACAAACTTGAAACTTTTTTCGATAAACCTTAGATTTTTCCTACACTCAAATTGTTGCAGATATGGACAACAAAGAATCCATATTCCCAAATAAAGAAAGTATATTTTTAGTTTAAACTTAAAATATGTTATTTCTCATAATATATTTTCATGTTGAAAAATAATGTTGGTTAATAGCAGTAGGGGTGGGCATTCGGATTATTGGGTACCCGACCCGACCCGGTCAGGTAATACCCGATTGGGTCGGGTATTTTTCAGAAAATATCGGGTATCGGAAAGACGAGTCGGGTGGCGGGTATTAAACAAATACCCGACTACCCGTTTGGGTACCCGCCTAATTAAAAAAACCCTAGATTAGTCATCACTCATTAGTCTCCCTCTCATTCTCACGCACAGGCGCCCAGCAGCAGCACACCCTCAACTCTCATTCAACTCTAAACCCTCTTCTCATCTCACGCACATGGCACACCATCAGGCCTCAATTCTAAACCAGGCACCAGTTTTGATGGTTATATCAGAAGTTTTTGTTTTCTCATAAACTGAAATAATTGGAAATAAATTGAAACAATTTTGCTGTAAGCCTGAAACAACTGTTTCTGTTCCATAAAAATGAAACTAAGACATTTTACCAAAAAATGATAATTAAAACAAGATTTTTATTTTAAATGCTGGGAAAGGCAATTTTCGAAAAAAACAAAAACCCGAAATTCTATAAACACGGGTACCCGACTTTTCCAGGTACCCGAAATGTCGGGTACCCGGTTTTTTCGGGTAGGGGTCGGGTACCCCAAACCGACACCCGAAAAATTCGGGTACCCGACCCGACTACCCAAAAACCCGACTACCCGGCCCGATGCCCACCCTAAATAGCAGTGTGATACTTAAGACAATCACACACTATGACAAAAATCCATCTTCCACATCTTGCCATCGTGTCATGTGGCACGATGGCAAAAAATCCATCATTCATCGTGCCATGGCATGATGGAAAAAATATCTATCGGGTCATTGTGCACTTAGGGTTTTTTGCCCTCGTCTTTCGTCGTCGTCTTCCCAACATAATCGTCAACATATATACAAGATTAACCAAACAATTATCCAACATTTACCCAAAAATTACCCAATATTTACATAATAATTACCCAGTAATTTCTACTTAATTAAGACCAAAATCGATAGTGGTGGTGACACATCATTGTTCTCATCCTCCATCACCAGTCTCCGTTAAGTGACTTGAATATTTTCGCACAATTACATGTGGGTGTATTTACTATTTTGGATAGGAAATATAGAATTCCAGACATTGAGATCTGTAGCTTTAATTAACATATAAGATGATTAACTCCACTTGAATTCCTGAAGAAAAAATAACATATCGAAGTACTATATATATATATGCTCTTCTCTCCAGGTTCGGGATAGATGAGAAGCTTAAAATAATTTATTTAACTTGAGTCACAACCACTGCCTATTATATACTAACTCAATTAAAAACCGAGTAACCATAATTTGAATAATATTGACTCTATGCCAATATATAATTTATAGACGATAAGCATTCAAATTATTTAATATGTTATTATTTATTATTTTTAAATTAAATAACCCGTAATATAATTATTATTGTCAACATTGATAAATTAAATTAAAAACAAACAAAGGTGCTTATTAGTCTTCAATTCACATGATAATGGTTTATGACAGGTGAATTATCACAAGAGCTTGGTAATCTGGCAGTCCTCAAGAGATTCCAGGTGTTCAATAATTCATTGTCTGGCTCCATCCCATCATCCATCTTCAACATATCTACTTTGAAGATTTTAGACCTTTCATTCAATCAGTTTTCAGATAGTCTTCATCTTCGTCTTCCTTGGAAGTTCTCACTTTTCAGTCTTGAAGAGCTATATTTGAACACTAACCAACTCGGCGGGAAAATTCCAAGCTCTATCATCAATGCTTCTAAACTTACTATCTTGGAATTATCAGATAACTCATTCAGTGGCTGCATACCAAACTTTGGTAATTTAAGATTCTTACAATGGCTTAACTTGGGGAATAATAATTTGACTGGATCAGCAAATTGCCCGAATCAAGATTTTGGATTTCTCTCTTCATTGACTAATTGCCAACATTTGAAGCACTTGTCAATATCAGAAAATCCACTTAATGGTATCCTCCCAATTTCAATTGGAAATTTATCCAAATCTCTTCAAGTGTTGACTGCAAGCGACTGCGACATTAAGGGTGTTATTCCTTCTGAGATCGGAAACTTGAGTAGTTTGTTATATTTATTTTTAGAAAGAAATTATTTGACAGGATTCATCCCACCAACAATAGGGAAAGTAAAGCAACTTCAAAGATTATATCTTAATGGGAATAAACTGCAAGGGTATATTCCCCATGATCTTTGTCGGCTGAGTAATATGGGTGACTTGTACCTCAATGACAATACTCTCATCGGTCCGATACCGCCTTGTTTGGGTGAAGTTAAATCCCTAAGAAACATCTACTTAGAATCAAACAAGTTGAATTCCACCATACCTTCCAATTTATGGAATCTTAGGGACCTGTTGTTTCTAAATTTGTCCTCAAACTATTTGAGTGGTCAACTTTCATCTGAAATTTCAAGTTTGAAAGCTATTAACCAACTTGACTTGTCCTCTAATCAGTTTTCAGGAAATATTACAAGTTCAATCGATGGTTGCCAATCCTTAGAATTTTTGTCTTTGTCAAATAATAAGTTTGAAGGATTCATTCCTCCATCGTTGGGAAATGTAAAAGGCTTGAGCACGTTGGATTTATCTAATAATAATCTTTCTGGCTCGATCCCAAATTCCTTAGAAAACCTTCACTTGCTTAAGTACTTTAATGTGTCTTACAACAAACTGGAAGGAACGATTCCTAAAGGTGGTCCTTTTCTTAACTTTACTGATGTATCATTTGTTCACAACTTTGCTCTTTGCGGTGAAAAAGATTTCAAGTTCCGCCTTGTGTCGAGAAGAATACTAGAAGATCAAGACGAAAGAATGTTGTTCGATTGATGAAATATGTTTTGCCTACCTTCATTTCTGTTTTCATTCTGGCAACCATCATTATACTTGTGTTGTTCATTAGAAAACGAAAGTTGATTAGAGCACCAACTCCAACTGATAATATTTCATTAGGTATTTCTTGGAGGAGAGTTTCGTACATAGAACTTTTACGTGGAACAAATGGTTTTAGTGAAACGAACTTGCTTGGGAAAGGTAGTTTTAGTTCAGTATTCAAAGGGACACTTTCTGATGGGTTAAATGTTGCAGTAAAGGTCTTCAACTTGCAATTAGAAAGAGCTGTCCACAGCTTTGACACAGAATGTGAGATACTGAGCACTGTTCGGCATAGGAACTTGGTTCAAATATTAGGATGTTGTACCAACATAGAATTCAAAGCCTTGATTCTTCGATACATGTTGAATGGGAGCTTAGAAAAATGGTTGTATTCAGAGAACTATTGTCTGGATCTGCTGCAAAGATTGAAAATAGCAATAGATGTTGCATTAGCCTTGGAATATCTTCATCATGGTCATACATACCCTGTTGTTCATTGTGATATAAAGCCTAGTAATGTGTTGCTTGATGAAGACATGACAACTCATCTTGGTGATTTCGGTATAGCCAAGCTCTTCGATGAAGGGGAGACTATGGTTCAAACTAAAACTTTGGCAAGCATTGGTTACGTAGCACCAGGTGATATCTATTATTCAATATCTTAAATGTGATGTTTTTTTTCTTTCTTTTTTTTTTGTTTTACATATTTTGTTCATAATCTATGTGATGATGATGATGTACTCGATTTACGCTTAGAATATGGATCGGAAGGGAAAGTGTCAAGAAACGGGGATGTCTACAGTTATGGCATACTGTTGCTAGAAATGTTTACAGGGAAGAAGCCGACAGACGACATGTTCAATGGAGAAATGAGCTTGAAAGACTATGCACGTGAAGCATTACAAGAAAATGTTGTAAGTGAAATTGTGGTTTTTGGTTTGCTTGCAATAGAAGATCAACATTTCAGTGCAAAGGAAGAGTGTGTCTCGTCTATTTTTAGTTTGGCAATGCAATGTTTAACTATTTCACCTGATGAAAGAATTAACACAATTGAAATTGTGGCGGCTCTGAAGAGGATCAAAGCCAAAATTGTGGCGAGCACCACAAGGCGTGAACAATATGCATTGTCCATTACTTGAGGACAATAGATATTGATATGTAATGGGGCATAGTTCCAATATATTGCATGCATACTTACATGTTGAGCAAAGATAATGCATAATATATATGATCTAGTACCGGTAGTTAGTATATTTTCATTCCAAAAATGTAATGTACAACTTGAAATAGGTAAAAGCTTATAGGGGATTTTATTAAATGGCTAGAAATCTATATTTGCAAGTTCTTATTCGCTTGTCCGGTCAGGTGAGTCTGAAGTGCAATAATATAAAATAATATCATTTTAACCATCAAACTTTAAAAGTTGAAAAATCAAGACCGGACTCAGTAATCTATTATTTTGTATTTATTTATTGTAAAAGAACAGAGAAGAACAAAAATCAATATGTATATGTCAAATATTGTATTAAAACTCCATTCATAAGCTTTTTTTGGTTTCAATATATAACATACTGGTATATAGTAAAAAAACATTTCGAAGTTACCTACCTTTGAGTCTTTGTGTATAACTTCTCAAAATGAGCAATTAAAATCACTGAAATTAAAATTTTGGTGCCGAATTAATAGCTTTCCATGAAGAAGGTGTTCAACGGCCAGTCACATATATTCTCCATATATAAAATGGAGTTGGCATACCCAAATCTATGTGACATAGTGGTCATGAATTCGAGTCGTGGAAACAGTCTCTTGCAAAAATGCAGGGGAAGGTTGCGTAAAATTAATTGGCCCAACAATCATGCGCGGCCCTTTATTAAGACTACTATCTCGGACAGGAAGCGAAATTCGGCGAGTCTATTTTATAATTATATAAAATTATGATACAAATAAAACTTTGTGAGTTGTATTATAAATATATAAATGATAATATAATTATATATTATACTTTATGAAGAGATTAATGAATTCATATTATGACTTATTACTTAGGTATGATGAAAGAGTTTGGAGCTCAAATAAAAAAAACGACAATAAAAGAAAAATACACTAATTAAAAGTCAAACAAATACATATCGATATTTATTTTCTTTTGTCCGCTTATATGAATTGTTCTCCGTTGCCTTATATAATCGTGACCATGTCAATTTATGTAAATTTCTTTGTTGGTCTTGTTGGCTTATATGCATTTGACTTTGTTGGCAGACGTTAAAAAGAATTGTTGTGCCACGCTACTTCTTCCTACAGGGCACCAAATGTGTCATATCGGGTTTTGAAAACCATAGGATCGGCCAGGGGTGTCAAATCGTGTTATTGTGTCGTGTTTCGTGTCGACACAATAACGACACGACATGATACGATAAGGGCAAACACGAACACGACACGATAAGGATCTGCTCCGACACGACACGAACACGAAAATATTCGTGTCAACACGATAATGGCACGATAAGTCAAAAATAAAAAAAAATGATTTACACGTTAATACACGATAGCAAATTACACGATATGACACGATTGTACACGAAAATACACGACATAAATAATATCAGGTTATTGTGTCTTTATCGTGTCACTAACAGGTAAATGTGTCATTATATTGTCCTTATCGTGCTCGTGTCGTGTCATTATCGTGTCGCTAACAGGTAAACGTGTCGTTATCGTGTTCGTGTCATGTCATTATCGTGTCACTATCATGTTCGTGTTACTATCGTGTAAACACGATAAAACACGAACACGACACAAAATTTTCGTGTCCTTATCGTGTCGACATGATAAGGACATGAACACGATAAGGCTAAACATTAACCCGCTATTTTCGTGTCATTTTCGTGTTGTGCTATTGTGTCGTGTCAGAAATTGTCACCCCTAATCGGCCTAGCCAACAATGGCTGAACCAAGCTTTGTGCACCGAGTTTAACCTTGTATATATATTCATAACAAATCGATTTCATTGCCAGCCTAAAACCATGGCGTGCATGGACCTCTTTATTTCGCTATGCCTCATCAGAAAAAAATGGTTGTAAGAAACATCTTGAAGTTCGATGGACTTCCAAATAGTTGGATCAAATCAAAATTGCTCCATGAAGACAAGCAAGTAAAAATATAATTAAGTAATTTCGACCGAAATTGTGTAATTTTATCGAAAATTTATGATTATGACAAGTCAGATGCAAACACGTCAAATAAATTGGAGATTTGGTGTTTTGGCGCAAAATGCAACCAAAACATTAAAATCCCCAACTTTTGTCTCTCAATGTAAATTTTTTGCTTCAAATCACCAAAATCCTTAATGTTTTAGATACATTGGCATTCATCGGTCCCGCTAGCAACTACAGCTAAATTACACAGATCCATCAAAATTCTTGAAAGATCAATCAGGAGTAATTCAAGAAGTGCTTGAATTCTATAGCAGATTAATGGATAAAAAGCACAATGATATATCAAGAAAAGAAAATTCTTCTAGGCATATATATATATATATACACACACACACACAAAGAATCGAAAGTAATATCCCCTTGAATTACCTATACAATTTTGTGTAAGGCTCTATTAATTTGCCCCCCACCCCCAAAAAAAAAAAAAAAAAAAAAACTATGCGAGTTTTTCTACTTTGCTCGCTTAACTTTAAATTGTTTTATTATACTCCCTTAACTTTGCAAATTATTGCATTTAGCCTATAATTTCCAAAGTTACCCCTTAATTTATGGTTATATTATTTATAATCCCTGTAAATTGTATCATAGCCTAGGTTTATTGATGAATTTACTATTATTTAGTACTATTGTATATTGACTAACAATGTAGATATTTTGAGAGAAAATAAATTCGAATAATTGTTCGAGATGTAATAGCTACAGACAATGCACTAACAATGCAGGGTAAATTTGGGAATTATAGATTAAGTATAATAATTTGCAAAGTTGGGGGGTAAAGTAGAACAATTCAAAGTTAAGTGAGCAAAGTAGAAAAACTTGTATAGTTTGGGGGGCAAATTTAAATTATCTCTAGCGATAACAATGCAGAAATTTGGACAACTTTAAGTAGTCACCTTTACGTTTTAGTTCAATGACTTTTTGAAATTCGGACATTTCGTTCTATTTTGTCCGAAATTATGTAATTTTTTTTAAATTGATGACTATGACCGGTCAGGTGCAAACACATCAAAAACAATTGGAGATTTGGCGCAAAAATTGCAACCAAAATATTAAAATTTCAAACTTTTGTGTCTTATTTTTTTGTGATTCGATGTGTAAACTTTTTGCGTCAAATCACCAAAATCTCTAATTTTTTAGATACAACACATTAGCATTCATCGGTCCCGGTCAGCAACTACAATAAAACTACACAAATCCATCCAAATTCTTGAAAGATCATTCATGAGTACTAATTCAAGAAGTGCTTGATTCTATAGCAGATTATTCGATAGAAAGCACAATAATATATCAAGAAAAGAAGATTCTTCTTCTTCTTCTTTTTTTTTTTTTTTTTTTTTGACACAAGAAAAGAATATTCTTCTAGGCACACAAAGAATCGAAACTAATATCCTCTTGAATTACCTATACACAGGGGCGGAGCAACTAATGATTAATTTTTCAACAAATTCTATTTTGGTATTATAATTTCTATAATATTCAAAATTAGCCCATCCTAAAATTTAATGCAAAATTCAAGTCCACCCAAAATCTAAACTCAAATTAAAAATCATGAATGAATGATGTAAAACTTTTGTGATCAGGAGATTGATGCTATATTTAATATGTTTGTAATTTTTGGACTACTTTTGTGATGTTTATTTATCATTTGTACACTTATCATGTCATTACCTTTAAATTGTACTTAACTATTTGAATTTTAGACCCAATAAGGTTGTGTTGTGTTTGAACTTGAGCTTATCTTATCAAGTTGTTATTTATCGGGATAACACGAACTAATAACTATTTTTCACCCCTAAGTATCATCATCAAGTATGAAATTAAAAGGTTATCTATTTTTCAACTCTTTTATATTTCTTCTAAAAAAAACTCTTTTATATTTAGTAATTGGTTTCTTATTATTTTGTGACAAGAAAACAAATAATACTAAGAATCGAGTGTCTATGTGATTTGCTAATATAAAAATACCATTGTATTTTTCTTCTATGAACTATTTTCTACTCTTTATTGAGAAATAATGTAATTTTATAATAATTTGTTATATATATAATTTTTGTTCTCTCTCTATATATACACAAATAATTTTTTTTAATGAAATTTTTACTTCTTAGCCCACCCTACTACGAATTCTTGGATCCGCCACTGCCTATACAGTTTTGTGTAAGGTGTTGGAAATTGGTTTTAATTAAATTGGATTTGACCCGATTTTGACCAATTATTTAAGTGGGGTCATTTATTCAAAGTATGAAATAAATGAGATAAACGTCATCTACGCCGCGGGTAGATGAGTTTAGCATTTTGAATTTCTCAAAACCAATATCGGGTGAATGAGAAATAAATGCATAAAGTTGGCCACTTAAAATGCTTTTATATATGGAATATAAAAGGGTGGGAATATGGAAAGCCATATCCCACATAGGAAACATATTAAATGTTTGACTAGTTAATAAAGAGCTTCACCACTAATAAGGAGTAATCAAGTGGAACTCCTTATGGTACACCCTAGTGGACCAAGTCAATTTTGACTAGCCTTGGCTAGCTCAAAAGCAGGGGACGGTGCGGAGCACCGTCGAGCCGGGCCGGCCGGGCCGTGCACGTCGCACATAGTCGCATTGGGCGCTTTCGAGGCGCACTTTGCACTTCGCATCGTCGTGAGGAGCCTTAAAGTTTTGGAAAAATCGAACCAGGGTTCAGTCCAGTGGCTCGGTGACGTGGCAGGGAAGCTCGGGTGGCAGTGACTTGGCAGGATCGTACGAGTGGCGACACGTGGCGCTGATTGGATGCGTCTGTTCGCTGACAGCGCATCGTCGCGAGGAGCTTTGAGGAGTCTTAAAGTTTTGGAAAAATCGAACCAGGGTTGATCCGGTGGCTCGGTGGCGTGGCGGGAAGCTCGGGTGGCAATGACTTGGCGAGGATAAATGCAGTGGCGACACGTGGCGCCGATTGACGCAGCGTCGTCACGTTGCCGACAATAAGACGCGGATCGGACGCGCGTCATCCGGTGTGAATGGGTACATGCTAATAGGTGTGCTCCTTCAGCAGATAGATCGAGACCATCGACGATAAATCGCTTATTTTACCAGGCGTGATCGGACGATCAAGATCGATCCGGACGGGATGCACCGGTCCGAAGAGGCAGGAGCTCTATATAAACCCATTTTGAGAATTCATTTCAAGACATCAAAAAAATCGAATTTCACTTCATATTTCGCATTGTAAAAGAGAGTTTAAGATCATCAAAGTGTTCGTTGTACTTGCGATTTGTAGTGCAACTATCGCAAAGTAGTTAAATCGTTGTATCTTGGGAGACGATTGATGTATTCCGTAAGCACCGTGAGCGGGGCAATCTCGTCTTAAAGAGAAAGAGTCCAACTCTTGCCTCGGCGTCTTGATTTTACCGTTACTCTACTTCAATCAATTGTTTTTGGACATTCGGTATACACCAATGGTTTTTGTGTATATCAAATGGCTTTGATGTCTTCGAGTTCAAAGACTAACACCAAGACGGAGAGAAACCCGAGAAGTTTGGGGTTGAGACTTCAAAAGATGGCAGCGAGAAAATGTTGTTCTATCTTACGACTACGAACCTTGCTTTCGTTTCCTTACGGAGGATGCCCCAATTTGTGGGGAAGAGGAGTGATAAAGAAGAGGATGGCGTCGATGCTTGGAGTCAAAGCGACTTCTGCTTAGGAACTACATTCTCAACGAATTTCGACAACACATTGTACAATGTGTATTGTTCGGTAAAGATCTGCTAAAAGAGTTGTGGAGCTCTTTAGAGAAGAAGTATAAAACGGAAGATGTTGGCGCAAAGAAATTTGTTGTCGGCAAATTCCTTGAGTTCAAGATGGTTGACACCAAGGCGGTGATCATCCAGGTTCAAGAGATCGATTGATCGCATGATATAATTGCGAAGGTATGGTGGTGAGTGAATCCTTTCAAGTAGGTTTGCTATAATCGAAGCTACCGCCTTTGTGGAAGGATTTTAAAAATTACGAAGCATAAGCGGAAGGAGATGGGGCTTGAAGACTTAATCGTCGTTGCGAATTGAAGAAGACAATCGCAAGTCCGAGATTAAGTCTGGCAAGCTCCTATGGAGGCAAAGGCAAACTTGGTGGAGCCCAATGCTGCAAGAAGATAAAGCACCGGGAATAATCAAAAGCAGGGGAAGGCTAAAAAGTTCAAAGGAAGCGCCCGTTCATTCAACTGTGGAAAGCCGAATCACAAGGCTAAAGATTGTCGTCTTCCTAAAAAGCTAATCGGAACCGGTGCATGTGACCGGGACAAATCGGTACCAATTGATATGTCCGAGCTTGATCTCTCGGTTGTTGTGTATGAAGGCAACAAGTGTTATATGGTGGAGAACCCGAGAGAATGGTGGGTGGACACAGTCTACACGCCACATATGCTCCGACAAAGACATGTTCTCAACGTATACTCCTATCAGCGGAAGGAAGCTATACATGGGGAATCATGCAACGTCCGAAATTGTCGGTCTCGGGAAGGGTGTTGAAGATGACCTCGGGCAAGGAGCGACCTTCGTTGATGTCCTTCATGTTCGGACATTCGGAAGAACTTAGTGTCGGGATCATTGTTGGTTAAGGCGGGGTTTAGATTAGTATTTGAGGCTCAAAAGTTTGTACTTATGAAAAATGGACATGATTCATAGGGAAAGGGTACTTAGATAATGGGATTCAAGATGAATGTAATGAATGTACTCGAAACTTTGAAAGCAATAAAATTAATGCTTCTTCTTATTTGCTTGAGTGTTCAAATTTATGGCATGTTAGATTAGGACATGTGAATTTTAACACTTTGAAAAGGTTAGTAAACTTGGAATTACTACCTAACTTTAAAATAGATTCACATCACAAGTGTGAAATACGTGGTTGAGGCAAAAATGGCCAAAACACCATTCCACTCGGTGGAAAGAGAAACAGAACCTCTAGAGTTAATTCACAGTGATATATGTGATTTAAAGTTTGTGCAAACTAGAGGTGGGAAAAAGTATTTTATTACTTTTATCGATGATTGCACAAAATCTTTGTTATGTATATCTTTTAAGAAGTAAAGATGAGGCCTTAGAAGCTTTTAAAAGCTATAAGAATGAGGTTGAAAATCAACTAAGCAAACGAATTAAGATAATTCGAAGTGATAGAGGTGGAGAATATGGAGCTCCTTTTGATGAATTTTGCTCTCGATTATGGTATTATTCATCAAACGACAACTCCTTATTCACCACAATCAAACAAGTGTTCTTTGAACGCAAAAACCGAACTCTAAAAGAAATGATGAATGCTTTGTTGATAAATTCAGTTTACCTCGAATTTGTGGGGGAAGCAATTCTCTCGGCTAACCACATTCTTAACAAAATACCACATAAAAATAAAGATAAAACTCATGAGTTATGGAAAGGTCGAAAACCTTCATATAAATACTGAAAGGGGGTGTTTGGCTAAAGTAGAAATACCTAAGCCAAAACAAGTCAAGATAGGGCCTAAAACAATCGATTGCATTTTCATTGGATATGCAAATAACAAGATAGTGCATATCGATTTTTAGTGCACAAATCGCAATTCCGGATGTACAGAAGGTACAATTATTGAGTCAATGAATCTTTGTATTTTTCAAGACGTGTTTCCTTGTCAAGAAAGGAAAAAGCTAGTTCTAGCAAAAGAACACGTGATATCTTGCCGATGGTGATCATCAAAGTGATGAAGAACAAGACCTTGATAAAAAGGGCCAAAACAACTAAATCTTTTGGTCCGCATTTTCTAACTTATGTATTAGAAAATGAACCAAGGACAATTGGTGAAGCATTGTCGACCCGTAAGCTCCACTGGAAAGAAGCCATTAATGATGAGATAGATTCCATTATGCAAAATCATACTTGGGATTTGGTAGATCTCCCACCTGGAAATAAGCCTTTAGGATGCAAGTGGATCCTTAAAAGGAAATATAAAGCTGATGGAACTATTGATAAGTACAAGGCCAGGTTAGTAGCTAAGTGATTTAAACAAAGAGAAGGCCTTGATTTATTTGATACGTATTCACTGTGACAAGAATCACATCTATTAGAGTTCTCATTGCTATTGCAAAGATTGCATAACCTTGAGATACACCAAATGGATGTGAAAACAAACTTTTCTAAAGGGTGAATTAGAAGAGGAAATCTACATGGAACAACCCGAAGGGTTTGTTGCTCCTGGACAGGAGAAGAAGGTGTGCAAACTCGTTAAGTCATTGTATGGCCTTAAGCAAGCTCCGAAACAATGGCACGAAAAATTTGACAGAACTATCTTTGTCAAATGGTTTCAAAATTAACGAGTGTGATAAATGTGTTTACATTAAAGACACACCTAATGCTTATGTAATTGTCTGTCGTATGTTGACGACATGTTAATTATGGGTAGTAATCGATATAATCATGAATACTAAGAAAATGTTAATCAAACATTTTGATATGAAAGATATGGGTATAGCAGATGTTATTCGGGAATTAAGATCTCTAAAAACATCGATGGACTTGTTTTATCACAGTCTCATTATATTGAGGACATCTTGAAAGTTCAATGCTTATGATAGTCCTCCGGCTAAAACACTGTTGATTTAAGCTTACACTTAGCTAAAAATCAAGGTGAGCCTGTATCTCAACTAGAATATTCTCGGATCATTGGCGATCCAATGTATGTAACAAAGCGCACACGCCCAGGATATTGCTCTACGATTAACAAACCGAGTAGATTTACGAGTAATCCCGGAAATGACCATTGGAAGGCATTGATAGGGTTCTTAGATATCTAAGACTCACCATGAATTATGGATTACATTACTCGAGATATCCAATTTGTATTAGAAGGATACGGTGATGCTAATTGGATATCTGACTCAAAAGACTCCAAGTCCACTAGTGGTTATGTTTTTACCATTGGTGGTGGAGCGGTGTCATGGAAATCCTCTAAACAAACTTGTATAGCTCGATCCACGATGGAATCATAGTTTATAGCATTTGATAAAGCTGGTGAAGAAGCAGAATGGCTTCACAACTTTTTAGAGGATATTCCTTGTTGGCCTAAGTCGGTGGCTGCAATCATGATACATTGTGATAGTCAGTCGGCGATAGGAAGGGCTCAAAATAGTATGTACAACGGTAAGTCTCGACATATACGTCGAAGACATAACACCGTTAGGCAGTTGATCTCAAATGGGGTTATTACAATCGATTACGTGAAATCGAAAGAAAACCTAGCGGATCCAGATTAACTAAAGGTTTGAATAGAGATCAAGTATACCGCTTATCGAAAGGAATGGGCTTAAAATCCACAAAATGAGAGTGTTCATAACGGTAACCCAACCTTGTGAATTGGAGATCCCAAGACTGGTTCAATGGGACAACTAAGTTATGAATATTGATAAACACTTGAGCATATTACGGCTCATTCCTGTCCAAGTGAAGAAACTCATTGAATGTGGTGAGGTTAAGTTATAAACTTTTAATGATTCATATACTTTAAAGAAGTGGAGTATGGCGGGATACTCTTAATAGGAGATCACCTATATAAGTGTGAAGACGGGCGCTTCAACGAAACACTTATGAATCCAAGATGGTGTCCAGGGCCAAAATGGACACAACCGTGAGAACCAAATGGTGTTAGGAAAGATATTGTGTGGATGTTGTTGTTTTGGTTTACATAAACAAGTGAACAGCGATTCAAGACATCGCGTCCTTTGTGCGGCTAGTAAACTGAGAAGTATTCCACTAAGGAAGGTTCAAAGCCACAAGCTACCTCTCCCGATGCAATAGTTTTCCGTTTGAACTCTCTTAGTGTCTGCATTCTCATATGCATTTATTTTCATTCATGTGGGGATTGTTGGGAATGGTTTTAATTAAATTGGGTTTGACCCGATTTTGACCAATTATTTAAGTGGGGTCATTTATTCAAAGTATGAAATAAATGAGATAAACGTCATCTACGCCGTGGTAGATGAGTTTAGCATTTTGAATTTCTCAAAACCAATATCGGGTGAATGAGAAATAAATGCATAAAGTTGGCCACTTAAAATGCTTTTATATATGGAAATATAAAGGGTGGGAATATGGAAAGCCATATCCCACATAGGAAACATATTAAATGTTTGACTAGTTAATAAAGAGTTTCACCACTAATAAGGAGTAATCAAGTGGAACTCCTTATGGTACACCCTAGTGGACCAAGTCAATTTTGACTAGCCTTTGGCTAGCTCAAAAGGCACCGGTGAGTCTTTGCCAGAGCCGAGCAGAGGAGCGGGCCCGAGCCCACGACGCCGCACATAGTCGCATTGGGCGCTGAGGCGCACTTTGCACCGTGACGTACACATCGTCGCGATGAGCCTTAAAGTTTTGGAAAAATCGAACCAGGGTTGATCCGGTGGCTCGGTGACATGGCGGGCGGCTCGGGTGGCGTGATGACTTGGCGGATCGTCACAGTGGCGACACGTGGCGGCCGATTGATCGCGTCGTTGTGACGACAGGCACCGCGGATCGACGCGCTGTCCCATCTAAGTATGAATGGGTGCATGCTAATAGGTGTGCTCTTCAGCAGATAAGATCGGGACCATCGATCGCAATCGCTGTTTACCCGCGGCGCGATCCGACGGTCAAGATCGATCCGGACGAGGGGGATGCACGGTCCGAAGAGGCACCAGGAGCTCTATATAAACCAGTCCCCAGAATTCATTTCAAGACATCAAAAAAAAAATCGAATTTCACTTCATATTTCTGCATTGTAAAAGAGAGTTTAAGAGCATCAAAGTGTTCGTTGTACTTGCGATTTGTAGTGCAACTATCGCAAGTAGTTCGTCGTTGTATCTTGGGAGACGATTGTTGTATTCCGTAAGCACCGTGAGCGGGGCAATCTCGTCTTAAAGAGAAAGAGTCCAACTCTTGCCTCGACATCTTGATTTTACCGTTACTCTGCTCAACTGTTTTTCAGCCATTCGGTATACACCAACTGGTTTTTACCCAACATAAGGCTCTATTAGGACAAGAATGAACATCTAATTTAAGGCTCTTTAGAAATGACCATCTAATTTAACTATGCTGAATTAGTCCGAATAAGAGAGCCATGGGGCGGGTCGATAGCAACATTTCTGTGTCTCTCAGAAGGGCGTAGTCAGTCCGACTGGTTACCTCTAGCCCAAAATTTTTTCCCCCTACGCCCCTGGTCTCTCACCATCGATAGGCTCAGACTTCCAAATGGTCTGTCCAAACAAACGAAACGAGCTCAAACCAACTTCTGTTGAAGAATTACGTCCGACAAGACCAACACCATGGAATTGAACACTGCTCTGACTACTATCAGGTGAGAAATTTTCCGAATGTGGATGAAGTATTTTTGGGACAGCCGTTTTCGTTTTAGGTTCAATTTTTTTTTTTTTTTTTTTTGTAATTAGCCCAAACTTGAGGGAGTTTTTTTGTAATTATCCATATACATATAGATCAGATAATCAAATCTACAACTCATATATTTACACTAGTAAAAACATGTACAACCAGCATCATCTGCAAGTAAGGAGTTTGGAAATATGCCGCTTCCCCAATCAAGATATCAATCCTTGAATTCAAGTATTTCCAACTAGGACTGAAAAATAAATCAAACTAGATGATAATCGGCTCAAGATCCATTATTAAAAATTTGTTTGAGCTCGGTTCATTATTATAATGAGCGAGCTTGAGCACATTTTTTTCCGCTCGATAAAACAAAGGTTCAAATTTGAGTTCGACTAGATTAGTAAATAAAATAATACAAAGTATTTGTAAGTGAAAATGGGTCAAATTGGATATTTCCAAAGTGTAAAGATTAAAAATAGCCATCTTTTTGAGGTGTGAAATGACATTCTTACCCTTCTAGCACGTTTGCTTGATATTTGGATTATTTTTCTCTCTTTCACTTATCTATATGTATCCTCTTATTCTTTCTTTCAAGTTTTTTTTAAAAATCGAATCTGTATTTTTTGTTTTTAAATATGCAATACGGGTGTTGAATTATAGATATCGAAAAGAGGATTAATTTGATATATTATACGTGCAAAACGAATTTAAAACGAAAAAGTTATTTGAATTTAAAGTTTTTTTTATAAAAACAAAATCATGGGTTATAACAAGTGAGAGAATGGATGTCGAAGTCACAAGAACTCGACGCTACTGATGTCGAGTCATTGTATATAGACGCTACATGTCGTGTCGCGCTACATTGTCGAAGTCATTGTAACTCACGCTACAATGCGTCTTTATACAATGTCGAGTCATTTGTAACTTCGACGCCTTCTGATGTCATGCTATAGAATCGAGTTATTATAACTCGCGTAACAATGTCGATCTACAATAATCGATGCTACAATGTCTTTTGGTGCAAGTAAATTGACTCAAGGGCAAATTGTGTTTTTCACACCCGGAAATGGCTCAAAAAAATGTGTTTGAAAAAAATGGCTAAAAAACATTTTGGTTAGATGAGAATGGTTAAAAAACCCACTGTATTTGTAAAATATCAAGTTATTCGAGCTCGATCAGTGTTCGGCTCGACCAAAGCTCGACTAGAATCTTTCAGTGTGCTTCTTTTTATTGTTGTAGAGAGTATTGTGAAAAAAATTGGAAAAATTCGAATAAATATTGAGAGTGTATTGAATATAAGATGGAAATGTGCGTGAAGATAGTAGTTGATATGATGAATTTTTTAGTAAATCAAACTAGTACGGATGTGATTGGTGATTAGTAAAATAATAGATTAAATAGTATATTTGTAATATGATTGTGCAATAATGATAGTAGATATTGATTGTTTGGATAATTTCAAAACTAGTATCTTAAGTTTACCTATTGTTTACTTTTAATATCCCGTGTTTCCAACTGATCATCCAATATGGTACCCGATATTACATTTTTAATCAGTGTCATTGATGTCCGTTAGTTGACGGTCAACTATGACCATTTTTATAATCAATTGTTAGCTAGGTGGATTGTTACACGGATGGCCCAGGACCTATAATCTTGTCATATTCGGATCCATACATGAAGCTCAAAAAAGCCCACTTCTGACTGCGGACTCAAACCCGTTCCACATGGACTCAAAAAAGCCTGAATTTTTTTATGCTTTCTTTCTGCAACCGATCAAATTACCAATCTTTGCCACTGAATTAGTCTGAAATTGAAACCGTTTCCATGGGAGATCACTCGAGAAAATCACGAAACCGAAAACAGTCCCCGAAACCCTCGACCTCCAGCTCCGCCACCTCCTCCTCCGCCGCCAATCCGACGATCAACTCGAGTCGCCGTCGAAACTCCGCCAATGACGCCGTGACCGAGAGGAGAAGCGAGGAAGTAAGAAATCACGAAGAGATACGATTCGGATGAGGATGTGGTTAAGTTTATACTGAAGGTATTTCTGAACAATTATTTCAGTATTTTGTCCCCAAATAAGATACTTTATTATTCATTTTGGTGTTGATGTTGGAATTCAGAAATTATTTCTGTTTAGCTTTAGTGACATGTGAGATTGAATTCATGAGCAACAATGTTAGTTGAATTGGAAACGTTATATATTCTAGAAGTAGAAGATCAAGGAACTAGTTGTTTACTTAGAATTTTAATAATCCCAATTACCATTGTTCAGTGTTTTGAGTTCCTGAGTTGCAATTGTTGAATATTAAGCTTTAGTTAGGAGCTTTTTTGATGGTCATAATTACAGGCATTTGTTTAATTTGGAAACAGAAAAAAAGAGAGGATATGATATATAGAAAGACTAAGACTTAATTATAGTCATCATATAAGTCTTAGTCACTAATTAAGTGCGCTTTTTAATCACTAATAAAGCGCCTTTTGACAGTTGGTTTTTAGACTAAATTTATGTGAAAATAGCAACTGATCAATGGAGAATTGTTGCTTTTATCTGCTATTATTATTCAACAGCAATACAATACACTACTCTGTTTAGCCACCACATTTGATATGAACTCCACCAATACAGATCAAATTTCTCTGCTTGCCTTTAAAAATACCATCACTTCAGACCCTTATGGTATCTTGGCCAAGGATTGGTCCGAAAATGTTTCTGTTTGTCACTGGGCTGGTGTCACTTGCGGCATTAAATACCAAAGGGTTATATCCTTAGATATTTCTAGTTTCGGCCTTAGTGCAACAGTGTCTCCACATCTTGGAAACTTAACGTTTCTAAGATATTATACATCAATATGAACAAAATGAATACTGGCAAAGTAATTCGCCCAATTGAAGCATGGAAATGTCTTCGTGGAGTTGGAATTACATGGCTTACTAAATTATTTAATGTTATCCAAAAAACTAAGAAAATGCCTAATGAATGGAGAAATGGTATATTAATACCTATATATATAAAATAAAGGAGATATATAAAATTGTGCAAATTGTAGGGGTATTAAATTGATGGCGCGATATGATCCGTATAGCCAATCCCACGTGAGGATTAAGGCGCTTAGTTTGTTGTTGTTTGTTGTTTTGTTGTAGGGGTATTAAATTAATAAGTCATACGATGAAACTATGGGAAAGAGTAATAAATGTAATAATAAAAAATGAAACTAGTATATTAGATGATCAATTTAGCCAGAAAGGTCCACAATTGAAGTTATACACCTAATTAGAGGATTATGTGAACAATGCAACGAGATAAAACAAGATTTACATATGATTTTTATTGACCCTGAAAAGGCATACGATAGAGTCAACCGAGATATAATGTGGCTCGTATTAGAAAAAGGAGGAATAAAAATAGCTTACACGAATGTCATAAAAGATAATTGTAATGATATAACATGTATCAGGACACCAATAGGAGTATTTAGTGAATTCCCAATACTATAGGTTCACACCAGGGATCTGCTTTAAGCCCCTACCTTTTTATTCTAATAATTGATGAAATCACTAAACACTTACAAAAATTCATTCCTGAATGCATGCTTTTTGCAGACGATATCATTTTAATTGATGAGATGAGTGATTGAGTAAATACAAAATTGGAAGTTTGGAGAGAAGCATTAGAATCATAAGATTTTACCATAAGCAGGCTAAAACAAAATACATGAATGTCACTTTAGTAAAAGCCAAAGTAACAATGAGACATAGGTAAAAATTGATGGGCATGAAGTGAATATAACAAAGAGTTTTAAATATGTAGGATCTATAATTGAAGAGCACAGAGAAATCAATAAGGACGTCACACATGGGATTTAAGCGGGTTGGAATAAATGGAGGAGCGCATCTCTAATCCTTTGTGGCTGTAAAATACCAATAAAATTGAAAGGAAAATTTTATAAACTGACATAAGACTCACAATGCTTTATGGAGCTGAAATGTTGGACGATTAAATATGAACATGAACAAAAAATAAGGGTACCAAAGACGAGAATGTTAAGATGGATGTGCGGACACACTAGATTAGATAGAATAAGAAATGAACACATTAGAAACAAAATGGGAGTAACACCAATAGATGGGAAAATTAGAGAAACGCGATTAAGATGGTCTGAACATATTTGTAAGAGATCTTTAGATGCACCGTGCGACGTGTGGTGGAAGCGGATCACTCACCCAAATCAAAAAAGGCAAGAGGAAGACCTAAAAAGACTTGGGAAAAACTATTAAGATATACATATTATATCCTGAAATAAATGAAAATATGGCTTTTGACCATAAACGATGGTGTGATATGATCTATATAGCCGACCCCACATAGTGGGATTAAGTCTTAGCTTCTGCTGCATATACATTAAAATCCGTATTTTATGTATTTTCTTAGTTTGTTATTGTTAAGATTATTAATGAGATTTTGCCTTTGAGAAATTATGAACACAAGGATCTTTTTCATTCACTTGAAGTTCTATTGATAGTAATCCATTCAAAGATGATTGAATGATTATGGTTTCATCGACTCAGTGACACAAGAGGCAGGACTTAGATTCAAATCTGATATTTTCACTTTTTTTTGTGTCTTATTGCCTTATTACCCTTCTGGTAGCCGGTTACATGCCTGGACTTACTGTGATTATGAATGCACTTGGAATGAATTGATGTTTCATAAATTTGACCTGTCATCCCCATTTCTGAGTTAAGAGTAATTGACTAATGTTTGTGATGAAGTTTTCCGTGTATCATTAAGTTGTTGTTTGTTTATACAGGATCATCGGTTCCGGTTCTGCCATCTGCTGAGTTACTTGCCGCAACAACCAAACTAGCAGAAGCTGAACTGAGGTATAGCTCACAATTTTTTGAGTAAAAGAAGCCATTAGAGGGTGTTTGGCTGAGCTTATAAACTCTTCAAAACATCTTATAAGATGTTTGAGAGCTTATAAGTTGTTTAAATTTGTTTGGTAATTTTTTTTAGAAAAAGATCTTATATGCTCTCAAAATAAGATGTGTGGAGCTTATGAGTTGATTTTTTTAAAAGTATGGGAATCCAATTTTTTTTTTCAAAATAAGATCTTAATTCAATATCCTCCTTTAATTTTGACTCTTTTTATTACAAAATTATCATTACTAACATCTTAAAAGCTATACAATCTTATTTTATCCAAACACTTAAACAACTTATTCTTAAATTAAGATCTAACATCTTATAAGCTCCAAAAACAACTTATAAGATATAGGAGCTTATCAGATCTTTTAAATAAGTTTAGTCAAACACCCTCTAAATTGTTTTTTATTTTATGTATATTTTTCTAATACTCTGTCATTAAAGAGAAGAAATATATTTAATCTATTTTGTATTTAAGAGGAGGTTTCTTATAGTTTATAATAGTGTAATTGTTCTACTAAACAGTTTTATGATTTCTAACCAAATTAATTTTATCTTTACCTTTTAGTTATTTAAAGAGGTTTTTCGTAGTTTAGTTATTTATTTGGTTATTCACATTCTCTGTTTTCTCGAATTCCCCTAGTCAAGAATTTCCGGAAATTTCTCGTAAGCAATCGCTACTTTTGGCATTTACAGTGCCACACCCTTTATTTGACTCCCTCTCTTTCTTTTTCTCGTTCGTTTGTTTTTTTTCCTCCTTCCAACCTTCCTTTATCATTTTTCAAACCCGTGGCTTGGATTCATATATTTTAGCTAGGAGCTTTTTTTGATGGCCATAATTACAGGCATTTGTTCAATTTGGAAAGATAAAAAAGAGAGCATATTATATATAGAAAGACTAAGACTTAATTATAGTGATCATAAAAGTCTTAGTGATCACTAATTAAGTGCCTTTTAATCACTAATAAAGTGCTTTTTAACAATTGATTTTTCCACTAAATTCTTACTTTTTTTTTGTGTAACGATGCGATGTGGTTGGTTTAAGGAGAACCAGTGGTAGGTCAAAAGGTATAACTCGTGGAAGACTATCTTCAGCTACCTGGATTTTTAAATATGAGGATTATATTATATATATCATCCTATCTTGGGGTATTTACATAACAACCTTTAAGGTATTGGTAATTACAATATTACATATATATATATATATATATATATTACCTTAGACAAGCTTTGTTGCCAGCTTTAGTTAATCAATACATGAAGAATCCAAGCTTCTTCATTGCCGTTGTTTCACTTTTACTATTGTGCAACATTAAACAATATTCCTTGGGTACAAGATTATCTTTAAACTCCACCAATACAGATCAAAATGCATTGCTTGCCTTCAAAAAAACCATCACTTCAGACCCTCATGGTATTTTGGCCAAGAATTGGTCCGAAAATGTTTCCGTTTGTCACTGGTTTGGTGTCACTTGCGGCATCAAACACCAGAGGGTTATATCCCTAGATATTTCTCGTGTCGACCTTAGTGGAACATTGTCTCCACATCTTGGAAACTTAACGTTTCTCAGATATTTAGACATCACTTCCAACTATTTCACTGGCAATATTCCCTCTGAGCTCTCTCATTTGTACCGTCTGAGGGAGATACATATGGGATTCAACTCATTCACCGGAGAAATACCGTCATGGCTTGGAGCCTTACCTCGACTCGAGCAATTGCGTATGAGTAACAACACCTTCTCAGGCAGAATTCCGCCGTATTTATTCAACAATTCCAAGCTACAAGCAATAAGCTTAGATTATAACCAGTTAACAGGCTCCATCCCATACGGTATCTTCAATGTCTCCTCCATTAGAGAAATTTGGATTATGTATAATTACATTTCAGGGACGCTCCCAAGTGACATGTGCAATAATCTCCCAAACCTGAAAATGCTTTATCTCTGGCACAATCAACTCGAGGGCCAAATTCCACCAAACATATATAAATGCAGAGACATTGAGTACCTTGAGTTGTCTGAAAATCATTTCAATGGCAAAATCCCAAGCGAAATTGGACGTTTGAGTATGCTTAAGAGGTTGTATCTCGGGTATAACGACTTCATGAAAGGTATGATGATCCATCTCTTCTTACCAATACTGCGTAAAATTAATCAGAATGAACTTGGAAACATTATTTATTTAGCTTTTAATTGGTAATAATAATTAAACAATTTCAGGAGGAGTTCCGGTGGAATTTGGAAACCTTTCACGGTTGGAGATATTACGCCTCCCCAGTGCTTCTCTCACAGGAAATTATTCCATTTTATATCTTGTACTACATTTCTTCTTTTAATTAATGGATAATTACAAAAGACCCCATGCGGTTTGATCTAATTACAATAAAATCCATAGATGTTTCAGAATTACAAAAAAACCCTTCAGATTTCATTGTCTTAAATTTAAGGGGGTAACTGTAATATTTTTGTAAATGTGGGGGGTTTTTTGAAATGATTTTTGAAAGCCATCGGGAAAAATGTAAGACGGAATCAAACCTCAAGGGTTTTTTTTGTAATTTTCAAAGAATTCTAGGTTTTTTTGTAATTAGCTCAAACCTCAGGGGTGTTTTTGTAATTATCCCTTTAATTAATGGATAATTACAAAAACACCCCTGAGGTTTGAGCTAATTACAAAAAAACCTAGAATTCTTTGAAAATTACAAAAAAAACCCTTGAGGTTTGATTATGTCTTAAATTTAATGGGTAATTGTAATATTTTTAGAAATATCAGAGGGATTTTTGGAAGAAAAAAAATTGCTTAAGAGCGGGGAAATGTAAGACGCAATTGCAATTTTCAAAAATCTCTATTTTTTTTGTAATCAGCCCAAATCTGAGGGAGTTTTTTGTAATTATCCCTTTAATTAATTTGAGTTATGATCTCTTTCGTCACATTAAATGTGGTAAGTATTTCAAAGAAAAGTTTATATTGGTCAAGTAATTTCTAGCATTTTGGAATGTCAAATTAAGTATTTTTGGTCATATATCTTACTATGATTTAAACTTACAGGGCTCATACCAAATGAAATTTGGAACTGCACTTCCTTGAAGTCTGTAGAACTTGGTCATAACTACTTAACAGGTATGCTTCGATTAGTTTATAATACTATTGTCCAATTTCTTTGATGCTCTCTCACCAAAGTATCAAGTGTCTTTTTAAAACTATTATGAAATATTTTTCCAAATCAAGATTTTTAGTTTTTTACATGACTATTATTGCTAACCGACACATACTTGGTTTGAGTAGGGCTGAAAAGCAAACAAAACTACTCGATATTCGACTAGATCGATCGATAAAAAGCTTGTTTGAGTTTGATATTTTAACATTTTGTTGGATGAAATATAAAGTTCGACTCGAGATCGATTCGATTAGTGAAGAAATAATGAAATATGTGTAAAAATATCAAGCGCGGAATTTATTTGATATGTACGATAATAACTATAGTATAACTATATCACAATTCTAGTTGTCACTCGTTCAAGTTTAATCATTTGACATGTATGATAATAAATTGTTGATTCTATAATTATTTAACTATAATCTCAAAATATATCTAAGACATATTGCTACTAGATATTATATGGAAATAACATTGGTTGATTATAAATGTTCACTCATCAACAAATATATACATATATAAATATATTCATTATTAAACCGAAAATAATTAGTTAGAGTTAGTCTTCTAAAACTTATACCTTTATATATCATGATTTGAAATTTTATATCTCATTTAAGTTAAACTGCTTCCGTTAAACCCAAAACGTAGGTTTGTGAGTGAAAAAATGGCCACGTTTGATTTTTACTTTCTTATTTAAAGGTAATGCCAAGACTTAAAGTTAGGTTTGTAACTAAAAAATTAGCAAATTAAAGACCTAGTAATTTCTATCCCTAATAAAGGATCATCACGAACCTTTTTTCAGTTATCTTAACTCATAATATTATGTAAGATAATGAGGATAAAAATGGCAATTGAAAAGGTAATGGAACATTTCACGTAGTCTTTACATTTGTTGTTGCACTTGAACAAAATTATGGTTAATATTATTGATCATACAATTTAGAATAATCACGCAAGTTATCGAAAAGTAGAGTTAAATATAAAATATGGAAAGCTTCTCTTAATGATGGGATAGATTAGAAGCCTAAAACAATTTATTTGACTAATTGAGAATCATTACACTATAATATTATTACTATTATGTCAATTAAAAAACCATCAATTTTAATTTGAATATTATTGACTTATTGACATTATGAAATTTATAGACAATAAGCATTTAATTTGTTTTAGGATAATTACAAAAACACCCCTCAGGTTTGCGCTAATTACAAAAAAAAAAACATAGATTTTTGAAAATTATAAAGAACCAATGGCGTAACTAGGAAACGCTCACAAGGGTGGGCCAAGACACGAAAATGGGGTGGTGGGATAGAAAATCCAAAAAATAATACAAATGATAACTATTTTTTTTTAAAAAATCTCACTAATTTTTTTAAACAAAAAAGTCCTCCATCGCAAAGAACCCCTTGAGTTTTGATTGCGTCTTACATTTTCCTCCTTTATAAGTAAAAAACATATCAAAACCCCTTGATATTTATAAAAATACTACAATTATCCCTTAAATTTATACATAATCAAACTTGATGGGGTTTTTGTAATTTTAAAACATCTTTGGGATTTTTTTGTAATTAGCCCAAACCTCAAGTTTATAATTATCCCTTTTTTATAGTTATTTGTTTAATTCTATTAAATTAAATGACCCTTAACCTAATTAGTATTGTTTTAATAAAAACCTAATATAGGTGCTTCATTCTTCACATGATTATCGGGTATGGCAGGTGAATTACGACAAGAGGTTGGAAATTTGGCATCCTCGAGCTATTGGGAGTGTTCAACAATTCCTTGTTTGGCTCCATCCCATCATCCATCTTCAACATATCAACCTTGAAGATTTTGGAACTTTCTTACAACCAGTTTTCAAGTAGTCTTCGTCTTCCTTCAAAGCTCTCAATTTCCAATCTTGAAATGTTATATTTGCACACTAACAGACTCAGCGGGGAAATTCCAAGCTCTATCACCAATGCTTCTAAGCTCATTCTCTTGGATTTGTCCGACAACTCATTCAGTGGCTCCATACCCAACTTTGGTAATTTAAGACACTTACATTTTCTTGGCTTTTATAATAATAATTTGAGTGGAATAGAATCCCCAGATCAGGAATTGACATTTCTCTCTTCACTGATTAATTGCCAACATTTGAGGCACTTGGTAATATCAGAAAATCCACTTAACGGTATCCTCCCATCTTCAATTGGGAATTTATCCACTTCTTTGGAGACCTTTGGGGCAGACTACTGCAACATTAAGGGTGTTATTCCTTCTGAGATCGGAAACTTAAGTAGTTTACGATATCTAATATTAGGCCAAAATCAATTCAGAGGCTTCATCCCACCAACAATAGGAAAATTAAAGCAACTTCAAAGATTATATATTGAAGGAATCGACTGCAAGGGTATATCCCCGATCTTTGTCAGCTAAGTAATATGGGCGAGTTGTACCTGAGTGACAATGTCCTCACAGGTCCCATTCCAGAATGTTTGGGTGAAGTTAAATCCTTAAGAGACATCTACTTAGGATCAAACAAGTTGAATTCCACCATACCTTCCAATTTGTGGAATCTTAAAGACCTCATATTTCTAGACTTGTCCTCAAACTCTTTGAGTGGTCTACTTTCATCTCAGATTTCAAGTTTGAAGGCAATCAATGGACTAAATTTATCCCATAATCAGTTTTCGGGAAATATTACAAGCTCAATCGATGGTTGTCAATCCTTAGAATTCTTGTCTTTGTCTAATAATAATTTTGAAGGATCTATCCCTCCATCATTAGGAAACATCAAAGTCTTGAGCACGTTGGATTTATCTAATAATAATCTTTCTGGATCGATCCCAAAGTCCTTAGAAAACCTTCACTTGCTTCACTATTTTAATATGTCTTACAACAAATTGGAAGGAGAGATTCCCAATCGTGGTCCTTTTGTTAACATCACTGCTCAATCATTTGTTAACAACTCTGCTCTCTGTGGTGTGAAAAGATTTCAAGTTCCTCCTTGTGCCAAAAAGAATAATACAAGATCAAGACGACAATATATTGTTCGCTTAATGAAGTATATTTTGCCTCCATTCATTTTTGTTATCATTGTAGCAACCATCATTATACTTGTGTTGATGAGGAGAAGACGAAAGCTGAGGAGAGTATCATCACCAGCTCATGATATTTCATTAGGTGTTTCTTGTAGAAGAGTTTCGTACATAGAACTTTTACGTGGGACAAATGGTTTTAGCGAAACGAACATGCTTGGAAAAGGTAGTTTTGGTTCGGTATTCAAAGGGACACTTTCTGATGGGTTAAATATTGCAGTAAAAGTCTTCAACTTGCAATTGGAAAGAACTCTCCGTAGCTTTGATACAGAAAGCGAGATTTTGAGCTCTGTTCGACATAGGAACTTAGTCCGAATAATTGGATGTTGTAGCAACACAGAATTTAAAGCCTTGATTCTTGCATACATGTCGAATGGTAGCCTAGAAAAATGGTTGTATTCGGAGAATTATTGTTTGGATTTGATACAAAGACTGAAAATAGCTATAGATGTTGCATTAGCCTTGGAATATCTTCATCATGGTCATACATTCCCTGTTGTTCATTGTGATATAAAGCCAAGCAACGTGTTACTTGATGAAGATATGACCGCTCATCTTTGTGATTTCGGTATAGCCAAGCTCTTCGATGAAGGAGAGACTATGGTTCAAACCAAAACCTTGGCAACCATTGGTTACGCAGCACCAGGTGATATCTAATGTTCAATATCTTAAATAACACTACCTCTCTCTCTCTCTCTCTCTCTCTCTCTCTCTCTCTCTCTCTCTCTCTCTCTCTCTCTCTCTCTCTCTCTCTCTCATATATATATATATATATATATATTCTTTTATTTTTCCTATTTTGTTTATATTCTATGTTATCTTTTTTGGGGGGTTAATTACTTAAAAATACCCTTGAGGCTCAGTCTAATTAGAAGAAAAAAACAATTGTCTTTTAAAAATATTTTTTTTGCTTTACAAATTGCACCATATTAAGGGGCATATTTGTTAAGAATGCTAACATCAATGGGGTGTTTGTAACACCTTAAGTGGGCATTTGTAATTTTGAAAGGTGGTTGGATTTTTTTGGTTATTAGTTAAAACATTAAGAATAGTTTTAGTAATTATCCCTATTTTTGTATTCTTCTCAAATTTGAAAATCCAAACTAATATTCCTTGAAAATTTGAAATACAAATAGAGTATGGATCAGAAGGGAAAGTGTCACCGAATGGAGATGTCTACAGTTATGGCATATTGTTGTTGGAGATGTTTACAGGGAAAAAGCCGACAGACGACATATTTGGTGAAGAAATGAGCTTGAAGGACTGTGTGCATGAAGCATTACAAGAGAACGCAGTAAGTGAAATCGTGGCCCCTAGTTTGCTTGCAAGAGAAGATCAATATTTCAGTGCAAAAGAAGAATGTGTCTCATCTATTTTTAGTTTGGGAATGAAATGTTTAGTTATTTCATGTGATGAGAGAATTAACATGATTCAAACGGTGGCGGCTCTACAAGACAGAGGATCAAGGCCAAAGTTGTGACGAGCACCACAAGACGCCAACGATATGCACTGTCCAATGTTACTAGCGGACAATAGATATTGATATGTAACGGGGCATATTTTCTAATTGTCTGCTTATATGTGGAACAATAATGATATTCATGATCTGGTAATTAGTATATTATCATTACAAAATATAATGCACAACTACTTGCAGTAAATAAAGGCTTTTTAAATGGGTTTGATCAAATGGCTGGAAATCTTATATATGGATGCTGATACTTATTGGCTCGTTTTTTATCAAATACAAAATCTCTTATTTATTTATTTTGTTTATTTATTTTCGCCCTAAGTAATACATACCATCACATCACATTTCGGCAGATTATGTGTCCATCCCAACAAATTTAGGTGCAGATTGATTTTTTTTTTTTTGGGAAAAAATGGATTGAAAATCGGACCAAGGTCGAACAAATTTTCAAAAATACTGCATGTAATAAATTGTAATAAATTAGAAATCGGACCAAAATTAACTTTTTTACAGGACAAATTTTGCAATTTTGTCTTAAGATTAATAAAACAGACAATCTGTTAGTTATTTTTCGAGGGTGATATTTCTTGAGAAGGCTATCTGAATTTCCTCATGTAACCTCATGAACAAAAGAAATTGGACATGAGTTCCAAACCTTGCAAGCTTCATTTACCCTAAATTTAGGGATTGGTATTCGAAAAATGGATCAGTAATTTACTCTTTTTGCAGATACCATATAGATCAAATATTATTATTTACCACCTGAGACAGAGACTATATAATGGGTGATTGGTTGACTTTTCATTCCATCATTTTCTATTTTTTGGACAGAATAGTGATAAAAAAAAATTGAGAAAAATGCGAAGAAATATTGAGAGTGTAATTAGATATAAGATGGAATGTGATTATGATGGTTGACGATGATGGTTGGTGGTAATAATTATTTTAGTAAAATAATATTGAATGTGATTGATTATTGAAAAATAAGAGATAGTAAATAATGAATTTAAGATATGACTATGTAGTAATGATAGTTTGTAGTGATTTTTTTGGTAAAATAATATATAATGCCATAGATGATTGAAAAAGGGATAATAAAGTGTTGTAAAAATTGGCTGAAAAGGCGGCCGCTTAGGCGCTAGGTGCCTTAGCCGATCCGATTTTATCCAAATAGGTTGAAAAATCGGTTTTACTAAAAATCGGGCTAGGTAGCCTAGGCGGCGCCAAATCGGAGCTAGGTGCTCTCCAGACGGCCAAAAATCGGGCCTAGGCGGGTAGGCGGTCAAGGCGGAAAAAATCGCCAAAAATCGGCAAAATAAAAAAAAATAAAACAAAAAGAAGGAAAATATGTTATTTTAGGCGGCCTAGGCGGCCTAAGTGCTAGGCGCTGGGCTACCACCCGTCTAGCGCCTAGTGATTTCTGAAAGCATGGATAATAGTAAATAATTTATGTTTTGAAAGTTTCCACAAGTAATTGAATGTTGGGGCAAAAAACAATTTGAGGGAAAGTTTCACACATTTGTTTACTACCAATCACTGACTGAATTTGCCTCCACAAAAGCCTCAAAATGTGCACAAGTCAACAATAAAATTAAAAATCCTTGTCGTGTAAATGTTCACCAAGCTTTTGTAAAAGAATTTGTCAACAAAATAAATTAAAATTGTACGTGTATGAATAAAAGGGGCTATCAGCAAAATTGTAAGGAGTTTAGCACAATGACTTGAATAAACCTAAAATGAATTTAAAATCATCCAAAATGACTCTAAATATAGATTTTCAATGATTTAAAATCCATTATATAATGGATTCATCCAAACATGCCCAATAGTTTATTAATATGACTTGACATTTTTAGCTCCAAATCCATCAATCTAAAGAAAGCCAAGCTTAACCCCGTCAAGACGCTAGACCCCAATCTATCGCCCCGTTTTTTAGAACAATGTTAAAGTTGGACATTCTGTTTCACCACCTTCATCTGTATTGAGCTTCCACAAGTTAACAATTTAAAACATTATGTTGATTGATAATAGATTATTCGATTATTTAAGACATATACTTTATGTCAAGTTTGAGGCAGATGAGGGCGGGACGTGATCGTTGATAGATTAGACAAATTAACGATTTTAGCCAAGAGACAAATATGAATGAACATGAAACTTCTTAAGACCATGGATTTCGGACTTCTCACATCATTTGCGAATATTTCGAATATTTTATAATTGATGGTCTACTTTTATAATCAAATTTACCTTAAAAGCTCTCTAGTAGTTTTGTTGCATACAAAATTATTCCACATTAATTCGTACATAATAAATATTAATAAACATATATAAATGACTAATTGGTAATAAGTGGATTAGATATTTGGATAAAGAGCGATCGCTAATTCACATACCCGTAACTAGGGGTGGCATTCGGTCATCAGGTCGGGTTCACGTTTGGTGTCGGTCTATACTTAATATAGATCCAAAATTAATTAAAATATAAATTATTAATGCTTTAGACAAATTGGTAACATCGGGTCAGATTCGTGTAAGTCGTGTTGTGTTCAGGGTATCTCTCAATAACTTTTGATCATATTCATATCAGATTATCGTGTCGTGTCAGGAATTGTCACCCTAATCCAGAATTAAACTCGCCTAATTTGCCCCAATTTGATAGATCCATAAATCAGTGACATGTTTTTAATGTAACTACTAGAGAAATTAGAGGAAAATTAGAAAAACAAATTGTTGGATTGTTGAATGGATTAGCCCAGGACCCATAATCTTGTCCAATAATCTATTTGGATCCAAACTCAAAAAAGCCCATTACGATTTGCGGGTTAACCAGAAAACCTGAAAATTTTGATGCTTTCTTTCTGCAATCGATCAAAGTTCCAATCTTTGCCACTGAAATAGTCTGAAATTGAAATCGCATACACGGGAGACCACTCGTGAAAATCACGAAACCGAAAACACTCCCCGGAACCCTCAACCTCCATCTCCGCCGCCACGTCATCATCCGACGAGCAACTCGGACGCCGTGACAAGGACCGTGACCGAGAGGAGAAGTGAATAAGTAAGAAATCACGAACAGATAATGAGAGGAGTGAGAAGAAGAAGAAAAATGATATTAGAAGAGACGGAGAGAAACATAAAAAAGAGGAGATACGATTCGGAGCTGGGGAGTCCGGAGGACGTGGTTAAGTTTATACTGAAGGAGTTTCCTGCTGTTTCTGGGGGTTTAGGGCAGGTATGTTTCAGCAATTTTTAGTATTTTGTCCCCAAATAAGATACTTTATTATTCATTTTGGCGATGATGTTGGAATTCAGAAATTCTTTCTGTTTAGCTTTACTGACATGTGAGATCGAATTCATGAGCAACAATATTAATTGAATTGGAAACATTATTCTAGAAGTAGAAGATCAAGGAACTAGTGGAGTTTTATGTTTAGTATTTTTTAGAATTTTACCATTTGCAATTACCTTTGTTTAGTGTTTTGAGTTTCGTAAAATGGAGCTTTTCCTGAATTATGTTCAGCCTCTGTGAAACGAACTGAATTTGTTTGTGATTTGAAGAGGAAGAAAAGATTAGAAGAAAAAACTGAGATGGAACTTCTAATGTTAGATGCCGGATATTCTAAGAAAATCCTTATAAGGCTGAGGACAGCTGTACTGTGGATGTTTGTGATGCAATAAGATTTTAATTGTTTTTGGAATGAACACGGTTACAGGGATCGAGTTGCATTTGAACAAATACACATACAATTTTTTTGTTTGAATGTGTTCTGCAACTCCTTTTTAAAGTTTAGGAGCCTAGATTTCATGAGAAAAGATGCAACTTGTGGTCAAACCAAAAGTAACCATTATATATCATTATCTATCTGTTTGTATTCTAGAAAAGGGAAAAAAAAAATCAGATTTCGGAACATCGTTTGGAGTGGTAATTTCATTAGATAAGCTCGATATTCTCAGGAAATTGCATTATTTTGAAATAAAAGATCAAGTATTCTATATGAAATATTTTACTCTGTCTACGAGCTTCAGTTTCAGCTTTATGGTTAATTGGACAATAATCTAAACTTTTGTACATTAAAAGCCCTGATGACAAGTTACCTATCTTGAAAGAACTTGTGAAACCATATATTATGTAAAGCTTTAGTTTATTACTGTTAGCTTATTAATCAGATTTTGCCTTTGAGAAATTATGAAGACAAGGATCTTTTTTCATTCATTTGAAGTCTTTAGATAGTAATCCATTCTAAGATGATTGAAAGATTATGGTTTCGTCGACTCAGTGGTACAAGAGGCAGGGCTTGATTGATCTCAGGGAACTGTACCTTATTACCATTCTGGTGGCCGGTGGCCAGTTACATGTGTGGAGTTACTTTGATAACGAATGCACTTGGAATGAATTGATGCTTTATGATGCCTATACTTTCTAGTTTTACGTTTAGCTTCATAAATTTGATGTATCATCCCATTTCTGAGTTAAGAGTAATTGACTAATGTTTGTGATGAAGTTTTCCGTGTATCATTACGTTTATTCAGGATCATCGGTTTTGCAATGCCATCTGTTGAGTTACTTGCCGCAGCAGCCAAACTAACAGAAGCAGAAGCTGAACTGAGGTATAGGTCACAATATTTTGAGTAAAAGAAGCCATCTAAATTGTTTTATTATTTATATTTTTCTGAATAAAAGAAATATATTTAATCTATTGTGTATTTAAAGAGTTTTTTCGTATCTTTATAATAATGTATTGTTCTGTTGTATAATTTTATGATTTCTAATCAAATTAATTTATATTTACCTTTTAATTATTTAAAGAGGTTTTTCATAGTTTAATTATTAATTTGATCATTCACATTCTCTGTTATCTGGAATTCCCCTAGTCAAGAGTTACCGGAAATTTCTCGTAAGCAATCACTGCTTTTGAATGCCAAAAAATTTGCTCCCTCTCTTTCTTTTTCTGGTTCGTTTTCCCCCCTTTTTTTCCTCCTTCCGACCTTCCTTTATCATTTTTCAAACCCGTGGCCTGGATTCATATCTTTGGGGTGGGACCTATTAATGTTTCACCTACTTTCATGCACCTTTAATTTTTCAAATAACTCACATAGTCACATATCCACAAAAGGCTTAATTGCAATTTCAGTCCAACAACTCTTTGGGGTTAGCAGTTTTAGCTTGTAACTTCTTGATGTGGCCAACAATTTTGATCATTGGTGATTTTATACTTTAGTCAAAATAGCAGTTCTATAACTTTTAACAGTCATGGGTATTTGGGGAGTTTTGGAGTAAAGGACAAGAGGCGGGAACAATGTTTTATTGAAACACACAAAGGGGGCCAAAATCGCACAAAATCAGAACTTGTACGACCAAAGGTGCACAACTTAGAACTTAGGGGAGCAAAATTGCACAGAATCAAAATTGCTAATTAAAATATTTACATGACCAAAATTGCTAATCTCCTATACTTACGGGACCAATTTTATATTAACATCCCCACCCAAAAACAAAAAGGACAACCAGAAGTGCAACCACGCCATCAATGAAAACTCAAGAAAGAATAAAAATTCACAAATGAGTAATCGTGAAAGATGATGGATATATAACTGGTATTTCATTGTATAAATTGATTAGATACAGTGGGGAAGAAGGTTCCTGAGTTGCAATTGTTGAATATTAAGCTTTATAAGCTAGGAGCTTTTTTGATGGCCATAATTTCAGGCGTTTGTTAAATTTGGAAAAATAAAAAAGGAGAGGATATAATATATAGAAAGACTAAGACTTAATTGAAGTCATCATATAAGTCTTGGTCACTAATTAAATGCGCTTTTTAGTCACTAATAAAGCGCCTTTTGACAGTTGGTTTTTAGACTAAGACTGCAGGTCTCAATATATATGTGCAAACACACACAAACACACACACACAAAGCCATAAACCACCTGCCTAAGTTTATGTGAAAATAGCTACTGAAACTACTCAAAAAAAAAAATAGCAACTGATCAATGGAGAATTGTTGCTTTATCTTTGCTCTTGTACTGCTATTATTATTCAACAGCATTACAGTACTCTGCTTAGCCACAACATTTAATTTAAACTCCACCAATACAGATCAAAATGCATTGCTTGCCTTTAAAAATACCGTCACTTCAGACCCTCATGGTATTTTGGCCAAGAATTGGTCCGAAAATGTTCCCGTTTGTCACTGGATTGGTGTCACTTGCGGCATCAAACACCAGAGAGTTATATCCCTACGTATTCCTCGTTTCAACCTTAGTGGAACAATGTCTCCACATCTTGGAAACTTAACGTTTCTCAGATATTTAGACATCACTTCCAACTATTTCACCGGCAACATTCCCTCTGAGCTCTCTCATTTGTACCATGTGAGGGAGATACATATGGGATTCAACTCATTCACCGGAGAAATACCGTCATGGCTTGGAGCCTTACCTCGACTCGAGCAATTGCGTATGAGTAACAACGCCTTCTCAGGCAGAATTCCGCCGTATTTATTCAACAATTCCAAGCTACAAGCAATAAGCTTAGATTATAACCAGTTAACAGGCTCCATCCCATACGTTATCTTCAATGTCTCCTCCATTAGAGAAATTTGGATTTCGTATAATTACCTTTCAGGGACGCTCCCAAGTGACGTGTGCAATAATCTCCCAAACCTGAAAATGCTTGATCTCTGGCACAATCAACTTGAGGGCCAAATTCCACCAAACATATACAAATGTAGAGACATTCAATACCTTGAGTTATCTGAAAATCGTTTCAATGGCAAAATCCCAAGCGAAATTGGAAGTTTGAGTATGCTTAGGGAGTTGTCACTGGGGTTGAACGACTTCATGAAAGGTATGCCGATCCATCTCTTCTTACTTCATGAAACATATTATTTATTTTAGCTTTTAATTGGTAATAAACAATTTCAGGAGGAGTTCCGGTGGAATTTGGAAACCTTTCGCGGTTGGAGATATTAAGCCTCCCTAGTGCTTCTCTCACAGGAAATATTCCATTTTATAACTTGTACTACATTAATTTATTCTTTTAATTAGAGTCACGACCTCTTTCGTAATATTATTAATAGTAGCAAGGGATAATTACAAGATACCCCTTAGGTTTGTTCTAATTACCAAAAACTCCAGAGATTTTTGGAAATTACAAAAAACCCCTTGATATTTGATTCCTTCTTACATTTCCCTCTTCATAAACAAAAACATTTCAAATACCTCCGTGATATTTATAGATATATAACGATTACCTCCTTAAATTTAAGACATAATCAAACCTAAAAGGGCTTTGTGTAATTTTGAAACACTTCTTGGTTTTTTTGTAATTAGCCAAAACCTCAGGGGTCTTTTTGTAATTATTCCTATTAGTAAATATTTCCAAAAAGAGTTCCTATTGACCAATAGTAATTTCTAGCATTTTGGAATGTCAAAAGCCTTTTTTTTTCCGGTCCATCTTACACTATGATTTACACATACAGGACCCATACCAAAGCAAATTTGGAACTGCACTTTCTTGAAGGAATTATACCTTTATGATAACTACTTAACAGGTATGTTTATAAGGATAAGCTAGATGGAAGTAATAAAACAATAAAACATGGCATGAATTGATACACAAAATTAATGTCTAGCTATGAAAATTTTAATAGCTCTCTAGGCAGAGGAATATCACTTTACATGCATTGACAAATCACGATGTACCTATTCAGTAAGGGATAAATTATAATTCAGATTTTTAATTGTATAGGGGGTGAGGATAAATTATAATTTAGTTCTATAAGTGTGAGAATAGTTTGGCATCCACAATTTATGAAGAAAAAAAAAAGCATTGAGATTTTCAAAAAATCCCAACGAAGATGCTTCGGTCTGAACATGATTATGGGGTATGGCAGGTGAATTACAACAAGTGGTTGGTAATCTGGTAGTCCTCGAGATATTCTCTGTGTTCAACAATTCCTTATTTGGCTTCATCCCACCATCCATCTTCAACATATCAACCTTGAAGAGTTTAGACTTGTCATTCAACGAGTTTTCAGGCAGTCTTCGTCTTCCTTGGAAGCTCTCACTTTCTAATGATCTTGAAGAGCTATATTTGAACACTAACCAACTTAGCGGGGGAATTCCAAACTCTATCACCAATGCTTCTAAGCTTACTGCCTTGGAATTGTCCTACAACTCATTTAGTGGCTTCGTACCCAACTTTGGTAATTTAAGACTCTTACGTTGGTTTACCATTTCGAAGAATAATTTGACTGGATCAACAAATTTTCTCTCTTCATTAACTGATTGTCGGAATTTGGAGCTCTTGGCAATATCAAGAAATCCACTTCACGGTATCCTCCCACCTTCAATTGGGAATTTATCATCTTCTTTGGAGTCTTTTTGGGCAGCTGATTGCAACATTACGGGTGTTATTCCTCATGGGATTGGAAACTTGAGCAGTTTGCTATATCTAGTTTTATATCGAAATCAATTGACAGGATTCATCCCGCCAACAATAGGGAAATTAAAGCAACTTCAAGTATTATATCTTAATGGGAATAAACTACAGGGGTATATCTCTCCCAATATTTGTGAGCTGAGTAATATGGGTAATCTGTACCTCGCTGATAATATTCTCACAGGTCCGATACCAGAATGTTTGGGTGAAGTTAAATCCTTAAGAATCATCTACTTGGGATCAAACAAGTTGAATTCCACTATACCTTCCAATTTGTGGAATCTTAAAGACCTCATATATCTGGATTTGTCTTCAAACTATTTGAGTGGTCAACTTTCATCTCAAATTGCTAGTTTGAAGTCACTCAACGGACTAGACTTGTCCTCTAATCAGCTTTCGGGAAATATTACAAGCTCAATCGGCGGCTGCCAATCGTTAGAATTTCTATCTTTGTCAATCAATAAATTTGAAGGATCTATCCCTCCATCATTGGGAAACATGAGAGGCTTGAGCACATTAGACTTATCTAGTAATAATCTTTCTGGATTGATCCCAAAATCCTTAGAAAACCTTCGCTTTCTCCAGTACTTTAATGTGTCGTACAACAAACTGGAAGGGGAGATTCCCACAAATGGTTCTTTTGTTAACTTCACTGCTCAATCGTTTGTCAACAACTTTGCTCTCTGTGGTGCAACAAAATATCGAGTTCCTCATTGCGTCGACAAGAAAACTAGAAGATCAAGACGAAAGAATGTTGTTCGGTTGATGAAGTATATTTTGCCGACCTTCATTTTTGTTATAATTCTGGCAACCGTTTTTATACTTGTGTTGATGAGGAGACGAAAATTGAAGAGACTATCAGCTCCAGCTGATGATATTCCATTAGGTATTTCTTGGAGGAGAATTTCGTACATAGAACTTGTACGAGGAACATGTGGTTTTAGCGAAGCGAATCTTCTTGGAAAAGGTAGCTTTGGTTCAGTGTTCAAAGGGACACTTTCTGATGGGTTAAATGTTGCCGTAAAAGTCTTCAACTTGGAATTAGAAAGAGCTGTCCATAGCTTTGACACCGAATGCGAAATACTGAGCACTGTTCGACACAGAAACTTGGTTCAAATATTAGGATGTTGTACCAACATAGAATTCAAATCCTTGATTCTTGGATACATGTCGAATGGGAGCCTAGAAAAATGGTTGTACTCAGAGAACTATGGTTTGGATTTGATACAAAGACTGAAAATAGCAATAGATGTTGCATTAGCCTTGGAATATCTTCATCATGGTCATACATTCCTATTGTTCATTGTGATTTAAAGCCAAACAATGTGTTGCTTGATGAAGATATGACAGCTCATCTTGGTGATTTCGGTATAGCCAAGCTCTTCGATGAAGGGGAAACTATGGTTCAAACCAAAACCTTCGCAACCATTGGTTACGCAGCACCAGGTAATATATAATGTTTTATTATCTTAAATTACACTACCCCTCTCTCTTTCTCTCCCCCTTTCTCTCTCCATATATATATATATATATATATATATATATATATATATGGAGGATCCAATGAGACTATATTTTTTGGTGAGACAGTGTGGACTAATCTCAACCCTCCCTCATTTACATCAAAGGTTAGGAATAGTTTGAGATAATAATATATTAACCATTTAACTAAATCCCACAAAGGGTAAAATTATCAAAACAAACATGTGGGGGACCATCCAAATATGGAATTAGTTATTAGAAGAGAGAAAATCACGTGGGGAGAGAGAAAATCGCGCTGGGAGAGAGAAAATCATGCATGTGCTCTGCCATGCAGTATATTGTATATTTCATATATTTGTTGTATACTTAACACTATTTTACTGTATGTTTAACATAATTTTATTGGATATTAAAATGGTCAAACAAAAACATGTGGAGACCGTGAATTAAGGAATCAATTGTAAAGAGAGAGAATCATGCTAATTAATATGTGGGGACCGTGGATTAAGTAAATCAGTTATAGAGGGAGAGAAAATTATGCTAATTATTGTACTGTATATTTAACATATATTTACTGTATATTTAATACTATTATGCTGTATATTTAACATATTTGTACTGCATATTACAATTGTCAAACAAAAACATGTGAGGACCGTGAATTAAGGAATAAATTAACAAGATTATTCTGGGCAGACCAATAATTACTGTTTATTACGGTATACCAAATAACAATAATTAAAATGTCAACAACTAATAGACATAAATCAATTAACTAAATTATTATACAGTAAATTATAACTATACAATAAAATCAATCTATGTATACAGTAAATTATGTCTAACTATACAATAAAATTAAGCTATGTATACAATAAACTATGTCTAGTTATACAATAAAATCAGGCCATGTATACAGTAAACTATATCTTACTATACAATAAAATCAGACTATTTATATAGTCGCCCTCGACGGACTGTTCACTTTTTCTACCTCTTTTAGCCATGATTAATAAAATCCCGACTGCTAATAAGTCGATCCCGCACCGGAAAATCCATCCCCAAACTATTCTTCCCCTTTGCTGCAATCTCATTCGCACACGCCACCACCATACATTTAATCTTCTCCATCTCCGCAGCGAGTTCATCAAGTTCCTCCAATCTATAGAGATAACAGACGACTTAATGCAAAAATCGATATAGGTGCCTGAAAATCATGATCCACAAAGAGTGCAAAGCCTCAAATTTTCTGTCTTCTCCACAAGGTCTTTAAATTGGCATAAATTTAGTACTGAATTTGTGTATCAAATTCAGTGTACTCATATCTCATACCTGGAAAACCCACAATATCAAATTACAATCCTCAACAACATTCAAGATTCTACAAACGGTTATGAGTAGCCGCTTCTTCTCATCATCCCATGATCCTTCTCCAAACAACTTCCAATCAACATTAAAATCCTCATAGAATACACCACGAGTGATATTTCGAAACTTTACCATGTACCTCACTTTTCGTTGATTTTCCGAACACTGGTTAAGTCCAAGGACATGAAAGAAGGCAAGAATTTACCAATTGGGGTTTCAACGAGGCAGCCACTCACGATCGAGATTTGTGGAGAGAGATGAACGATTAACGAATTTTGGGGGATTTTGGGAGTTATCAATTGGAGCTGAAAACTACTAATAAAATATGACCAATCTGCCCTTATTTGATTTAAAATAAATAAAAAGACTACTAAATTAGTCAAATCTCAACCATCTAAGAATTTAAATCTGTTGACATGTTAGTCCACACTATCTCACTCTAAAAATATGGTCTCATTTGATCCAATTTCTATATATATATATATATATGTATGATCTTCTTTCATTTTCCTGTTTTATGTTATCATTAAATTAGGGTTAATTACGAAAAATACCCTTGAGTTTTAGTTTATTTACAAAAAAAAAATCAACTATCTTTTAAATGTAGTTTTTTCTACTTTTGTACCATATTAAGGGGCATATTTGTTAAGAATGCTAACCTCAATGGGCGTTTATAATACCTTAAGTAAGCATTTGCAAGTTTGCAAGGTAGTTGGATTTTTTCGGTTATTAGGTCAAACATTAAGGATAGTTTTAGCAATTATCCCTAATTTTATTTTAGTCTCAAATTTGAAAATCCAAACTAATATTCCTTGAAAATTCGAAATACAAATAGAGTATGGATCAGAAGGGAAAGTGTCACCGAATGGAGATGTCTACAGTTATGGCATATTGTTGCTGGAGATGTTTACAGGGAAGAAACCAACAGACGACATGTTTAATGAAGAAATGAGCTTGAAGGACTGTGTGCATGAAGCATTACAAGAGAATGCAGTAAGTGAAATCGTGGCCCCTAGTTTGCTTGCAAGAGAAGATCAATATTTCAGTGCAAAAGAAGTATGTGTCTCATCTATTTTTAGTTTGGGAATGAAATGCTTAGTTATTGCATCTGATGAAAGAATTAACATGATGCAAACAGTGGCGGCTCTACAGCGGATCAAGGCCAGAGTTGTGGCGAGCACCACAAGACGCCAACGATATGCACTGTCCAATGTTACTAGAGGACAATAGATATTGATATGTAACGGGACATATTTTCTAATTGTCTGCTTATATGTGGAACAATAATGATATACATGATCTGGTAATTAGTATACTATCATTACAAAATGTAACGTACAACTACTTGAAGTAAGGCTTTTTACATGGGTTTGATGGCTAGAAATCTTATATATAGTTGCAGATACTTATTGGTTTGTTTTATCAAATACACAATCTCTTATTTATTTTTACTTTTTTTGTGCCCAAAGTAATTAAGATCATCAAATTACATTTCGGCAAATTATGTGGTCATCCCAACAATTTTTGGTGCAGATTGGTTTTATTTTTTTCGGAGAAAAAAAGGATTAGAAATTGGACCAAAGTCTTAACAAATTTTCAAAAACACTGCGTGTAATAAATTACAATAAATTAAAAATCGGACCAAAGTCATAGCAAGGCTAACTTTACAGGCAATTTTGTCTTACGATTAATAAAACGGACAATATGTTAGTTATTTTTTGAGGGCGATCTTTCTTGAGAAAGCTTTCTAAATTTCCTACTCCTCAACAAAAAAGTTGGACGTGAGTTCCAAACCTTGCAAGCTTCATTTACCCTAAAATTTTGAACATTCTCTTTCGAAAATAATTTTGTTCTCTGTATTGAGCTTCCACAAGTTAACAATTTTAAAAAATATTTGGTAATAGATTATTTTGATTATTTAAGACATAGACTTTATGTCACGTTCGGGGCAGATGAGGGCGGGAAGTGATCGTCAATAGAAGAGACATATTAACCATTTTAGCTAGAGTCAACCATGAATGAAACATTTCCCTAAAAAAAAAAAAGACTATGAATGAAACATGGAACTTCTTAAGACCATGGATTTGGGACTTCTCACCTCATTTGCGCATATTTTGAATATTTTATAATTGATGGTCTTTTTATAATCAAATCTACCTTTTAAATGCTCACTAGTAGTTTTGTTGCATACGAAGATATTCCACATTAATTATCTCCCACATTAATTCGTACATAATTTATAAATATATAAATGAATAATTTGTAATAAGTGGTTAGATATTTAGATAAAGAGCGATTTGTTAATTCACATATTAAGAATTATGTGTGGCAGTTCGGATTCATGTGTTGGTTTCAAGTTTTGCTTAAAATACATTCAAAATTAATTAGAATATAAAATATTTATGTTTTAAATAAATTGGTAATATCGAGCCTGATTTGTGTCATTCATGTTGTGTTCGGATTTCTCTCAATGATTTCGGATCGAGTTCATGTCGAATTATTGTGTCGTGTCAGGGATTATCACTCCGATCTAGAATGAAAGCCCACCTATTTGCCTCAGTTTGATAGATCCATAAATCAGTGACTAGTTTTTAATGTAACTACTAGAGAAATTAGAGTAAAATTAGAAAACAATTGTTGGATTGTTGAATGGATTAGCCCAGGACCCATAATCTTGTCAAAAGTCTATTTGGATCCAAACATCCAAACTCAAAAAAGCCCAGTTAGGGACTCAAACCGTATCCATGGGAGATCACTCGAAAAAATCACGAAACCGAAAACACTCCCCGGAACCCTCGACCTCCAGTTCCGCCACCTCCTCCTCCGCCGCCAATACGACGAGCAACTCGAGTCGCCGTCGAAACTCCGCAAACGACGCCGTGACGGAGAGGAGAAGCGAGGAAGTAAGAAATCAGGAAGAGATACGATTCGGATGAGGATGTGGTTAAGTTTATACTGAAGGTATTTCTGAACAATTATTTTAGTACTTTGTCCCCAAATAAGATACTTTGTTATTCATTTTGGTGTTGATGTTGGAATTCAGAAATTCTTTCTGTTTAACTTTAGTGACATGTGCGATTGAATTCATGAGCAACAATATTAGTTGAATTGGAAATATTATTCTAGAAGTAGTAGATCAAGGAACTAGTGGAGTTTTATGTTTACTATTTTTTTTTTTAGAATTTTACCGTTTGCAGTTACCTTTGTTTAGTGTTTTGAGTTTCGTAGAATGGAGCTTTTCCTGAATTATGTTCAGTCTCTGTGGAATTTTATTTGGTCTCATATCCACAAAAGGAAACGAACTGAATTTGTTTGTGATTTGAAGAGGAAGAAAATATTAGAAGAAAAAACTGAGATGGAACTTCTAATGTTAGATGCTGGAAATCCTAAGAAAATGCGTATAAGGCTGAGGACAGTACTGTGGATGTTCATGATGCAATAAGATTTTAATTGTTTTTGGAATGAACATGGTTACAGGGTTCGAATTGCATTTGAATAAATGCACATACAGTTTTTTTGTTTGAATGTGTTCTGCAAGTCTTTTTAAAGTTTGCAGCCAAGATTTCATGAGAAAAGATGCAACATGTGGTCAAACCAAAAGTAACCATTATATATCATTATCTATCTGTTTGTATTCTAGAAAAGGGAAAAAAAAATCAGATTTCGGAACATCGTTTGGAGTAGTAACTTCAGTAGATAAGCTCAGTATTCTCAGGAAATTGCATTATATTTTGAAATAAAAGATCGTGTATTCTATATGAAATATTTTACTGTCTACAAGCTTCAGTTTCAGCTTTATGGACAATAATCTAAACTTGTGTACATTAAAAGCCCTGATGACAAGTTACCTATCTAGAAAGAACTTGTGAAACCATATATTATGTATGGCTTTAGTTTATTACTGTTAAGATTATTAATCAGATTTTGCCTTTGAGAAATTATGAAGACAAGGATCTTTTTTCATTCATTTGAAGTCTTTAGATATTAATACATTCTAAGATGATTGAGAGATTATGGTTTCTTCGACTCAGTGGCACAAGAGGCAGGGCTTGATCTCAGGGAACTGCACCCTGAATATTTTTTTTCTTCTGTCTTATTGCCTTATTACCATTCTGGTGGCCAGTGGCCAGTTACATGCGTGGAGTTACTTTGATAACGAATGCACTTGGAATGAAGTGATGCTTTATGATGCCTATACTTTCTAGTTTTACGTTTAACTTCATAAATTTGACCTATCATCCCATTTCTGAGTTAAGGGTACTTGACTAATGTTTGTGATGAAGTTTTCCGTGTATCATTATGCTGCTGTTTCTTTATTCACATTCTCCATTTTCTCGAATTCCCCTAATCAAGAATTTCTGGTAATTTCTCGTAAGCAATCATTGCTTTTGACTTGGGGTAGATCGTCTAATGGGTCTTTTCCGTTAGACGGATCCAACCTGACCCAGGTTTTTTCGTAATTTCATGCACTGGTGGCATGTTTGTAATATTCTGAGGCAGTCCTGGAAAAGTATTGGTAGTTCCTCAAAAAAATATTAATAGTTCACTTGAGAGTATTTTAGTAGTTCTCCTAAATATAATTAACTTTCTCTCCCGAAAAGTATTAGCAGTCCCTCGTAAAAGTATTAGTAGTTCCTCGAAAAAGTATTAGTAGTTCCCTGTATAGTATTTTAATAGTTCTCCTGAATATAATTAACTTTTTCTCCCGAAAAGTATTAGCAGTCCCTCGTAAAAGTATTAGTAGTTCCTCGAAAATGTATTAATAGTTCCCTGGAGAGTATTTTAGTAGTCCTTCTGAATATAATTAACTTTTTCTCCCAAAACGTATTAGCGGTCCCTCGAAAAAGTATTAGTAATTCCTTGAACAATATTTTATTAGTCCTTCTAAAAGTATTATTTTTTCTCCTGGAAAGTATTAGTAATGCTCTTGAAATGATATAGAATTAATTCAATCAAATCAAAAAACACTTAGATTGTATGAATGAATTCACTTTTCAAGAATAATGGTTGAATCAGTTTACATCAAATTTAAAACAAAATAAATGATGATTATTAAGAGCCAAAAATTCCACAAACAACAACTTATTTTGTTAATATATACACACACACACAATTTCACATATCGTGGAACCAATAAAATAAAATACAAATCTCATACAGTCTAATGGTATTCAATCCTTTTTTCTAGTTTCGCAATTTAAATTTTTAGTGCAAAAATCATAGTTGCGAAACTATTCCAATCCATTGCTGAAACACATCATATATTTATATTGACAGTGTTCAGTTGTATGCATTCTCTTTACAGAAGCTTGAATTCAAACCATGACCAAGATCTAGTGTTTGTTCCTATAGATAGTGTTTAATGGTTTTGCCTGTATTTACACATGCACTGTGGCTGGTCCTGTTCCACAATTTAATATCTGGATAAAAGTCATTGAAGCGGAACAATACCATTTGTATCTGAAACCTGCTTTTATCTTTTCCAAGTCATGTGTTGGGATCCGTCTAACGAATTTAGATCCACTAGACCGTTTGACAGGAGACTTGCTCCCTTTATTTTGACTCCCTCTCTTTCTTTTTCTGGTTCGTTTT
>JABTTQ020000134.1:0-193016 GCA_016081115.2 Rehmannia glutinosa
TAGCCACTTTTAAATTTGCTACTTGGTCAAGCTCCTGCACCCCAAGATCCCTCTTCTTTCCCCGGATCTAATGGATCTACCATTCTCAAGTAGGCTCACCTAAGCTTCTTCCTCCACTACCGCTTCTTCCTCTGCACCAAAGTGACATCAGACTTGTCTTCTTTCTTCCAAATTCTGAGCGACTAATGTGAGTGACCAGCAGAGTGATCGCCGGAAGTCCGCCGCCTGTCAGCTTCTTCACACAATGTGACCTCTTTTTCCCCAGTACAAGTCCAAGCTTGAGCCATGGACATATTTTGCAAAACATCCTTCAGATTCGAGTGTTTTGAATTCGTCAACTGATCGTGGCTCTGTCCCGACATCTGAAATGGCATACGTGTTCTGTCAACTGAATGCCTCCATGTTCTTTTTCAAGATGTTCATCACCCTGGCATCCATTCTTCCTTCCACTTCCTTCATCCCTGCTTCACTTTTCTTCTCAGCCATAGATACAGCAGAGTCTTGAGTGCAGAGTAACGGAGTTTGCTGCTTATAATGTCAGTTGATTGCGACCCTGTTGGGGGTTTAGCAATCATCAAGGTCATATCTTTTGATCCTTCCCTCAGCAGATTTCCCTTTCTTTTAGTTTCAACACTTCTCGCCTGATTTTCCTTCTCAAATTTCTTTCAAACCGCTTCCTTTCTTTTTCAGCTCTTTCGATTTTGTCGGCGTATTCCTCTTTCCCCTTGGCATCATCTCCATAGATGAACCTCTGTGGAACATGGGGCCGGCAAGCATGAAGTCGAGTCTTCGATGGTCAAGTTCCCAGCCCACATGCTGTATGCAAGACCTCGCATTCAGATTGCTGATTCTGCCGCCAATCAGCCATCCAACACATGAGTGTCAATTTTTGTCATGTGTTCTTCCAAACACTGATATCATTTATTTTTGAGCTCACGCAATTATTTTTGATTTCTGTAAGGAAGTTTACGATATGCTCAATGGTTCTCTCGCCTTCAGATCAACATTTTCAGCTTTCTTCCACACGCAAGCTTGTTGAACAAAGTTCCGCATTTCACTCGTTTCCACACGACATTGGCTGGTCACGCCACCATTCCCTTATCCTCGACTAAGACGCCCTGTTACCTGTGCGTTGGCGCGACCTTCGTTGTCCACAGCATTGGCCCAAAGAGTTCACGCCTCCATCTTTTCAACTCAAAGAAAGAGTGCTTCGAACACTGCATTTCAGTCAGATCTTTCTCAGGCCTGATGGCCATACAAATATTAAATCAAAATTCCATTGAACAATGGGCGCTCGAGTGAAAATGCGAGTCGGGTCTCGTGATAACGTGCTTGCTTTCTCACACTCTTTTCGCAGTTCTCCGTATCTCCAGAGAAAGTGGGAGCGATTCTTTACAAGATCTGACCACCGCCACCTGGACCCTGCCTCATGATGAGCTGCACACAGAAGTTCTTCTTTTTTTCGGGAATCGATCCGGTCACTGGAGGAGCCCCGCGCGAAGCGTCTCGCTGCTGGCTGAGTCGGTCTCACAAGCAAGAGACTTTTTGCATTATCAGCGCCTCAATGTCGTAATGTACTTCTGGCTGGTCTGCCCGATGTTTCATTTCAAATAGACCGGTCCTTATCGTGAAGGCCATCGCGACGATGATGAGATTTACCGTGGCTCATCATCAAAGTTAAAAAGTTCGACGCAGTAAATTTCCTGGGATCGATTTACTTTACTGAAATACCCGCACCAGTTCGCGATTTGGCACGGGACGCATCTTTACCTTCTTCTTCGTGATTCTCTATCCCGAAAAGACATCGGTTATCTGGAATCACGGCTGCGCTCGATCTCCTTCAGATGTATTTATTATAGCAGGAGTGATGTTCTCATCGCATTTTCTTGCAATTTTGAAGTCTCAACCTCCTGCGGCCTTCTACATTACCTCCACTACCGTCATGAGGTTCGTCCTCCCTTCGATAAATGGCTACCGTCTTGGTATCTTTCATAAATGCATCCACTGGAGTCTCAACCTCAGCTGATCGCACTTTCATCGCCCGGGTGAGTTGTTAACTCCTGTACGCCCTTCCGTGGCTCCTCGCCACCGGACTAAGAAATAGCTATCAAATTTTCTTAGCATTGGCACTTTCACCGAGAGATGGCCTTCAATAAACGAGTTTCATGATGGCAACTACTGCTCTTTGCCATTGTAATTTCTCTCTTCGATTCTTTGTGAAGTCATCTGCAGCGATCTCCACCCTGCCACGCAGCTGAGTGGAGCCACCGCTGCATGACCAAACTGAGCGGGACTGGACGGGTCACTGTCTCCAAACTCCCTACTGCTGATTGACGGTTCACCTGGCTGTGGTGAGTGCACACCTTCAATAAGGGTCGTTTCACCGGGTCCCCATCATCCCGCTTCACGCCATCTCTTTATCGCTTTTTCCGAGTGGGGAATCAGGGCGGTGGTAGTGAACATCAGCCGCTATTTGGCTTAAATTACCCACAGATCGATTTCCACCGTGTTCCTGGTGACCTCCTGGTCCCTCCATCACTCGGTCAGAAATATTCTTGATTCGCGCAATGCTTATCGTGATTGGTAATCTTCAGGCGCAGATTTTCCGCCTGGTCACTTCGTGGTAAGACATCAAGGAGAGACGGTGTCTGGTGCCTGAGATAGGCGATGGTCGCCTTCTCACGCCGTCGCTTCTTCACTTTGCTTACTTTCCCCGTCTCTCAGAGATTTGCAGGATGTTCAGTAATATCCTGTCGTTAGTCGAGCATTAGCTTAGTCCCAAGGAAATTTAGCGCTTCCTCTTTTCTTCTGGGCGAACTCAAAGCCGTTGGAATCGTTTCTCGATCATTAACTTTCCATTTTCCACTTCATGCAGCATTTATCTGATGTCCTGGGTAGCGGAGATAGATCATTACATCACTATCCGTCGCCGGTTCTTTTTCTGCTAAGCCACCAGCCATGTGCTTGTGTCTTCTGGTCATCATTGACGCTTCAAAGAGACTTCGTCGTTTATCAATTCACATCCGGAGACTCTACTTCTCCAAGAGTCTCCAGATTTGTGCTAATGAGAATCGACTACCGTTTCTCCTACGGACCGCCGACGAAGTCTTCTTCGCCTCCAGTTTGTACTGGGACTTCTGTCTTATGCTGGTGTCCGAGTTCGTGGCTGAAGGGGCCGGTGGCCGGGTGTTTGTTTCGGCGAGCCGCCATCTGCTTGTCGCTTCCTCCTTTGACGATCGGAGAAGCTGCATTTTGTGAGTCCTTTTCCGATCAAGCACGCAGGGCAGTGGATTTGGCCAGGGCGATGTCTGCTTTGTCAGCAGTGGGCAGCATTTTCTTGGTAGTCATAAAGGGCTTTCTTTGGCCGGGAGTATAGTATTGCTATCTTCGGGGTCACTGATTCCCTTCACTGGTGTCACTTCTTCTGCGTAAGTCGCTTTCCTGGAGCACGTGAGAGGTTAGCTCAACATCCTTTCTTGTTAAAGGCCTTCCCATGTCTAAGAGTGGACTCCTTTCACCTCCAATAGCGGCCACAATTACTGTGCCATATCCCAGGGATCCTCCAAATGTGCCATCTTTTGAAGGACTTGTTCCCACGCTCGGGCAGAGTCCGGCTGTAGAGATAAACTCACCAGCTTTATCTTCTTTTCCTTCGATGATTTCAGCCATCACAATCACTTTTGCTTTGACATTGGTCAAAGTCGCTTAAATTTGATGTCGATACATTTGGCAACTATATCCAACAACTTAGATAATCCTCCTTCAAGCAGTTCCTTGTTTGTGTATATTATTTTATCGAAAGTCGATTTGGCTATTTCTTTCCATGTGTCACTAAGTTTACATCGCCTTCTTTGATCTCGATGCCCTTTCCATTGGTAGTGAGCAATATTCACCAAATCCTCGGCAGCCGATAGTCACCGCTTCCGGGAAGATGACTTGATTCCTTCATCGTGAATCTCAAGATTCACGCAGAATTGTGCACTTCCTCCACGAGGTCATCGGATATTCTAGCGTTAGAACGCTTTTGGTTTCTGACGCTTCAACTTCCTGCCACTTTTTCACCAGGTGTCGTCGACCCTCGCTTCACTATCTTTAAATCCACCGCCGAACCGCGGATTTGCTTTCCTAACTGTTAAAGTCATAAGTTGGTGCCATTTCTTAATTATATCAAGAAAAATCTTAAAATTGATTTGAATGTTGATGGTTTCGAGAGTAGCTTTTATGAGAGAAAAAGATGAACAAGCTTTAGAAGTGTGAGAGAGAAACGGATTTAAAATGGTTTAAATATGGTTTATGAAAGGACGGCAGCGTTTTTAAATTGTGATCGGTAAATCAACCGGGCTGATTTCGCATTTATTGAGTATTTCACGCCTCAGATGCACGCGACAAGATTTATATCCAATCATGCTTTAGTAGGCAGTTTTATGTCCAGACACACATCATCATTATGTCGACGTGTTCTTTAAAACATTCCCGCTTAAGTCAAAACGACCGTTGTCACTTTGCTCATAAGTTATTTAGCTTATCTCTTAGTCGATTAACTCTACTCCTCGTAGCTTCTTCTTAGTGATCAAACTATCACCGATTTGGTGTAGTATTTTCCGATATAAATGATTTACATCGAAATCGTATTTTTGTTTTCAGCTCTTTTTTTTTTTTCTCTAATACTCTTCTTTTTGATTCGCCCGAGAGTCAACTCACTCAATTAACCCTAACTCATGCTTGAGTTCTTCAAATCTTTCGACTCACATAATGGTTTTTGGAAGATGTCACCTAGCTTGTTTATCACTGAGATATATTCCAAGATAATGTCTTTTTCAACATGATCTCTTATGAAATGATATCCGACATCAATATGTTTTGTTCTTCGAGTGCAAACAAGATTTTGAGTGATTGTAATGGCACTTGTGTTATCACACAAGATTGAATTTCTTTTTTCAACTTCAGTCTCACCATTGCCTCATCCATAGATTTTGGGCAAATAATACCGCCGGCAAGCTTATGTATTCCCACACCAGAGGTGGGCTATTGAGTTTTGCTTTTTTGCTAAACCAGAAATTAGTCATTTCTAGATTTGACATGTGCCTCAAGTGCTCTTTTCCTGTCACTCGTGATCCAAAGATAGTTAATTCAATAGCCAATTAGCTTGAATCCACCTTCCTTCGATACCATAGCCTACTTTTGGCTTCCTTTCAAGTATCTCAATATTCTCTTTAGTCATTATATGGCTCTCTTTTGAGCAGATTGAAATTCGCATATACACCTACAAACAAAGGTGATGTCTCGCTCCTCGGCTGTGGAGATGAGTTGATCCAATAAGTGCTCAGATCTTGTTTGATCCACTGGCTTGCCATCTACATCCATGTCCATTTTGATCGATGTGTTCATTGGTATTTTTATTGTAAGACTTTTCTCCATACCAAATTTCTTCATTAAGTCTCTCGTGTATTTTGTTTGACTTATGAAGGTTCCATCCTTCATTGCTTCATTTGAAGTCCAAGGAAGAATGTCACTTCTCCCATCATGCTCATTTCAAATTTACTTTTTATGAGGTTTGAAAATTTTTCACATAGCTCTTTGTTGCTGGGATCCAAAAATGATGTCATCCACATATATTTGAACAAGCAAGATACTCTTTTCTTGTCTTGAATTATGAAAAGTGTTCTATCTACTTTTCCTTTTGTGAATCCATTTTCGCTTAGGAATTGTGACATGGTATCATACTCATGCTCGTGCCTCGCTTCAATCCATACAAGGCCTTCGAAGTTTGTATACTTTGCCTCCAAGAGTCTTCCCGCTTCAAATCCTCGAGGTTGTTCAACATACACTTTTCTTCCAATAAACCATTTAGGAAAGCACTTTTCACATCCATTTGATATACAAAGTTGAAATTTTGTGAGTCGATAGGCAAGAAACATCCTTATAGCTTTCCAATCTTGCCAGGGCAAATGTTTCATAAAAATCATCCCTTCTTCTTGGCAATATCCTTTGGCTACCAGTCTTGCTTTGTTTCTTACCACGAGCCTTCCTCGCTCATCTTATTTCTCAATATCCATTTGTTCCAATAACATTTTGATGTACGGGTCTTTGCACTAGTTCTCATACTTTATTTCTTCCTCAAACCGATTCATTTCTTCTTCGCAGATAGCTTGAATCCAATGTGTGTCAGCCCAATGCTTGTGACATATCTTTTGGGCTCTATTTATAAATGAAGCATGTGAACATTGCTTCTTGTTGAGTTCTGATCTTGTCTTGACACCTTCTCTTATATCTCCAATGACAAGTTTCGCGGATGGTCTCTCACCCATCTTACGCCGTCGAGGTTAGTCGGTTTCGCCGACTTGAAACCGTGGTTGCGGGTGGTCACTTCTTTCGCGGGTCACTTAGTCGTTAAATTTTCCACCGCTTTTGAGATTCACCTTGCCTCATCTTCTTCTCAATTGATAATCCCCAACTTTTCCAAAGATAGGGACTCTTCTCAGATGATTGGGATGATTCAAATTTTATCAAACCGACTCTTCAATGTCTTCTCCATTTACATTTGGTTCATCGAATACTACATGAATGGATTCCTCTCAGAACCATAGTTCTTTTGTTGAGTATTTCAGAGGCTTTGCTTTCACCTGAGTATCCTAAGAAGATACCTCACGCCTTTAACATCAAAAGCCTTTTAGGTTGTCTTTGCCATTGTGTGAATGAAGCATTTACATCCAAATATTCTCAAATATGCAACATTTGGTTTTCTTTCCACACCAGATCTCATAGGGAGTCTTTGTCACCTGCCTGCTTATCATACATCTGCTTTTGATGTAGCAAGTCGTGGTTGATTGCTTCACCTCAAAATCTTTTTGGTAACCGCTTCACCAATATGGTCCTTCACGCTTTTTGAGGGTTCTTGCTCCTTCTTTCTCGCAACTCCATTCTCTGTGGAGTCCTTGCCGGGCCGATAGTTCATGACCAATACCATTCTCAATACAAGATCGAAGTTATTATTCCATTGACAAACCCGCCTCCTCTATCCGATCTTATTTTGATAATGGTTTGACTCTTCTCATTTTGAATCCCTTCATCACCGTGTGTAGTTTTTGTAGAGTTTCTTTCTTCTTGCACATGAATATTGTCCATGTATATCTTGAGAGTATCTACTACCACCAAGGTGTATTTTTTTCCACTTATGTCCGGCCGGTTCCACGGGCCAAATTGATCCATGAAGTAGATGGATTCTTTGTTGAGGATGGGCATGTCTTTTCTTTGAATGACGACTTGATTTGTTTTCCTTCTCGACATGCATCACATATACTCTCCTTTTGTATAATCGAGTCCTGAAGTCCTTCTACAAGATGGCTTCTTGCCAACTTGTTAATTGTTTTGAAATTCAGGTGACTAGCCTTTTGTGCCACATACAACTTGATTCACCAGGTTTTTGCTAGTAGACAAAATGCAGTGTTGCAAATGACCAATCCACTACATACATATTCTTCTCTTCTACATCCTTGCAAAGACAACTTCATTTGATTCAATATCCTTGATTTGGCATATACCCATGTTGAATCCAACATTGTAGCCCTTGTCACGTAGCCGATCGACACTTAGTAAGTTGAAGTTGAGTCCTTCAACATATGCAACATCCGTGATTTCTAATCCATTCCTCTTGATGGATCCAATGCCTCTTATTTCACCAGAGCTTCATTTCCTCCAAATATGACTTTGCTCCTTTGACTTCCTTGAATTTTGATGTATTTCTTATTTCCTATCATATGTCTTGAAATACCGCTATCCATGTACCAGGTTCCTGGCACTCGCTGTTCCTTGAACCCGCAATCAAGGAAATTAGTTTTAGGTACCCATACTTGTCCGGGTCCTGAGGGGTTAGAATTGTAAAGATGATCCAACCAACCTATAGCCAAATGATTTGACTCTAAGGGGTTGCCATCTATCGCGCCATAATCATAATTAATCCTGGCAAATTGCTTGGGGATTCTAGGTTCATACAATTGCCTCTTTGTCTCAGATGCCCCGCATACGTGTTTTAGCAATTGCCTTCCTGGGTAATTTTGGTGTTTTTGAGTGTAGTGCCTAGGTGCATATGTGTGCCGATGAAAGCTCTTATACTTTTGAATGGCCTTTGCCGAGTTCTAGGCCTTTGCCATTTGGGCTTACATTCCATAAGTCTCCTGTGCCGATAGTTCACATTATTCCAATCGCCCGCTTGGATATTTTCTACCATTCCCATCATATGTATTTCTTTATGGATTTTCTGGGATTTTTGGTAGCTCGCTTCCTCTTTACAGTATTTTTGCTTGGAGTTTGGCCGAGGACTCCTACCAATCTCTTCTCACTGCCCTTTCAAAGATACTCAACTCGGCCGTTTTCCTTTTCCTTTGTAACCAAGGCCACTTTGCTTAGTATTGTTTTGGAGTGAATGTGTGTGCGACACTTAGAGTTTTGGATTTTTCTGCACTTTTCATGACTTGAAGTTCCTTTTCCAAAATTACTTTGAGGTTTGAGCATAGCACAGGAATTAAATCCAGGCCCTGCCTTGTCTCCACATTCTCTTTGACTCATAATAAGATCATCCAACGATTTAGATGCCTTAGTGAATGAGGCAATAACATTTTTGAGGTCATTTTCCTCTTTTCTATAAAGAAGAATTTCCGCTACTATTTAGCATTTTCAACTTCTTTAACCTTTCATTCTCATCACCTATTTGACCTAGAGTACTCACCTCCTTAGTCGCCTTTGAGTTTTGACTTTGAGTAGTCGTTTTCCTCATTCAATAAAGTTGTGTGTGAGGATTTAATGTGTTCAAAATCTTTCATCATTTTGCTTAATGATTCATAAAGATCTTAGGTGATGAAGTGAGTGTGTCAGCCATCATCATTAGTGTCCGAGCTTGTTGAGTTAGATTGTACTCATCATCTTTGATCTTGTTCTTTGGCCATTGTTGCATCAGATTGCTTCTTCTTCGTGAGTCACTTGAGTAGTCACCACCGCTTCCCTCGAATCACTGCCTCATGATTTGGTCAAGCTTCAAAGAGCCTCTCAGCCCATCATTGCCTTTTTTCCTTTCTTGTCTTCTTTCTCTCAAGATCTTTCTTTCTTCTTCATCCTCGTACTTGTTGACTAAGGTAGATATGAGCAACAATGGCATGTTGACTGTTGTCACAGCCCAACATAGATATTCAATTTTTGATCAACCTCTTTCTATTCTCGAGTTGTCACCTTTGATACTCAACTTTTGATGATCTGCTCTCTTTGGTTGGCCCGTCTTCCTTGATTTGATGAGCTGAGTGTCTTCCTGGAAGATTCACCCTTTCCTTTTCTTTGTAGTTCTTGTTAAAGAACTTGTTAAGTCTTTTAACCATCGTGGCTATTTTTCCGGGTCAATTGCCTTCTTTGACCCAAAGCCTTTCTTCCCATCTTTTTAACAATTAGAGGAAGTCATTGCTTGGGGTACAATCGTCTCTTCCTCGGGTCTTTTCTTCTCACCAAACTCGAGGTTTTGAGGTCTGAGAATAATTCATGATTGGATGTCTTTGATAGGTCCATGGAGTGTCTCAGCGTTGCCATGACCTTCATTTCCCATTCAAATTGGGAAGACGTTTTTAGATTTTCATACACATTTCTTCGTGTATATTCCTTTCCAAGGTAGACACTTCATTTGTGATTTGAAAACGAGCGCTTCAGTTGATCCGTGTTTTTCCCGAGATCATTTTAAAGTTTTCAAATTTTTTGTACCGCCATCGATAATTTGTTTTCTTTTTGATTTGCTCCGAGCCTTCACAAATCAATGCCGCCTTATCCCTGCATTTCTTAGCCAAATTGCATGATTTGACTTTGTTGAAATGGCTTTGTCAAGGTTTTGTAGAGGATGTCCTTGGCTACATTGTCCAGGTTGTATCTTTTTCGCATCATTTGTCCACACCAGCTTCTTGGTTTTTCAACCATGACTGTCCGGGAGCAAGATCTTCTTTTCTCCTTCACCGCAGAACTCTTCAGACAAATTGTCACCTTTAATATTTGTAGAGGCCCATCTTCTATTACTATCCACATCTCATCATGTAATGCCGATAGATGAGCCCGCATACCGAATTCTTCCAATCATCAAATTCTCAATAATAGAACATAGGGATGCGTGTCAAATTTGCTTCCATGATAAATGACTTTTAATGATAAAGAAGAGTTATGAAAGTTCAAGTACTAAAGCTGTACTTTGAAAAGTTTAGAGATCTAGTTCAAGAACTGCATGAGGGTTCAATGAACCAACCGCCTTCCGATACCACTTGTAGGTCCAAGGTGTAAGTGTAAGGTTTAGAATGTAGGGGTTGAATAAACCTTACCAAATTTTCGATTTAGTCCTTTTAAATCTACAGAGTTAATTTACACAGTCGTGTCCTTGATGGACAATTGAATTAGTCACCAAGAGAGTTAATCTCTCAAATGCATCACTCAGCCGTTGATGGAGAACTCACCGCTATTACAATTTAACTCACCGTGGTGGTTTTATTTTTCGCCCAAGACTTAACACCCTTAAGTTTGATTAAGCAAGATATTAGAGCTTGATTTAGTACTAGTAAAATTATCAAATGGATAGCAAATTTATCACAGATATAAGTTAAAAGTGCAGAATTTAAATGCCGAAATGTAATGACATGAAGTTTTTATAGAGGTTCAAGACGGGGTAATTCTTCTACTCCTCTCTCTCCAACTCCCGGAGGAATCCACTAAGTAATGACCGGGCTTTACAAAGTGGTAATACCCATGGATACAAGTCTTGATCACAACAACACTTGATCCTTAGGGACTCACCGAGACGCCGATCACTCACCGGGCTTCGTGACGACCCAAACCTTCTTCACAGGCACTCGCCATGCTACTACAACTCACTTGCTCAAGCTCTTGGATTTGATCACCAAGCCTCCAAAGCTTAAGACTTGGTTCAACTCTTGAACCTTTCTACAATCCTTCCCGAATGTAGACCCCTTTGTTTTCGAGATTTTCCTCTTCAACCGATTGAAGTTCTTCCTTCACAAGTGAGTGTCGATTGATGTACTTCTGGGAATGCAGTTTGAGGATTGAGATTGTTTCGCTTTTCTAATGTGCTTGCATATCTCACGTGTGTTTTTTTTTTTCAAACAAACCTCGCCTTTTATAGGTGAACTTTCAAAATTTGCCCACAGAGATAGCTTATTTTTGAAAGTCACTTTGCGAACAAGTTGGCTTGCGCTTCTTGGAATTGTTGTTTCCTCGTGATGAATTGTTGTTTCACTTTTCGAGTTCGACACGGTGTAGTGCTTCCCATTCGTTCATTCCTTTGCACGCTTCGGGACTGAGCACTCCAAGAAAGGTGGTATGGAGATATTACTTGCTTAAGTAAATCTCTTGACAGTTTAACGCTTCTTTTACGCTTATCTCGACTTGACCGCATTTCCTTGCTTTCCCTGTGTGGTAGAGTCGCCTTCCAATCATTGATGACTTTCCTGGCCACTTCAACTTGAGACTTGGCTTTTGAGTCGACTTGATTGATGCTCCACCACCGCATCTCACTGCTCTTCAAGAGAGTTCCCCTTCTTCTTTTTGCCATACTCACTGCCTCACACAGAGTCTTCCCTTCCAGCCTTCTTGTCTTCTTGCATGTTAGGCGTAGTCAGTCTTGACTTAGTCAGCCACACTTATTCATTACAATGCATTTTACAACAAAAATGGGGTGCCAACTTTCTATTCTAAGTTTTACATGGCATTCATCAAAATCTAAACAATAAAAATTCCTAACAAATACAAGATAAACTTGACTAGAATAAGTTTAGGGTATTTTGACCATTGTTCAAACACCTAAAGATATTAAACCGATATTATAAATGGGTTTTCGTGAATAAAAACGAAATGAAAGTTAAAATGAGGGGTTGTGCGTATAAAGCCCGATTATCGCATGGGGCTTTACACAAAAGCCATGAATTGATTACACAAAAACATATTCCCGTAGTCGATGCTATCACCATTTGATTTCTTATTAGTTTTGCGCTTGCGTAACAACTCCAAATGCGTTTTATGGATGTCATAACTGCATATCTATATGGATCATTATATACGGAAATTTATATGAAAATCCCTAAAAGGATTAAAATGCTTAAAAGATCAAACAAAAACCTCACCAATTGTACTCATAAAATTGCAAAGATCCTTTCATGGTCTTAAATAAATGTGATTTAATGTGGTACAATCGCTCTTAGTGAATACTTACTAAAGAAAGGATTTACAAATAAAATTGCAAAGATCCCTTTATGGTCTTAAATGTGACGAATGGTACAATCGCCTTAGTGAATACTTACTAAACAAAGGATTTACGATAATCCTATAAGTCCATGCGTGTTTATTAAGAGGAGTAAATGTCACTTAAACGCCGATGCTGATGAAGGTCTTTTTATGCATGTTTTATGTGTATATTTGAGTAGAATTCGAGTTATTTTATTGTTAGTTTTGTAAATTTTTGATTGTACATAGTTCATATTACTATGGTGTGCTTTTATGTAGATTGACCATTCTGGCTAATTTTGGTGAATTTCGACATGGATTCATGTCAAAACATGCCGGGAGTTTAAAGATGCAAAACGCCGAAATCCTGCCAAACGCGCTATTTCGGGGCCTTTTTGGTCCAACACGGGTGGGGTGTCAGGCAACACGACAGTTGTTCACGCCGGAGCCAAAACTCAAAAATTCGCACAAACAGCTCCCCAACACGGCCTGGCCATGTTGGGCGACACGACCATGTCGATGCCGAAGATGGCCAGGGTGTGTTCTGGCGATACGGCCATGTCAAGGACATCCTTTGCAATTTTTCTATGCAAAAATTATGGAAAACCACCAACCAAGCTTTTTGACCACTTTTGTACACCTTTAACACCCAATTTTGCTCCACCATGTCTCCATATTCCCTCAATCATCAATCGAGTACAAGAACCACCAACCAACAATGAAAGTGGAGGCAATTGTTTAAAGAAAAGATGGCACCATCAATGTATTATTATACAAAAATGGTGTCTATAAAAGCAAGAGTTGAAGTTGGGATGAGAATCATTTCATAATTCATTCATGTATTTGATTAGATAATTCATCATATTCATAATTGGGATCAAGCGGGTCTTCGAGAGTGTTTGAGGCAACATTGAAGAAGCTTTTAGAGCAACATCATCATTCAAGAAAGAAGTCAATTGAGATTTTGAGAAAGATAAGTACACCATGTCTACAATATTTGCATCTTCGTGGGTAGTATACTCTTTTATCAAAGCCATGTAGCTAAACTCCTAAAGTGTTTGAAAATGTAATGAACTCTAGAATGGATTTGTGATTAAGGGTGTATGTTTTTAATAAAATCTCCATGTTTTGTGTGATTCACTTATATTATGCTTTATTCATTTGAATTGATATATGCAATATTGATTTGAAGTTTATTTTTCATCCGGAAATCGAGATCATGCCTCAAATAACCTATATAAGTGAAAAGAGTTGCATGCAATCCTAGATAGACTACATAAATCTCTCCGGATTAGGTCAAACCTAATATGGGAATTCACAAATCGTTATAATGTCGTTTCGGGGGGTTTTAACTAGAAAGAGATTTCAGCTTAATCAACTTTGAGATTAGAGTTTTTCACCTTGAGAAAGCGGTTTAACTTAAATCGGGAATTTCTACGGTCCACATAAATGAGATTTTATTAAAAGAGTGGGCCGGTTTTTTGCTTAAGGGCTTATGGTTGTATTTTTAATGTCAAATCACAAAAATATTCTAGAGGGATTACATTCAAACACATTTCTATCTCTTGATTTATTATTTTACAAATCTTCTTTCATTTTTACAATTTGTATTATGGTAATTTAGATTCTTTATTTTTCTTTTTCATCAAACAAAACTATGAAAAATTTTTAGATTAAATAACAAAAGACGGTAATTATTAGTACTTACAATCCTCGAGAATGACACTTGACTAATAATCTATACTACAAACGATAGTGCACTTACCTACTTGGCTTTAAAGGTAGCTTTTGAGCATCGATTACCCATTTACTTTATCAACCACTTAAATAGAAATAAACCAACAAGCCACACAAATTATACAAATAACTCCAAGTGAAAGAGAGTCTAAAGTAATGAAATAAAATAAAACATAAGTACGAATTACAACTTAAAGTCTAACGGTGTCCAAATACATCCGACATAATAACTCAATAAGTTTACAGCACCAAAACTAAAGCGTAAAGAACACCATATCCAAATCTTAAATGTCAAGGGTCCTATGCCCTCAAGTTACAACAAATAGAGAAAAGAGTAAAGCAGGATAAAAAAGCGGAGTCCAACATCCGCAAGATACGAAATAAGTACAATCATCAAAAGATGGTACAAGTTCACAAAGCGGGCGGTAGGGTCAATAATCTCGCGGTCGGTCGACATCCTCAACATCATCCCCATCTAAAGGTTAGAAAACAGGAGAGAGTGAGACAAAAATCTCACCGATGGGGTGATCGTGCAAGTGTGGTGATATATTTTCATGCAAGAAATGGGGCCGATGAAAATGCGTGAGATATGATGCGTGATTTCACCACACACCACAAGCATCGCGGAGAAATATATTAAAGTAATATACCCATATAGTTTTAAGAAAAATAGCGGGTCACAGCTGCACTATGTGATTCAAGCAAGACCGAGGATTGGCACGATTTGCAGCGCAAATCCTATGCAAGATAAGAGCAATTGCGCACGGATTTGTAACGCCAACCAATGCAATACAACAGCTGCTGCGTGCACGGATTTGTAGCGCCAACCAACCGGTCCAATTAACCTGCCGTGTGGATCGACAGCGATTCCTTCATTCTTTCTTGTAACTCCCCGAGCAAGATGGTCCAAGCCACCCATCACCTTATCGCCCATAGGCAAAGACAAAATTTACAATGAACTAGTTAGTGCTCGATTTGTCATAATCATGATTATACCTCGTACTACTTACCCGCTTTCGACAAACTCCGTCCCCGCTATGGATTAGACGACGGGCCAAGAGTGGAATAGCAGCCGAGTCGTTCTGTTCCATCCCCGCCAGATCCATTCCGAGATCGTGGAGTCGACACACCAAGTTGACTCAGAAGGAAAGTAAATACAAGTTTAGGTAGTCAACTGTGCACGCCAGTATTATTGATTCAGGGAAGTTAAGCCAGAAAGTTTCAAAATCGCGAGTGGTAATTATGGCGCGCCGTGGATATTTGATGAAGATAATTATCGGGAGGATAAACAATCTTCGATATCTTGAAATATTAGGTGAACATAAGTCCCAAGTTATAGATTCAAAATCGCAAGACGAGGAAGTCGCCCGCGATCGCAGATTGACGCATGCCAAGACATCCGATAAATCAAGGTGTTTTAAGAAAAATAAAATATTTTATATCATTATGAAAAGTCAGAGGGTCCAGGGCTTTTTCTTTAAAAGAGAAATAATTTGAGTGAGGTCCTTGTAAAAAGAAAATTTACAATTAGCTCCTTTTGTAAAACTAATACTTTTGGGGTTAAAAATTGAATAAGTAAATGTCCCGACCTTGAAAAATTATGAGGTCAGTTCCTAAATTTATAAATTGTTCAGATTCAGGTTTTTAAAGTTTTGAGGTCGAGTATTTATAAAATTCTCACATTGGCCCCAAATTTGTTAAAATTGTCATTTCGGCCCTGTTTAAAATAATTGGAACTCACAAACCGAAGGGATTTTAATGTGATTCCAATTGTAAAATGTCACTAAGGTCAGTGGATATCAGGACAAAATCGGTTTTAAAAGGAAACAAGTATAGGCCCCTTAACGCTTGAAAATCTCATTTTTGTCCCATTTTGAAATAATTGCCTTTAAGGCTTTTAGGGGTCCAATTGTTATGAAATTTGAAACTTGGGTCCAAAATATAATTATGTTAAAGTTGAATTAGTATTTCCAGGTGTATGGACTGCATAAGTCCTGGAAATTTCATTTTGGTCCTCAATTTTAATCTTTACGATTTGGTCCTCAATTTTTATAAAATTACTTTCCAAGCTCTAAACACTTGGATTTTTGGAGTACACTTAAAATATGTTATATCCAGTCTCTTAAGAGTTAAATTTAAAATTTTAAAAATAGGGTCTGGTACAGTTGCTAAAATTGCAATATAGCCCTTAAACTTCTAAAATTTTACAATCTAGTCCATGGGCTTTTAATGGTTGATTTTATTTATCTAAAAATCTTAAAACTTTATTAAAATGTCCAAACATCATTTTTGAACCTGAGTAAAGTCCCAAAATATAAAATTATAGAAGGGTCCCTTAAGTTTTATTTTCTGCAATTAAGTCCACCAACTTTCCATTTTCGCATTTTAAGTCCAAAAAATTGAAATTTAATCAATTATGCTCGACTTGTCCAGGTTATAACTCATACAAAACATGGATTTCAAGGGTCATACATATACAAGTCCATTTCACACTAAAGAATTCATCAAATATCACAATAAAGTGTACATGTACGCACTTCATTTTTCAACAAATAAAGCATTTTGAGACATACTTGAGAAATTTTCAACTTGATAGAAGAAATTAACATGCAATACATAAACATATATATATGAAGTGCTCAATATCAAAATACTACATGCATTTTAAGTAAAAATACCTGTGGTTGGAAAGATTTTTCCACCCACCTTAAAAATGAACTTGTTGGTGAAAGATGAAATAAATCACTTGAAGGAGAAGTGACTTGCGTCAGCCCCCTAGGTCAAGGAATACCAAAACAAAATGTAGGAGTTAGAAATGAGGTTAAAAATTTAAGGAACGAAGGAGGGGTGAAGAAAAATTGGTGAAACCACACTTACCTTGTGTAAAAGTAGATGAAATGAGACTAGTAGAGGTCTCAAACGGGTCTCCTTGTTCACTCTAAACCCACTCTAAAGTCAGCCCCTAAAAGTCCAAAACGAAAATGGAGTATCAAAATTTTGGAAACAAGAAGAGAAGAAGAAAATGTATTAAAATTCCATTTCTTACCTTTATACCCTCTTCAAAATCTTCAAAGTCATGAAATCTTTTTCAAGATGATGGTAAGTGGTCTTAGTGTCTCCCAAGTCTTCTAAGTATACCTCAAACCAAAATCAAACATAGGTTAAGAAGTGAAGATGATGAGCTAGAGGATAACAAAGATGATTTTTAGAACACAATTTCTTACCTTGTTGAAGCGGGGTGTTCGAATTTGTTGTTGAAGAGAGGAGGGTGTTCTTGAAATTTTGGTTAAGTGCTTAGAGAAAATGTTGGAGGATTTGAGAGAAGGAGAGAATGGCTTGAGGGATGAACGTGTTGGTGAAATGAAGTGTGATGAATGAAAGTTGAACAAATTTCTTGCTCATCTGCCATTTGGCCGTCCACACGGGAGGGGGAGTGAGAATTTTTTTGTTTTGTTTTTGTAAAAAAAACAACTTAGTGGGAATAATCGGGTGATTTATGAAATAAAAAATAATTAGAGTCCTTTACTAGGGACATGAAGCCAAAAGCTATGTTTTAGGGAATTATTGTTTGTTGACCAAGATGTAGTGGAATATGTAAGGTAATTTAAATGTACGCTTGAAAATAAATTGAAAATTCTCCAATTTTAATGAAAATTCAAAATTATTAAAATAAAATAACAAAATAAAATATTTGGTTTTTCTTCTTTATAAAATTAAGGGAAATATTAAAATATATAAATATCCATAATCAATATTTAGAAATTTAAAATTAAGGATGTGAAATAAGAAATGTATTTCAAAACAACAATTTGGAAGTTATTGGGAATGAATTATAGAATAAGATCAAATATTTGATAAGGGTCGAAATGTACTCCCTAAATTATCATGGGTCTAATATTCCTAAAGCCGTAGTCATTCGATCAAGCATTAATACCGAGGATTATATGAAATTGCTAAGCTCAAAAATGTGAAATGCATAATTGACGCTGAAGATATAAATAAAAAAGAGAGTCTGTTTCATTAATAATAGGTTTGTAATACATAGCCGAATAAATAATCACTACATAACACCACATCTTACGCTAAAATTCGGCCTCACAAAGAATCCTGATATGTAATTGTAGCCATATGTTGATGATTTAAATATAATTGGAACCTGCAAGAGATTCAATAAAGCACTAATTACTTAAGAAATAAATTAAATGAAGGACTTAGGTACTACAAGTATTGTTTCTTTCGCCTGAACATACTAAGAATGGTACTTTTGTCCATCAATCTAATTACACAACAAAGGTTCTAAAATGTTTTAATACGGATAAATCACATCCATTAAGTACATCAATGGTAGCACGACGCTTAATCTAGGCAAAGATCCTTTCGTCCCTCGAAAAACAATGAAAAGATATTTGTCCTCAAGTACCATATCTAGTACTATGGGTTCTTTAATGTATCTTTGCAACAATACCCGACCTGATATAGCTTTGTCATTAATTTATAGTTCCTCGCACCAACACGCAGACAACGGAATGGTATCTAAACACATTCTACGCTATTTACGTGCAACCAAAGGGCATGGGGTTATCTATCAAAGTTCAAGGATCCTACAACTATAAGTTTAGTAGGTATGCAGATGTGATATTTATCTCGATCCACATAAAGCTATATCTCGCCAAAGTTATCTATTCATGTATGGTGGAACATCCATATCTTCGCTCAACAAAAACAAACTTTAGTAGCCACATCTTTCCAATCATGCAAAATTAATTGCATTATACGTAAAGGTGAAGAGAATGTGTTTGGCTCATGTCCATGATCCATCATATACAAGATTCTTTTCCTGACCACTGAGTTTGAAGTTAATCCAAATGCTGATATAACAGGATAATGGAACTTGCATCGCTTCAAATTAAAGAAGCGATATATTAAAGGTGATAGAACGTAATGCCCACATTTTCTTTAATGATTATATAATTTTATTAATCATAATGAATGTTGGCTATATATTTAACACTAATGATTCATCTAGTTATAATGTAAAGAACGCCGGATCTGCAAAGTGTGCTCGGAAGTTCATGTCAAAAGAATTATGACGGTATATATGGAACATGCTATTATATATATATATATATAATACTATGATGTGATGTGTGTATATATGAGAAATTACATATTATATTGACAATTATTATGCTAATCAAGAGTGATTAAATGAATTACTTTCATGCACTTCAAACTCATACGTAGTATATGGACTTGATGATACGGTGTTTTAGATGTAATTTTGTGAACGTTTTCCTTCTTACTTAAGGTGATTATTTGGAATTTATGAACATGGTATTTTAAGTACATGTCTTAAGTATCTATAGGAACAAGAATTACCTTATTTGAATATGTAATGTATGAGATATACTCAAAACACTCAAACATGCCAAAACTGAAAATCTGTAAACTTGACAGCAACATGTGCAACTTTGCAAATGTATTTTTCCCATAAAATAAGTTTCTTATTTGGGATTTTTGAACATGTTAATTTAGATACATGTCTTAGGTGTCTATAGGAACAAGAATCACCTTATTTGAATATGTAAATTATGAGATATGGCCCAAACACTAAGGCATGCCAAAACTGAAAAGCTGAAAACTGCACAACAACATTTGCCACTTTGCCAACGTATTTTACCCATTAAATAAGTTTCCTATCTGGTATTTTTTAAACATGATAATGTAGATACATGTCTTAGGTGTCTATAGGAAGAATAATTACCTTATTTGAATATGTAAAGTGAGAATTATGGTCCAAATGCTAAAGCTTGCCAAACTAGAAAATTCTGTGACAGCTTACTATATCATGTTGGTGTGGTTGTTATGATTTGTATAAAGCAAGTAAAGTATCATGGTTGTTCCCTCTTTGAACTACAAAAGGTAAGGTATATTCTCCATGATTAAATCAAAAGCAAAGCAAGAAAAGTAAGGTCTTTATTTTATCAATTGGAACATGGCTAACAACTATCATGTGAAGATGTAGGGACCTTTTTTTCAATACTTTAATAGATGAGACTTGTATCAGTTATTTTGCTGAGAATACAAGATTACATATATGAATAAGAGGTGTGTGAATCTGAAAAATTTAGAGAGCCAATAAGTTCCTTCATTCTAAATAGTTTCCAAAATCTCTACATGAGACCCTTTCAAAGAATCAAATCCAACTATTCACCAAAGTGTGTTTTTACTTCATACTATTTACCTTGAATTCAATGCATTATAAATATATGTCTACACAAGAAGTAATCATACTAGTAGTTTCAACAAAGTTGCATCAAAGGATCTATTGGGTGAAACACTTTGCTTATACAAGATCTTTAAGAAATAAGGTATGTATTTCCAAGTGATTTAATTGGTGAAATATTATGATATGCAAATTATTGCTTCTTGAGTACATTTATATTTTAGAAATACTTAGCTAAATGTCACATATGCTAGGTTAAATTTCCAGATATTTGTAGTTATTGATGATCTATTAACGAATTTTCTTTTACCATTGGACATTCATTCATGAATCTGAAAACTTGTATGATCTCAAACTTGCGAAGCATGTGTAGCATGGATATGATTTTAGTTATAGCTAAATTTGGGATATGTCATTCCCATATGAATTATTAGTATCCAGTAATGTTATTGGAATTTTATCTATCCCGGTTTGGAGGATATGGAATTTATAATCTAATATGTTCACAGTGTATGAAATCTGACAGTTTTTAGGATCTGTTTTGAATGATTATCTTGAACTATAAATGGATGATCATTTACTTTAGGAAAATTTTGGGACATGTATATATGTGTTAGGTCTAATTCTGTAAAGTTTTAGATTTATACGGTATCTAGGTTGTGAGTTAAAAATCGTTCTTTTTACAGTATGCCCAGACTAGAATATAAGATGCCTGTATAATTGTATTCATTTAGAAAATTTGAAAATCATGTTTTTCACATCTATTTTATAAAGGAAAAAATTTGTGATACTCTATTAGGATGTTAAGTATCATATTACTAATTTTTACATGAATTTAATATTTATATTATCAGATTAATAATTTTAAGTATGTATAATTCAGAATTTCCAGATTTAGAGCATTAGGCTTAATCATGTAGTAATGAAGTTTTATGAATATTATTTAGACCATTTATGAAATCTTATATATATTTATAAATGAAATTTTAATGTCTATATTAATTGTATGTGTTTTCATGAAAATATTTGACATGAACATTCCAAGAAGCGAGCACACACCGTGATCAAGACGCGTCATCACCCTTAAGTAAAAGGTTTAGTAAGTAAATAAGTCAAGTAAGTACATTCTCACCATAACATGATTAAGTTTATGAAATGTTCTTTTACAAAGTTACACTGATTTCAACATCTTATATTTGAGCATTTTCTATGAAAGACATTTATGGTATTCTTTACAAATTGTTGATGAGTTTTCATAAATGTATAATGTATGTATCACGTAATGTGTTACACACCCAATGATGATGTTTGTCCCGCTAGGGTGGACTTGTCCCGCAAGGTGGACTTGTTACGTTTGGTTTGGGATTAGCTACCCCTTTTCCTTTCGTGGACGTGCGCGCTAATGATGTTAATGGTGTAACGCTTGGGCCCATAAAGATAAAATGAATATGCATGTTTTTATTTATGCATAGAAAGAGATGCAAAAGTTATTTACAATGATCATGCTCAAATTTATGTTTTCATGATAAATGCTCATACTTTGAAAAATGTTTTGTGAGAATTCAAATGCTTACTAAGTTTAATGCTTATAAAAGTTACATCATGTTGAGATAGAATGTAATGAGGATGACTTAAGTTGAAGTATATGAGAAGCGTATGTGCAACGATGTGGGATTGGAAACGGAATTACGCCAAGAAAGACATTATATTTTATGATGTCAAATTATGAAACTTATTTTCAATTTTATGCTTCCGCTTATGTTTTATTTTAAGATTGATTGAAAACCTCTTTTCAAATTGTATGCTTTCGCTATTTTCAATTCAAACTCTTGGTTTGTGACATTTTCAATTTTCTCGTGATGATTTGTGTTTTTATGATATAATGGTCGATTTTAATACATCATGAGAAAAAAAAAAATTCAGTTTTATATTGTGTAATTTTTCTAAAAACTATTTTTTAAAGAAGTTTAAAATTAACGAGTCTTGTAGCGTCCATAAGGGGGCGTTACAGCTTATGGTATCGAGCGGGTTCCGTTTCCAATGCACATGGCCACACGTCTACTCCATGTTCTACAAGTGAGTTCTTTTGTTAAAGAAAAAAAAATTAGTGCTTGAGATACACTTTCATAACATAACCTTGATTGTATTAAGAACTCTATAAAGCTTTACCTCTCTATTAAGATGAACTATGAATGATGATGGAAGAAAAGGCATATGTCTGGTTGTTCGACAATAGGACCTAGAAAGATCATTTATGTTGATGTTAATCTAATTCAAATTATTGACGCACTTCATAGATGACTATAAAGTTAATAAGGTGAAATTCTTATTTTGAGCTAATAACAACGAAGAGAAACTCGCTACGAACCTACACCAACTTCTTCTCAATATCGAAAACATGTATTGAAGCCCCTATGGTTCATGCAACAATATGATCCATCTCACAAGAGCCTCTTACTAGGTAGATGGAAATATTTTAGACCTACAGGCTTTGGATTATCTAGTGATCCCTTAATCACACAAGCATGGCTAAATACAATAGAAACCACTCTCAAATTGATGGGTTTTCTTCGAGTGAAGGAATTTATGTAGGTCACGTTACTTGACAAAGGAAGTCTCTTTAAGAAAGAATAGTTTAGCAACAATGTCAATTGAATGACATGAGTATAGTTTATTAAGAAGTTCAATGAAAAGTTCTTTTTTTTATGAATCACAAAAGAAAACACTATGATAAGTTTAATGACCATCATCATGGAGACATACAGTAATAGGTGAGGTGATTATACTCGCACATTAGTTGTCACCTATTCCTTAAATGGTTATTGATATGAATTCTACATCGATCTCATTGTGTTGAATATGCATGATTTGGATATTATCTTAGGAATGGATTTCTTGGGAAAGTATAACACAATTTTCAAGTGTCAATGGTAAGGAGTTAATTCAGAATTAAATAATTGATGAAGATGGATATTTTAGGAAATTTAGGAATGAAATCAAAGATATTTCTATCCTGTGACGCCAAGGACATTATTTGACTATCGGAAGTATTGGATGTTTAGGCTATATAATTGACCAAGTGACAATAGATGAAGTTAGTGATTGATGTAGTGCATGGTTAGAGAGTTTAATGATGTGTTTTCAAAGGATTTGCTATGATTACCACCAAAAAAAAAATTGAATTTGAAATTTAGTTTATACTAGGCACCAATGATTTTGGAAGCACCATTTAGGATGGCCTTAACAGAGCTAAAGGAATCACATGCTCAATTAAAAGAACTCCTTGACAAAGGTTTCATACAACCAAGTCATTCACCATGGAGGGTTTCAGTAGTATTTGTCAAGAACAAATATGGGTCTATGAGATTAAGTATTGACTATAGGTAGTTGAATAAAGTGACCATAAAGAATAAATACCCACTATCGAGAATTGATGATTTGTTTGTCCATTTAATTAAAAGGGGTATTAGTATTTTCAAAAATGGATTTGAGATCCTGGTTATCACTAGTTGAAGATAAGAGAAGGAGATATTTTAAAAATGACTTTAGAAGTAGGGTATGGTCACTATGAATTTATGGTTATGCCTTTTGGTCTTACAAACGCTCAATCAACTTTTATGGATTTGATGAATCGAGTATTCAAAGAATATCTTGATAAGTTTGTTATAGTATTTATTGATGACATCCTTATATACTCAAAAAAGTGCAGAGAAGAACATGATATACACTTGAGGATTGTGCCCAGAGACATTGAGAGAGCATCAATTATATGCAAAATTTTCCAAATGTGGGTTGGTTAAATGAAGTGTCTTTCTTAGGCCATGTGATATCAAAAGATGGAATTAAGGTGGATCCAGGAAAGATAGAGGTTGTTCTAAATTCGAAGCAACCTAAGAATGCAAGTGAAATTAGAAGTTTCTTAGGTTTAGCAGGTTACTATCGAAAGTTTGTGGAGGATTTTTCAAAAATAGCGTTGCCTCCGACTAACTTAACTTAACGCAAAGGGAAAAAGTTTGAATGGATGATACACCGTGATAGAAGTTTTCAAGAGCTTAAGAATATATTAACTTCATCACCAAGATTGATGATTCCTCAAGGAGAAGAAGGATTTCTATTTACAAGTGATGCTTCAAAATGGGCCTTGGTGCGCTTCTAATGCAAAATGATAAAGTGATTGCTTATGCCTCGGGACAGGTTGAAGGATTATGAAAAGAATTACCCTACTCATGATCTTGAATTGGCGGTGTAGTATTTGCATTGAAAATATGGAAACATTATTTGTATGGAGTCACCGTAAGATTTATACAGATCACCAGAGCTTGAAATATTTCTTTACAAAGAAAGAATTAAACATGAGGCAAAGAAGATGGCTTTAATTAGTTAAGGATTATGGTTGTGAAATCGTTTATCATCCAGGCAAAGCAAAGAGTAAGCGGATTCATTGAGTAGGAAATCATCAACAAAACTCACGGCATTGCATGTTATCCCAAAACCTTTACAAAAAGAGGTTATTGAGCTACAACTGAAATAATTTTGAATCGTTTATCGTGAATAACCTCGACCCCAATCATTTTTGAGCATATTCAAGTAGGTCAAGAAAAGGACCAACTTTTATCCAAAATCAAGAAAAAAAGTAATGACCGGAACTGTCCGGATTTTTATTATCTCCAACGATGGAATTTTAAAATTCAAAGGACGTCTCTATGTACCAAAAGATTGGGAAATGAGAAAACGGATTATGTCAGAAGCCCATGAAACTCCATACTCTATACACCCAGGAGCTACAAAGATGTATGGGACCTCAAACAAAATTTTTGGTGGCATGGCATGAAACAAAGAGATTGCGAGTTATGTTAAAGTGTTTGACATGTCACCTAGTAAAGGTGGAACATCAAAAGCCCATGGCATTGCAACCTATTCATATACCGGAAGAAATTTCTATGGATTTTAACATTGGGATGCCTAAGATTTACTAATAGCTATGATGCCATTTGGGTAATTATTGATCGACTTACCAAGTCACTTTCTTCCAGCTTAAAATGACATTTTCAATGGACAAGTTAAGGTGACTCTACGCCAAAGAGATAGTTCGCATATGGAGTGACAAAGTCTATAATTTCGGATAGAGATAGTAGATTTACGCCTCACTTTTGGCGGAGTGCCCACCGTACCAATGGGTACCAAACTAATGTTTTAGCACAACCTTCCATCCGCAAATTGATGTACAAATGGAACGAACAAATCGTATTCTTGAAGATATGCTTAGGCATGCACTCTTGATTTTAAAGAAATTGGCGCAAATACTTACCACTCGCCGAGTTTGCTTATAATAACAGCTTATCAAGCAACAATAGGTATGGGCCCTTATGAGGCATTGTATGGGAGACGTTGTCATTCTCCAATTCATTGGCATGAAGGTCGGTGAGAAGAAATTGATAGAATCGGTAACATATCGAGAAGATGGATTTTGTGCAAGAGACTACGAAGTTGTAAAGGTAATCCGAAAAAGAATTGAATTAGAACAAAGTAGAGGAAAAGTTCTGATATTAGGCGTAGACCGTTAGAATTCTCGATTGGGGACTTCGTCTTCATTAAAGTTTCACCAATGAAAGGAATTATGAGGTTGGGAAGAAAGGAAAGCTTAGTCCAAGATATGGTCCATATATGATTGTTGAAAGAATGGGAAAAGTTGCTTATAAACTAGAATTACCTCAAGAGATGACAACAATCCACAATGTTTTTCATGTATCAATGCTCAAGAAATATGTCCTAGATCCTTCACATGTCCTTACACCACAATTGGTACAAATTGAAGAGAGTTTCAGTTATGAAGAAAAACCCACAACAATACTTGATAGAGGAGTTAAGAAATTGAGAAACAAAGAAATTCCTTTAGTCAAAGTATTATGGTCTAACCACAAAGTTGAAGAAGCCACTTGGGAGCGTGAAGAAGACATAAGAGCAAAATATCCACATCTATTCCGAGTTTCCGAGGACGAAACTCTTGTAAGGTGGGAGGATTGTAATGCCCACATTTTTCTTTAATGATTATATAATTTTTTTAATCATAATGAATGTTGGTATATTTAACACTAATGATTCATCTAGTGTTATAACAGGTGAAGAACGTGGGATCGGTGTGCTCGGAAGTTCATGTCAAAAGAATTATGACGGTATATATGGAACATGAGTTATATATATATATATATAATACTATGATGTGATGTGTGTATATATGAGAAATTACATATTATATTGACAATTATTATGCTAATCAAGAGTGATTAAATGAATTACTTTCATGCACTTCAAACTCATATGTAGTATATGGACTTGATGATATGGTGTTTTAGATGCAATTTTGTGAACGTTTTCCTTCTTACTTAAGGTGATTATTTGGAATTTATGAACATGGTATTTTAAGTACATGTCTTAAGTATCTATAGGAACAAGAATTACCTTATTTGAATATGTAATGTATGAGATATACTCAAAACACTCAAACATGCCAAAACTGAAAATCTGTAAAACTTGACAGCAACATGTGCAACTTTGCAAACGTATTTTTCCCATACAATAAGTTTCTTATTTGGGATTTTTGAACATGATAATTTAGATACATGTCTTAGGTGTCTATAGGAACAAGAATCACCTTATTTGAATATGTAAATTATGAGATATGGCCCAAACACTAAGGCATGCCAAAACTGAAAAGCTGAAAAACTGCACAACAACATTTGCCACTTTGCCATCGTATTTTACCCATTAAATAAGTTTCCTATCTGGTATTTTTAAACATGATAATGTAGATACATGTCTTAGGTGTCTATAGGAAGAAGAATTACCTTATTTGAATATGTAAAGTGAGAATTATGGTCCAAATGCTAAAGCTTGCCAAACCAGAAAATTCTGTGACAGCTTACTATATCATGTTGGTGTGGTTGTTATGATTTGTATAAAGCAAGTAAAGTATCATGGTTGTTTCCCCTCTTTGAACCACAAAAGGTAAGGTATATACTCCATGATTAAATCAAAAATGAAGAAAGCAAGAAAAGTAAGGTCTTTATTTTATCAATTGGAACATGGCTAACAACTATCATGTGAAGATGTAGGGACCCTTTTTCAATACTTTAATAGATGAGACTTGTATCTAGTTATTTTGCTGAGAATACAAGATTACATATATGAATAAGAGGTGTGTGAATCTGAAAAATTTAGAGAGCCAATAAGTTCCTTCATTCTAAATAGTTTCCTCAAAAATCTCTACATTAGCCCTTTCAAAGAATCAAATCCAACTATTCACCAAAGTGTGCTTTTTACTTCTTCATACTATTTACCTTGAATTCAATGGTGCATAACATATGTCTACACAAGAAGTAATCATACTAGTAGTTTCAACAAAGTTGCATCAAAGGATCTATTGGGTGAAACACTTTGCTTATACAAGATCTTGTAAGAAATAAGGTATGTATTTCCAAATTCGGATTTAATTGGTGAAATATTATGATATGCAAATTATTGCTTCTTGAGTACATTTATATTTTAGAAATACTTAGCTAAATGTCACATATGCTAGGTTAAATTTCCAGATCCTTGTAGTTATTGATGATCTATTAACGAATTTTCTTTTACCATTGGACATTCATTCATGAATCTGAAAACTTGTATGATCTCAAACTTGCGAAGCATGTGTAGCATGGATATGATTTTAGTTATAGCTAAATTTGGGATATGTCATTCCCATATGAATTATTAGTATCCAGTAATGTTATTGGAATTTTATCTATCCCGGTTTGGAGGATATGGAATTTATAATCTAATATGTTCACAGTGTATGAAATCCTGACAGTTTTTAGGATCTGTTTTGAATGATTATCTTGAACTATAAATGGATGATCATTTACTTTAGGAAAATTTTGGGACATGTATATATGTGTTAGGTCTAATTCTGTAAAGTTTTAGATTTATACGGTATCTAGGTTGTGAGTTAAAAATCGTTCTTTACAGTATGCCCAGACTAGAATATAAGATGCCTGTATAATTGTATTCATTTAGAAAATTTGAAAATCATGTTTTTCACATCTATTTTATAAAGGAAAAATTTGTGATACTCTATTAGGATGTTAAGTATCATATTACTAATTTTTACATGAATTTAATATTTATATTATCAGATTAATAATTTTAAGTATGTATAGGTCAGAATTTCCAGATTTAGAGCATTAGGCTTAATCATGTAGTAATGAAGTTTTATGAATATTATTTAGACCATTTATGAAATCTTATATATATTTATAAATGAAATTTTAATGTCTATATTAATTGTATGTGTTTCTCATGAAAATATTTGACATGAACATTCCAAGAAGGCGAGCACACCGTGATCAAGACGTTCATCACCCTTAAGTAAAAGGTTTAGTAAGTAAATAAGTCAAGTAAGTACATTCTCACCGCAACATGATTAAGTTTATGAAATGTTCTTTTACAAAGTTACACGATTTCAACATCTTATATTTGAGCATTTTCTATGAAAGACATTTATGGCATTCTTTACAAATTGTTGATGAGTTTTTCATAAATGTATATGTATGTATCACGTAATGTAAGCGTTACACACCCAATGATGATGTTTGTCCCGCTTAGGTGGACTTGTCCCGCAAGGTGGACTTGTTACGTTTGGTTTGGGATTAGCTACCCCTTTCCTTTCGTGACGGCGCGCTAATGATGTTAATGGTGTAACGCTTGGGCCCATAAAGATAAAATGAATATGCATGTTTTTATTTATGCATAGAAAGAGATGCAAAAGTTATTTACAATGATCATGCTCAAATTTATGTTTTCATGATAAATGCTCATACTTTGAAAAATGTTTTGTGAGAATTCAAATGTGCTTACTAAGCTTAATGCTTATAAAAGTTACATCATGTTGCAGATAGGAATGTAATGAGGATGACTTAAGTTGAAGTATATGAGAAGCGTATGTGCAACGATGTGGGATTGGAAACGGAATTACGCCAAGAAAGACATTATATTTTATGATGTCAAATTATGAAACTTATTTTCAATTTTATGCTTCCGCTATGTTTTATTTTAAGATTGATTGAAAACCTCTTTTCAAATTGTATGCTTTCGCTATTTCAATTCAAACTCTTGGTTTGTGACATTTTCAATTTTCTCGTGATGATTTGTGTTTTTATGATATAATGGTCGATTTTAATACACCCGCGAGAAAAAAAAATTCAGTTTTATATTGTGTAATTTTTCTAAAACTGCTTTTAAAGAAGTTTAAAATTAACGAGTCTTGTAGCGTCCATAAGGGGCGTTACATAATTTCTTGCTTAAGCCACAATAAAACTAATAGTTTCTACAATGAGGCTAAAGTTAGAGAAGATGATTATGAAATGACCTATTAACAGAAAAAAAATACTTCTTTATATCTGATAGTACAATTGATCAAGTTTGAGAAACAAGAATTTTCTTATTCAAACGAAATGCCACATAGTTTTAACTAATATTTCTGTACAAATAATTTTCCATTTTCACCACACGCATTAACACACTCATTGGAAACAATAATACAGACATTAGGCAATACAATGCCACTGAAATCAACATCATAATACATCAAGTTTAAGTAATATAAATCCAAACACTCATACTGATCGTCAATAGCATAAATTATATCTTGATCAAATGGAAAAGATGACATATATTTTTGTAGGGAATATCGGTAGGGATGGAAAATTAACTTTAGACTTTTCTTTTCCTCGGTTTAAGAAGACAAAACACTTTGCTCCATGTATAAAAACCTGTCTTTTTCAAAAAAACTAATGCCCAGGAAGGCAACAGTCCATGCAAAAGAGTAAAGAGATATTAGCATCAAGTTGACATGACTAAAATGATACCCATGACCCGGAAGTTTCTCATTCACAGCGACACCCATTACCATTACTTTACTTCTTAGTATAAGAATAACACTCCCGCATCTAAAATCCATACACAAAAGAATCGGAAGGTTCAAGCGATAAAGGCCGCATCAAGTTAATTATCATGAAGAAAGGCTACAAAGACCTTTATTGCCTCATCCAACTAATTAGAGAACCAACTTGAATCACTCTGGACAAGAAATCATCCCGAGAAGAGGCTCGTGAGTGATTCCAAGATCAGCTAGCAAAAACCAATTTAAGCTAAAACAATTGACGTGCATAAAAGTTTATTCGATCCATTAATCACATCAAACAAAATTCTCCGACCAAGGACCCGAAATAGTAATGGCGAGAAACAAATGACACCACAGTGTAGCACTTGATACCGATGCTTAACACTATATTGGTAAGAAAAATTGATTCATAAATTTTTTGTTTTAATAATGAAAACATATACAAAGAGCCCCGATCTACAAATGCAAGAACTCGAACCAAATAAATAATATTCATAGTTGGATCGACTAAATATTGTACAAGTCAACACTGACAAAACACATAAAGACCTCATAATCGACATCTAATATACATAATACAAGAACTTCACCTTTTCTTCCCGATCTTTTCCTTATTTTCCTTCTTTTTATTTATCTCTTTCCCCGCTTCTTGACTACATCACGACCATCAAGCTCAACAAGCTCTCTCAACACAAGCTTCAAAGATAAAACACAAAAGGGATACCATCGACATCGACATTATCAACGGTTTTCTTTCTTAGATCATACCAAACAGACTTAAATCATACCAACCTTATCACCATCACTCGAATAAACTAACGTCTCCACAAAATCGTTCCGCTCAATCGCGGGAGGACTAGTTGTCAAGAATTTAATACAAGATTCTTTCACTCCATAATCTTTCATCACCCAAATAACAACTTCTATGCTAACCTAATTGAAAACGAATATAAAAACCAAATTCAAAAGGAAAAAAGAATCAATCCCACGAATATAACCAACCACCAAAGCACATATGAATTAAAATTACGACTCTAAAATTAAAAAAAAGGCAGATTGAGAAGTGGAGGTACCGATTGTGTCATATTTCCATGGAAGTTGCAATGAACAACTCAAGGTAGGTTTCACAAAGACTTAGTTGGAACATTCTTAGCCCATTGAAGTGTATTATCCTAAAATGTAAAAGTACCCATCCCGATCCATTAATTGATCTTTTGGTTCAACCCTTACTTCACACAAGCATTTGAACAAACACCTTAAAGGCAACCATCTCTTCGGGATTTCACGAAAAAATACATTGTTGCTTGGAATGGTTGAATCGATAGAATCGATTCAATAATCTTTTAAACTCTAACAATATTCAAATATATTTCTTTTACAAATTGCATATACATTCACATAAATTTAAATAAAAGCAACGATCTCAATAAATTAAAATTGTCAAAAAGCATCGACTTACCATGGACAGTCCAAGAAATCTAGAAACAAAAGAGAAGTAACGGGTTCCAATTAAACACCGAAAAGAGGAATTCCCAACCTTTCTATCCTTCCTCATCCAAAAAAAAGAAAAACGAAGTCGCGTGACGATGGATTGGAAGAGTCCGCCGGTGTTTGTATAAACGAACGACTTCCCTAACTTTTTACGCGAACGGCGTGCTTCATCCCGAAGAAGGCGCCCTTGACCTTGACCCTCGGGATCCGGTTAAAGTCGTAGCGCGAAATCAAGGACGTTTTTGTGCTTCGATTGGTCGCCGAGACCCAACAATGTCAAGAGGATGTCAAGCTTGCGTGATTTGAAGCCGTGGAGCTAATTAGGTTTCAAGTCTGATTTAGGGTTTCAAGTTTGATTTGGTGTGGACGAGGTGATAATGAGTTGGCGACTAAATTTCGAGTGAGAACTTGATGCCAAGGCGATTATTACGTTAGCGTAGTGGGAGATTTGAGATTAGACACAGAAAGTGAGTGGAGATGAAGAAGCGAAGGATATGAGAGAGAGAGAGAACAAGAAGGGTAAGAAAAGATTTGAGAAATATCTACGTCGTTCAGTATTACACCCGATGTAGGATTTTCTCAAAATTTACAATTATGCCACGGATTTATTTTTACATCGGTTCGTTAAAAACCGATTTAAACGCTAATGTAAATTCTATTTTTTGTAGTAGTGTTACATCGGTTCTATATACGAACCGATGTAAAGTTCTTATTTAATTAACAATTATGCCACGGGTGTTTATTTACATCGGTTCATTGGTGAACCGATGTAAACCGATGTAACAACACAACATACAAGCAAAGAGCATACAAGCAAACACTTTCATATCTTGTTGTATTCTAGCCTAAGTACTTTCACTTGCACACTCTTGAGGTCTAGGCTTTTGATTCTTGATTACACTTGCACTCAATCTTTGTATTGGTATTATAGAGTTGTAATCTTGAATTTTGTCAATCATCCAAAACAAGATATCCTTGTTGTTGTATTGTGGTAAGAGCACACTTGGGTGATCTTAGGTGTTGAAAGAGTGTGGTACTCTTCATAGGTGTTGAAGGAAGATTATGGTAATCTCCTTGAAGGTGTTGTAAGAGGATTGTGGTAATCCTCAAGGTGGTGTTGTATTAATTTTGGTAATTAATAAAATTCTTTTCTTTTTCAAAACCCATCCCGAATATCTTGGGGTGGTAGAGCACGTAGTCCCTAGGTGGGTGAAGCTCTTTAAATCGTCGTGTGTTGTTTATTTTCCGCACTTTAGTTTTCATTCTTGCTTGATTATTCGAAAAAAGAGGGCAAAATCTGAAAATCTGGGATAATCTATTCACCCTCTAGATTATCGTAGCCACTGACTAACACATTCACTCGTATTATTTTAGAACTCGATGGTTTTCATGACTTTATCATGAAATTATTTTTTCAAACCGTTGCATCTCTCCTAAAATGCCGTTAAAATGGACTTGCCGATTTTTCGTTAAAAAGGGGACACTTTTCGAAATCTTGTTTTAAATCGAGTCCTTTATTGACTCGTATATGTTGAATGTAGTCTGTTATTCTAATTTTTGCAAGTCTCTAAAACTTTTGGGGTAAAGATCGAATTTTGAAAAATTCTGGAAAATGAAAAAAAAAATTGCACTGGGACGGTCAAGGCAGGGCCGACCTGTAGCCCAGCATGTCGATCGGTCGCCCTTACCTCCGACTGGTCGCCCTGTACAATTTTTCCACTTAAAATCGTCTGTTTCTTTCTAACAGAAATAGAACATATTTTGACAAAACCCTAAGCAGCGCGATTCCATCTTCCCCCTTTCTCTATAATCCTCATTTTTTTCATCAAATCTTATGATTCTTGTTGCTAATCCACTCCACTTTGCAAGAATCATACTTATATGGCACCTCCAAGGAATTCCACCGATCAAAATCCCAATCCCGAGAGAAGAAGAGGCAGAGAGGGTTCTTCAAGAAATCGGCAATAGGAAGCCGAACAACAGAATATTCGAGCTACCCAACGGAATGTAGCTCAAGAGCACGAGAATGTTCAAAACCCCCTACTTTCATGGCCTCAAATCGTCGAACTTCGAGGGACCATTTCGCTCGACGATTGTCGTTGGGCAAGAAGTAAGAAATCTTTAATTTCTCAAGCTCCTCATTCCGTTAATGCTTTAAATTTTATCAACAAGTATGCCGAGTGGTACTATGAGAATTTGGACTTAGGTGCTAATTCGATTGCTCGCACCAAAATTTGTCGGTTTGCTTCGGTTTCAAATGAGTATCCTACTATTCGGGGATTTTTCGAAGGAAGGGTGGATGTATTTATGGGAACATCCTTATGTTTTGTATGATGATGACGTGATATTGCACTTCTATGCTAATTTATGGGTTGAGTATGATGCTCAAAGGAAACCTATTGCGTTGAATTCATTTGTGAGGGGTCGTCATTTTCGATGGACTCCGGATGATATTTGTCGTTTGTTGCATGTTCGAGAAGGTGGTTGGGATTATTTTGGATGTACTTATTGGAATGATGAAATGTTGGGTGCTACTATGGAAGAGGTTAAGACCTTTTTGGGCGTTTGGCCACAATATTCATTATTGGCCATGACTCTAGAACATAGAATTATATCTATCATTGTCGCATACTGCATTTGTGGAAAAGCGGGTAAAATGCCTAGCAATATGGATTTCTTTTTGACATATAAAATTGCTAGAAGAGAATAGCTCAATTTTGGTGCAATTCTTATTCAATGCATCATTGAGTCTATCACTCAAGGGACGAAGAAATTTGTCATGGGGAATTGGATCTGTAAGCTTCTTATTAACTCGGGCTTACCATCAACGGAATGTAATTCGAAAATATTTCAAAATGATTTCGACATTGACAACATTTCACAAGTTGTCCATATGCGCAAGAATATGACCATTCCCCCAACTAAAATGGCAAAAGGAAGAAACCAAGGTTCTACATCCCAAAATCCAAACTACTTTTTTGATGATGCCGAAGCCGCAAGATTGGCGGCGGGTGACGGACCAAGCAATCCGGAGGGTAATACCGATGCTCAACTATCTCGGGGTTCCATTCAAACCCAATTTGATGAATATAGAGTCCTTCAAGATGCTCGGTATGAGGCGTTGAGTCAAGAGAACTCTAGATTGAAAACGTCGATGGGTAAATTGAAGAAACTCATCAAGGACCTCCTCCCGAATGCATGTTTTTCATCCGATGAAGAATGACGATCTTATCACTTTTCTTGCTTTTCTTTTCATGTCATTTCCTTTATTATGTAATGAACTTTTGTGTACAACTCTATTATTCTAACGATATTTGCTTGTTGTTTTTCTTAAAGGGGATATATTAGCAAGATTGCTAGTAGCTTTTGTTTGCCTATGGTAATGGTCTTGATGGAGTATTTGATGGTAAAAATACTCTTATTTATGCTTTGTTTAATATTTTTGGGTGATAGGTATGAAGTACTTGATGGTAAAAGTGCTTATTTAATTTTTTGATGAAATTGATAATATCTTGACCATATTGTTTAGATGATTAATTGGTGGCATTTGTAATGCCTTATATGCATGGTTGCATTGTTTGATATTTTGGTATGAAGTACTTGATGGTAAAAGTGCTTCTTTATTTTTGCTTGATGGCATTTGTAATGCCTTGATCATTTGTGCTATTACTTTTCTCTTTTGGGTTGAACCCTTGAGAATATGTTTCTCTTTTTGGTTAAAAGATGGTTTGTACAAATTTGTGATGATATTTTTTTGGGCTTAGCATATCTTTAAAAGGAGTTACACATTCTTTTTTCTTATTAATGTCCGCCAAGTGTTCGGTAAAATATTTCAATGAAAAATTCATCACTTACATGATTTTCTCGATTTCAATAGTCTTATATTATTATAGAGATCATGTTTTGCAAATCATATGAGTTTTCATAAAGCTTCTACAAGTCACATGATTGACTTTTACCTCCTATTTTGTTTATAAGCTTCAATGTTCAAATAGCAAATAGCTCGATATTTTGGTCATGCTCTTTGATATGAATATGTGATGCCTCTATCGTGCTAACATTATTTTTGATGATTTCAAAGGGGGAGAAATAGGTTATAAACTCATTAGCTCATAAAAGCTAATATAAGCTCGTGAAAAGAAGCTATAAGCTGTGACTAGTAAAAGCCATGAGTTGTGGTTCATACTTAGTCCAATTGATGTTTTATATGGACTTGTTTACATGTCTAATGATGTTTGGTTGACAGGGGAAACTTATAAGCTCTTGATTCGTAAGCTCTTATTGTAAAAGCTAAATCTTTTAGCTTTTGGTTGATTGATTCTATTTTTCTTGATGTGCATGATGATAGGGGGAGCTTGTGCTAATTTTTTGGAAATATTTACTCCCTTAGATGGTTGCTATTTTATTTTGGAAAATTGGTCGCTTCTAAACGGTTAGTTGGTTTTACTGGAAAATCGATCTTTAAAAATTCGTCCTATAAAATTTCTTAAAATTGTTTTGTTTTCGAAATCGTCCTCTCGAAAATTGTTTTGGTTTGTAATCATAAAAAATGAGGAGTTTGTTAGATAAATATTTTTATCATGATTTTCATGATTTTGTTCAAACAAGTTTTTACACCAAAATAATGTCCCTAAATGTTATCCAAATACTTCCGACCGTTTTAAAATATTTTTACTAATTTTTCGGAGTATTTCTTGAAGTTTATCTTCAACAAAAATTGGACAAAACTTCTATTTAAGGCTCGACCGGTCGCCCTATAGGGCAACCCGTACCTGTGTTGAGTTTTGGAACAGAAAAAAGGACGGAGGGACATTTGAGGGGGGCGACCGGTCGACCCGGAGGTCAACCGGTAGGGGCGACCGGTCGGTCCTTGGGCGAACGATGCCTGAGCACCCCCTCGAAGAACAGAAACTCCGTTTCTTCAATTTTGGTTACCTCGACCGTTCGCACATAGGGCGACCGGTTGGACCCCCCGGCGACCGGTCCCCCTATATAATTTTCGAGAAAATTCCATTTCAAACTTATCTCTGCGCGACCGGTCGCACCCCTGTTTGATAGCAAAATTCTAACCGTTGTGCAACAGACTAACTTTCCTTAATTTGTGGGATTGATTTCTAACAGCTATATTCTTGATATTAATTGTATTTTTCTATAGATTTTTAATCCCCAAGAGGAGCCTATGCTTGATCAATCATCTCCCATTAATAGAGGAAGTTTTGGAGCAACCAAACAACTATTGAGACACAACACAACAAGATACATTTAAGAAAACACATTAGCTCTTCATTGTTATTATTCTTGTTGTAATTTGCCTAGCTTATCACTTTCACATCTTTGAGGTCTAAGCTTTATTTCTTGATTACACTTGCACTAAAATTGTATTATTCATTATTGAGTTGTAATTTTGATTTTGGTCATCATTCAACACAAGACATCCTTGTGAGTATTCTTGTGGAAAGGATACACTTGGGTGATCTAGGTGATAGGTGTTTCAAGAGTGTGGTGCTCTTGAGGTGTTAGAGAATTTGGTGTTCTTCAAGATTGAAGATTGTGGTGATCTTCACAAGGTGCCGTTGGAGATTGTGGTAATCTTCAAGAGAGATTGTGGTAATCTCAAAGGTGGTGTTGAAGAAGAGTGTGGTGCTCTTCAAGGTGTTGTTGTAAGTTGAATTTGTATTAATTGTGGTAATTAATAAAATTCTTTTTCTTTTTCGAAACCCACCCCGGATATACTGGGGTGGTAGAGCACGTAGTCCCTAGGTGGGGTGAAGCTCTATAAATCGACGTGTGTTGTTTATTTTCCGCACCTTTATTATTGTCTTGTCGTATTTTCAAAAAAGAAGGCATAATCGAAAAGATGGAGATAATCTATTCACCCCCCTCTAGATTATCGTAGTCGCTGGACTTCTGAGACTTTGTTATGTATGGAACTGACAATTTACTACTAAGCTAAGTTGATTCTTATTACAACTTTTATTTTGATTTATACATACACACACACACAGATATATATATATATATATATTAAAATTGTATAAAAATTATATTATATGTATATTTAATATATTTGATATATTAAAGATTATATTATATAATATATGCATTAAATTATATTATACATTGTATATATCAAATTTTATATTATATAGTATATAGTTTGAAAATCATATTAAGTTATATATTAAAGGACACAAAGAATTAAAAATATAAAAAATATATAAATAAATTTATCAACTGATCAATATTCAATCGGTAAAAATAAAAAATATATAAAAATATAAAATTAATTTACCGATAGATAAAAAATTTCTAACAGGAAGGAAATCACAAATGAAAGAAAGTGAGTGGAAAGTCTTTCTCGGTACTTTACCATGGTAAAAAATTAAATAATAAATAAATGATGAAAAAATAATTTACCGACGGACAAAATTCCTAAGTAATTACCGAAAACATCAATTTTCATTGGTATATGTTTTTAAAAAGTGAAAAAAATAAAAAAACGGTTAACGATGAAATTGGTCTCCGTTAGTAAAAACTAATAAATAATAATAATTATAAAATATATACATGAGCATTTTCCGTCGGTATTAAGACGGAATTAATTACCTCCTAAAAACTGAAAAAATATAAGCAAAACTAAAATACTTTATAAAAAGAAAACAAAAATTCAGTTAAAAAAATATAGTACATGATGTCTACAATTTTTAGGTTTGGTGATTTTTTTTGTCTTCACCTATTTTGTGACATCAATTAATTAAATAAATCGTTGACATGATTTAATGATAGTAATATAATTTTGTGTTACTGAAATATAGCCTAAAAAGTGTAATAATTAATAAAATATAGTGTTGCCAACAGTGCTTCTTAAATAAAGTGATACCTATTTGCATTATAAAAGAAATAATAAAAAAAGTGATACTTAAAAAGTGTTATTTAAAAGTGTTACATATAAGCGTTATAAATTGATAAAGTGCTATAAAAGTGTTACATAAATATTGTAATGTAAAAAGTGTTACAAACATGTGTTACATATGTACCTTATGTGAAAAGTCTTACAAAATTTATGTTACCTAATGTCATTTATGTTAAGTATGCATGTTTGGTATCAACAAATGTGTTTGACTCGAATTGACTTTTGACTTTTCTCATATTATACAGACTCCCTCCTATTTATAATAAGTGTATTTTTAGAAAAAAAAAATATACATATTAAAGAATGTATTAAAATACCAAATATACTCTTAATTGATCGTAAATGTTGCTTTGAAAGAAAGCAAAATTTAGGCATTATTTTTAATAAGTATAAGGGTAATTTGGGAAAAATCTTTTCTCATTAGTTTTTGAAAACATCAAAAGGACATTAATTTTGAATAACTTTTTATGTATCAAAGAGACACTTATTGTTCTCTTAAAAAAAAAAGACCCGTATTGTAAATAGGAGGGAGTATATAAGACCCTAATAAGGTGGATCAATACACGAAAATGAGGTGGTCCGAATAGGAAATCCAAGAAAAATAATACAAATTATATAAAAAAATTAAAAAAAATATTTCTCACTAAATTTTCTTTTTCTGAAAATAGAGTGGTGGGCCAGGGCCAAGGTTGGCCCACCCCTGGATCCGTCAATAGGGTTGGGGTGTTCTTGGTTTTTTTCTGAAAGTTTGCTATATCCATGCCAAAATTTAATTAGATAGAGTAGCATGAACTAGACCGTTGTTACTATTAAAAATGTAATATATTAGGCCTTCTTTCATATAATAACTAATTTTTGTTAGGGTTCCCGTTTAAATTGTCATTTAAATATTCATATAATTATAAATTTTTATATATGATAAACAGAATTTGGGCGGATACTAGTAGTATGCATGGTTGTATCAGCAAATGTGTTTGACACTAATGCGACTACATTTAGTATTAACATTATTAGGTTTGAATATCGATACCCATAAATGGGTAAATACCCTACCCGTTACCATCCATACAGTGATTTCTATAACAACACCTATTTAATTAATGGTTTCGTTTCGTCCCTGCAATGTGTTTTGTGAGTTACGTTAAATTTGTGATTTATTGAATATCCTCGATTAATTTGTGAACTATTTTTATGTGATCAATTTTATAATTGTACAAATAGAAACTAATGGTTATAGAATCATATAATTACTTGATGCCATATTCAAAATTGTCCATAACCAAAGTTAATATAACAAAGTCGCACTACAAGAAAACAATCAAATTCCAACAAATAATTTCAACGAAATAGAAAACTATTGGAATTTTTAAAATTCCAATGAAAATTTCAATGCTACATTATACCGTTGGAAAATTCCAACGGTAAACAAAACCGTTGGTATAAAATGTTGGAATTCATGTTGGAATTTAAAATTCCAACGGAAATTCCAACACCACAACTAACCATTGGAAAATTCCAACAAAACATCCAACGGTAAACCAAATGTTGGAATTAATCGTTGGAATTTCGTTGGAGTTTTAAAATTCCAACGGAAATTCCAATGGTACAACATGTTGTTGGAAAATTCCATTGGAAATTCTAATACCATTGGAAAATTTCAATAGGCCAGGGTTAAAAGATTTAATAGTATAATCCATATCACTAAAATATATATTCTCTTTTGTAGTCAATCATATTAAAACTACATGGTTAAATGTGCTTGACTTGAGATAAATTGATGATGGGTGACCTACTGGGAAGTTGAAGATATTAGATAATGAGATAAATTAATTGAATATTCCAACATATATATACCATTGAAATTACCATTGGTCTAAATTCCAATAGTATAATTCCGTTGGAATAACCGTTGGAGTTTTTTCAAACGATTAAATATATTCCAATGGTATAACTCTGTTGGAATTAGTGTTGGAAAAAATGTTGGAGTTTTTTCCAACGGTTATATATTCCAATGGAAAAATAACGTTGGAAATTCCATTGGAATATTTTTCCATTGGAATTTCGCCATTCCAACGGCCATTTTACCAACGATGTATTTTATGTTGGAATTTCCGTTGGAATCGATAATTCCAACGGTAATTGGCCAAATTCCAACAGATTTTTTCCGTTGGAATTTCCTTATTTTCTTGTAGTGTCGGTCCAATTCCATCTTCATCTTGTGTATACAACAATTTTTATAATGATTTATACCACAAAAATGGGAATATTCAACTTAATTTTGTCCCTTATATCCGTCAAAATAAGACAACATTAATTATTATAATCTGAAGCAACAGCATTAATAGTTCGTTCCCGAACACGCACTAATTAAAATAGCATTTGATTTAAAATTACAGCGTTAACTCACAAATCAAATTAAGATTATATAAAATTAAATTTGGAGGAGATCGATCAAAGCGTTGGTTTCAATTTCAAACTTCAGAAATTATTCTTGTAGGTAAAAATAAAAAAGTTCACTTGTAGTCAAATTTCATTGGCGACATAAGCTTATTCATATATTGGACTTCATCATTAATATTCACCCAAAATAAAACATCACTAATTACAAATATCATCTTTGAGGTTTCGCCTAATTAAAAAAAAACAATTATCTTTAAAAATCACATACAAAGCTCAATATTTATAATTTTAAAAAATAATTAGATTTTTTTAAAATTAAATTAAAACTCAAAAATAGTTTATTAATGTGATTATCCCTGAAACAAGTTTTTTTTTAGAATTTCAAAGTTGGGCCCGTCATTGCAGGTACTTGAATCCATGCCTCGTCATTGTGAGTAACATCAGTTATTTATGTGTAACAACAACACCAATAACGCTTTGTAATATAATGACAACAACTCCCAAGTTCGTATCCCAGATGGACTCAATCTTTGTTGCAGGTGTAATTGTCTTTACATTTCTCTAAAGGAAAGATTTGCAGCATCTTTTTTCCTGTATAAGTTAAATATGATATAAATCGTTATCAACTTCTAATTATAAGTTAATAATAAGCGTGCTTGTAGTTGATCAAGATAAAATGAGTACATAAGTTGTTTCACCTGAAATATTGAGCTTAAGAACAATATTGCCATGCAAACTAGATGTTGGAAATTTGGGTTTGATAAAGAGGGTCAACTTTGACCAAATATTTGGTGGCTAAGCATTTTATTCTGGAAAAATTAAATTGTAAATCGTTAATCTATATTTTCAGTACATGTTCGTAATATTTTTTATTTTTCAAATCCGAATTATGGTGAGTAAGAAATTAATACACGAAGTTGGCCTTACGAATGGGTATAATGTAAATGGAGTTGAAAGACTTTAAGCTTGTCCCACATAGAATATATAAAACACAGTTTATCTAGTATAAATACTAGAAGGTGTTATTAGTCGGATATACTATAGCACAAGTGGATGATCACAAAATGGGTCTTGGGCCGGCTCGGATCCAGATCCACTATAAATTTGTCACTATAAAATGGGCTTGGCCCAAATTCAAGTATCTGTTGGGCTTGATGTATCTGGACATTTTAGGTGTCCAGATTTATGTATGTCTCTTGCAGTTTGTAACTCCTAGATAGCGGTTATAATGTTGTTTTTAACTCTTGGAAGTTACATTTGGTTATAATTGCCCATTTTCCATCATTAATCTCATCCAAGTGTTGGGAATGGCTGCCTTATATAGGTTGAGTCTGCATTCAGATTGGTGCAAGGAAAATAGAGAGAGAGAAAGAGAGAGAGAGAGAGAGAGAGAGAGAGAGAGAGAGAAATCCTGCAAAAAACTGTCTGTTCAGTAGATGTTATCCCGAATGTTATCAAATCTCTTGTTGCATCTTCCTTTCTACATTTTCTGTGTCAAACAAACCAGTTTTCTCACCAATTCTAGTTCGATGGAGCTTTTGTGTAAGTGTTGCTACTACATAAAATACGTAAGTCGTATTATCTTTGGGAACATTACGTCAAATCATGAGTACTAGTTGGGATGTATTTTGTAATACCCGAGCCTCTCACTACTCACTAGGCCAATATAGTTTGTGCATTACATTCTACTATGTGCTACCTACATTGATATTGGAATTGGCCTAATGTATTTCATTTAACATGACATGATTAATCTTATAATTCTAGAATTCTCGTACATTACTAGTTGTTGTATCACTAGACTAAAGCCGTTTTTCTACATAGATTAAAAGGAAACATGGCTTTATCTACAAGACATATATTATTTTTATAAATATGTATATGTATAACGTATATATAGAATACATTAACTATGTATATAAAATTATAATTGAAATGGTAAATTACGAAGTATAATATGATAAAGTAGAATGCTATATGCATATATATTATAACATATCTATGAAATCTCTAGAAACATGAAAGTGATAAAGTTTGACTTTTACATGTACATCATATATATATATATATATATATATATATATATATATATATATATAGTACACACGAAACAAGCAGACCCATTAAGTTAAGGTGCAAACTTAATCTAAAAACTAATCAACTTAATCTAAATATACATATAAGCTAATATCGTACCCATATAAATTAATAATTATATGTATAGTAGATATACATGCACTCTGCCACCGCCTTAACCGAAAAGAAGGGATAAGGAGTAATATAAATCATCGAGAAACTCATGTATCTCATATATGCGCACACACGGGTGATTAGAAATAAAGTGGGACTCAGCTTGGATAGCAACAGGAAGAGATATATACATACTGGTAAGAATCATCTCCAAGATTATGCTCTTCTTTTATTTGGTTAAAATATGATGTTGGGTTAATTAATTTAAAGGTAAATTATGATTCGGGGATTCTGGATGTGAGAAATACACGGTACCTTATTTACATACTATATATTGGTGATGAAATTTATTAGAATTCTAATATATTTATATTTTTATCTATGCAACTATATAAAGGCCATATATGTTCTAAATAAAACATGCGTATATCCTAATTAATAATACCAGTAAAGAAAATAATTAAGTTGTATAGGTTCGAAATCTAAATGTGAAAGAGGTAAAAAGAGAGATAATGGTTAGCATATTGAAGAAACTTGCTGATTAGTGTTTAAACTTTATCTTCACTTCATATCTTGTCTGATAGTGACGACCAAAGATTAATTTAACAATTAATTACAATTTTCCCATTTGAAAAGCGGGATGTACCTACTTACCGCATTAATTAAATGATAAAATTGGAATAGTTTCAGGTCTTTAGTTGTGAATTGATTTTGATTTGTTATTATATTTTTAAATAAGAAATTAAGGTACACATTAAGATCACGTTTGATTAAAATGTTTTTATCATGAGATTGAAGTTTGATTACTACGCAATTAAATTGGAAATTCGAGCCTATTTATAAGGATAGTGTAGGAAACTTGTCAGTTGAATTTTAGAAATCAATATCTTGTATCATTACAGATTGTTCACATCTAATATTGAGGAGTTATGGTTTAACGAATCAGTAAGGCACGACAGGATACGGTAAATGAAAATCCATCTGCAACTACAATGCTTGAATATAGTATTTCCTGTTTTATTGATACTAATGCAATTCTTGTATCTGGATGAATGCATTATGGAAACCTTGGTGTTCATATGTTGCTTGGTGGATATTGGAGTGTGATGACTATTGTTTCATTGAGCATGTCATTTATTGGCATTTGCACGTGCATGCAAACATATGAGCATTGTTGAGATGAGGCATGCATGACATGGTAACTTTCTATGAAAAGAAAAGGTTTTGGTTGGCCACTGCTAGTGCTCCGAGGCATGTGAGGCATGCGTTTTTTGATATATTTTAGGGTGCAGTGGGTGCTACTCCTCGGAGGATCATAGGGGTTGACAGGGGGTGTGCCTCTGATGGTCACGAGGGGGCGGACCACTTGACTGTATCCTTATTGACACGTCATGGGGAAGACTCCTGGGGGATCATTGGATTAGCCAGGGGGTGGACCTCAGGTGGTCCCGGGAGATGGCCCTAGGCAGTGTCAATATGATTATTATTGAGCTCGTGCCATGTGAGACATCACTTCGGGTATGTGAACCATTCGGACGAGGCTCATTGATTATTAAAGCCTAGTGCCATGTGAGACATCACTTCGGGTATGTGAGACATTCGGACGGGGCTGATTGATTGTTGATGTTGATGTCATGTGAGACATTACTTCGGTATGTGAGACATAATTTGACCGACAACTTGATCATTAATATTATGTTGAGTTATTTCTGGTGCATAGCAGATGGGTCAAGGGCCCAATAAAAGGAAATGATTCCAAATAAAATGTTTCAAACTCATTTTGCGCATTTCTGGTAAAACATTTTTGAATGCATTGCATTTGTAGTAAGCATGCATGATTTTCGCGTACTGGGCATTAGCTCACGTAGTTCATGCATTGTAGGCGAGTTTGGTGATGTTGGATTTCATGAGCTTACTGGTCAGGCTGCTGGAGCTCCTACAGGTTATTGAGGACAGTGTACATGGATGACGACCTGTTGGGCTAAGTTGATGGGTCACATTTCTTTTTGGTCCTGTATTATATTTCGCTTTAGGGTTGCACCCTCTTTTGAAAACACTAACGTAAATATGCATATGTAAATAGCTCGGTGATGTGGGTTGTATGTTTGATCACGTGGATGTCTATTGTGTTTAATATCAGGGTAAGTTACCTCTTTTTGTTTGTGGACATAGCTTGTCCTTATCTTATAACAAAAATGATTTTACGGGTTTGTTGTTAAAATGTCGCAGGGATAAAAAAAAAATTACACGTTTTAAATCGAGTTTGTAGCCGAGTTATACTATTTATATATTTTCCAGTAGTAGTAATAGGGGTGCGTCACAGAGTGGTATCAGAGCCTAGCTACAGGTTCTGTAGACTATCCATGTACATGAACTCAAAACTTGTGGAGCTCAGTCATGCCAGTAAGTTTTACTTTATTGTCTGATGCATTTTATGTTTCATGATATTATCTTGGCCATGTGTTATTAGATTTCCCTTTATATAGTGTTTTAGTTATGGTGAGAACTAGAGGTGAGAGTAGTGGTGGAGATAGAAACCAAGGAGGGGAGACACCTATTCCAACTAGTGATCGAGATAATGTCATTAATAGACTTTAAAAAAAACTCATACTGTGACAATCTGAACGAATAGAGTAACTCATGCATCAGTGGAATAACTCTAGAGAACAAAGAGAAGAAATGAACCAACCACACCAAAGGGTAGAGCAAGTCGTGATAGTAGGGGAAAGATTCTGAAAGCTAAATCCGTCAACCTTTGAAGATGCAACAAATCCTACAACAACAGAGGATTGGTTGTGAACTCTAGAGAATATGTTCCAATACAATAGTGTCCAAGGAGAAGAGAGTTTTTCAAGTTCAGCGGTAGCAGAAATCCAACTTTCAACACGTCAAGGACAATAACAATGGGAACAAGTTAAGCGCCAACGAGCTGATCAGAGTAAGACACCTATACCACTACCTTTTTGCTCTAGGTTACGACTCCACATACTTGAAGTTTCCTGGTAGATATCATGAGATGTTTTACGTGTGGGATGCCATGACATTTTGCTAATGCATGCCCAAATAGGCTACGGGGCAAAATAATGCGCTAGCCAGAGCATTTACTATCACTAGAGTAGACGCGGAGGCTAACCCATTAGTGGTGACAAGTAAATTTCTTATCTTTGATACCCCAACATTCGTATTATTTGATTCGGGAGCCATACATCCATTGTATCAACTGCGTCCTTGAGGAGACTGAGTAGGACACCTGATATAGTTAAAGTAGGTTACAATCTAACAATTTCCTCATGTGATTCCAAACAGACTAATCAAGTTTAGAAGCTTGTGGTATCCCAATAGAAAATAAAGAACTTTATGCTGAGTTAATTGTGTTAGCCGTGAGTGACTATGATATCATTTTGGGTATGGATTGGTTGTCAAAGTATGGTGCTACAATTGATTGTCAGAAAAAGACAGTGACATTTCAACCCCCGAGGGAAGACCCATTTACCTTCATTGGAATCAAGACTCTAGATTTCCAATGATATCAGCACTAAAGACACATTGTTTACTAAATGTTTGTTGTGAAGGATTCTCCAAGATTGCTTCGCCTTTAATACAATTGACTAAAAAAATGTTGCATTCAAATGGAAGGAGGCAAGTGAACAAAGCTTTCGAGAACTAAAAAGAGAGATTAACCTCAACACCAATTCTATCGATTCCATCAGGTACTGGAGGTTTTGTATTTTATAGTAACGCATCGAAAAATGGTCTAGGATGTGTATTAATGTAAAACAATAAGGTGATTGTGTATGCGTATAGATGATTGAAAGACTATGAAAAGAACTACCATACGCATGAATTAGAGCTTGCTGTTGTGGTTTTTGCACTTAATATATGGAGGCATTACCTATACAAGGAACGATGTGAGATCTACACAGATCACAAGAGTTTATAATACTTCTCCACATAGAAGGAGTTAAATATGCGACAATGATGGTGGTTGGAGCTAGTGAAGGACTACGATTGTGTGATTAATTATCACCCTGGTAAAGCCAATGTTGTAGCAGATGCGTTAAGCTGGAAATCAACACAAAGCAATGCAATTGTGATTCAAATTCCAAAAGCAAAGTTAATGGACCTCTAGAAAATAAACATAGAGGTAGTATCACTGGGGTCCATTGAAGCTAAGTTGGCAGCATTAACAATCCGACCGATGATACTTGATTGAATTCAACAAAAACAATGGGAGATGATTACTATGCCAAAATGAAGAAAGATATTGTCTTTAGAATGCCTCCTGATTTCAAAATATCTGAGAATGGAGTATTGCGATTTAAAGAACGATTATACGTACCCAATAGGGACAATCTCCGAGAGGATGTTCTAGCGGAAGCGCATTCAACACCATATTCTATACATCTAGGAGCTACCAAAATGTACGTAGACATGAAAATGCATTACTGGTGGCCAAGTGTGACAGAGGATACCGCATAATACGTGGAACAATGTTTAATCTGTCAACAAATAAAAGCGGAACACAAAAGGCCAGTTGGAACATTGCAACCTCTTCCAATACCAGAATGGAAATGGGAAAAAATTATCATGGACTTTGTGACTGGTTTGCCCAAAACTGTCAAGGGACACGATGTTATTTGGGGTGATCATAGATAGATTAACCAAATCCGCTCATTTTATTTCTATTTGTTCTACATATTCCATAGATCGATATGCACAATTATATATATAGGAGGTGGTTAGACTTCATGGTGTGCCACTAACCATTGTTTCTGATAGAGACTCTAGATTCTTATCTAATTTATGGAGAAGTTTACACAAGGTACTAGGAACACGATTATCGTTTAGTACTGCTTATCACCCTCAAACCAATGGACAATCAGAAAGGACTATACAAACTTTATAAGATATGCTTAGAGCCTGTGTTCTAGATTTTTAAGAACAATGGAGTAAATATCTATCTTTAATAGAATTCTCGTACAACAACAACTATCAGGCCACAATCGAGATGACTCCCTATGAAGTATTATACGGTAGAAAGTATAGATCGCCGGTTCACTAGGACGAGGTTGGCAAAAGAAAGCTTTTAGGTCCAGACCTGATTCGATAAATGATAGAAGCCGCAATACAAATTCGGCATAAAATGGAAATTGTTCTGAGTCGATAGAAGAATTATTCAAATAAAAGAAGGAGAATGCTAGAATTCTCTGTAGGAGAACAAATGTTTTTGAAGGTGGCACCAATGAAAGGGTTGATGTGATTTGGAAAGAAAGGAAAGCACAGTCCTAGGTACATTAATTAGTCCGTTTCATATTACTGAAAGAATCGGTGATGTTGCCTATAGACTTGACTTGCCCGCGTCAATGGCTCAAGTGCACAATGTCTTTTACGTATCCATGTTGAGAAAATACATTCCAAATCCATCTCATATTTTGAAACACGAACCAGTAGAATTAAAAGCCAACTTGAGCTACAAAAAGATACTTGTGGAAATATTGTTACGAGTAGTAAAGAAGTTAAGGAATAAGGAAATCTCATTAGTTAAAGTACTATGGAGAAATCAATCAGTAGAAGAAGCTCGTGGGAAAGGGAAGATGAGATAAGAACTAAGTATCCTAATCTATTTCGGTAAGTAAAATTTCGAGGACGAAATTTTTATAAGGAGGGGAGGATGTAATACCCGAGCCTCTCACTACTCACTAGGCCAATATAGTTTGTGCATTACACCATCTCCAGTAGTTTGCACCATTTTGGTGCATATTCTGCACTACTTTAGTGCAAAACCTACATTTTATCTCCAACAGTTTGCACTACTTTATACACTAAATTGGCACTGTACTGTAGCAACTCTAAATTGGCGCAGCAAAGTAGCGCACTACTGGAGGGGAGGAAATGGCGTCCAGCTTCATTTTGAAGCTCTGCTGGGGATGCTCTTATATTCTACTATGTGCTACCTACATTGATATTGGAATTGGCCTAATGTATTTCATTTAACATGACATGATTAATCTTATGATTCTAGAATTCTCGTACATTACTAGTTGTTGTATCACTAGACTAAAGCCGTTTTACTACATAGATTAAAAGGAAACAGGGCTTTATCTACAAGACATATATTATTTTTATAAATATGTATATGTATAACGTATATATAGAATACATTAACTATGTATATAAAAATATAATTGAAATGGTAATTACGAAGTATAATATGATAAAGTAGAATGCTATATGCATATATATTATAACATATCTATGAAATCTCTAGAAACATAAAAGTGATAAAGTTTGACTTTTACATGTACATCATATATATATATATATATATATATAGATAGTACACACGAAACAAGCAGACCCATTAAGTTAAGGTGCAAACTTAATCTAAAAACTAATCAACTTAATCTAAATATACATATAAGCTAATATCATACCCATATAAATTAATAATTATATGTATAGTAGATATACATGCACTCTGCCACCGCCTTAACCGAAAAGAAGGGATAAGGAGTAATATAAATCATCGAGAAACTCATGTATCTCATATATGCGCACACACGGGTGATTAGAAATAAAGTGGGACTCAGCTTGGATAGCAACAGGAAGAGATATATACATACTGGTAAGAATCATCTCCAAGATTATGCTCTTCTTTTATTTGGTTAAAATATGATGTTGGGTTAATTAATTTAAAGGTAAATTATGATTCGGGGATTCTGGATGTGAGAAATACACGGTACCTTATTTACATACTATATATTGGTGATGAAATTTATTAGAATTCTAATATATTTATATTTTTATCTATGCAACTATATAAAGGCCATATGTTCTAAATAAAACATGCGTATATCCTAATTAATATTACCAGTAAAGAAAATAATTAAGTTGTATAGGTTCGAATTCTAAATGTGAAAGAGGTAAAAAGAGAGATAATGGTTAGCATATTGAAGAAACTTGCTGATTAGTGTGTAAACTTTATGTTACCGCATTAATTAAATGATAAAATTGGAATAGTTTCAGGTCTTTAGTGGTGAATTGATTTTGATTTGTTATTATATTTTTAAATAAGAAATTAAGGTACACATTAAGAGGTTTGATTAAAATGTTTTTATCATGAGATTGAAGTTTGATTACTACGCAATTAAATTGGAAATTCGAGCCTATTTATAAGGATAGTGTAGGAAACTTGTCAGTTGAATTTTAGAAATCAATATCTTGTATCATTACAGATTGTTCACATCTAATATTGAGGAGTTATGGTTTAACGAATCAGTAAGGCACGACAGGATACGGTAAGTGAAAATCCATCTGCAACTACAATGCTTGAATATAGTATTTCCTGTTTTATTGATACTAATGCAATTCTTGTATCTGGATGAATGCATTATGGAAACCTTGGTGTTCATATGTTGCTTGGTGGATATTGGAGTGTGATGACTATTGTTTCATTGAGCATGTCATTCATTGGTATTTGCACGTGCATGCAAACATATGAGCATTGTTGAGATGAGGCATGCACGACATGGTAACTTTCTATGAAAAGAAAAGGTTTTGGTTGGCCATTGCTAGTGCACCGAGGCATGTGAGGCATGCTTTTATGATATATTTTAGGGTGCAGTGGGTGCTACTCCTCGGAGGATCATAGGGGTTGACAGGGGGTGTGCCTCTGATGGTGACGAGGGGGCGGACCACTTGACTGTATCCTTATTGATTATTAAAGCCCAGTGCCATGCGAGACATCATTTCGGGTATGTGAGACATTCAGACGGGGCTGATTGATTATTAATGTTCAGTGCCATGTGAGACATTACTTCGGGTATGTGAGACATACGGACTGGACAACTTGATCATTAATATTATGTTAAGTTATTTCTGGTGCATAGCAGATGGGTCAAGGGCCCAATAAAAGGAAATGATTCCGAATAAAATGTTTCAAACTCATTTTGCGCATTTCTGGTAAAATATTTTGGAATGCATTGCATTTGTAGTAAGCATGCATGATTTTCGCCATCGGGCATTAGCTCACGTAGTTCATGCATTGTAGGCGAGTTTGGTGATGTTGGATTTCATGAGCTCATCGGGTCGTGCTTTGAGCTCTACGAGTTATTGAGGGGCAGTGTACATGGATGACGCACTGTTGGGCTAAGTTGATGGGTCACCTTTCTTTTTGGTCCTGTATTATATTTCGCTTTAGGGTTGTACCCTCTTTTGAAAACACTAACGTAAATATGCCTATGTAAATAGCTGGGTGATGTGGGTTGTATGTTTGATCACGTGGATGTCTATTGTGTTTAATAACAGGGTTAGTTACCTCTTTTTGTTTGTGTACATAGCTTGTCCTTATCTTATAACAAAAATGATTTTACGGGTTTGTTGTTAAAATGTCGCAGGGATAAAAAAAAATTACACGTTTTAAATCGAGTTTGTAGTCGAGTTATACTATTTATATATTTTCCAGTAGTAGTAATAGGGGTGCGTCACATATTTGTCTTGTGGAAAGAGGTTTTTCTCGACTCGGCTTTAAAGTTATGTCAGATTCTAACTTATGGAGTTGGAGTCAATTCAAGACTTGTAATAGTTAGGTTTTGCTTCAATTATAATTTTATGTTTCTGTTTTGTAAGTCATCTTGAAGGCTTTTCCCATTTCTATATCCATTGTAATCAACAATCGCAAGATAAATATCGTACCTTCACGATGGTAAGGAGAAACATGACATAAGCTTGGAGATGAACTGACAGAAGACCTTCCAGTGGTTGTTGGAATTGTATTTATTGCTAAAAACGCTAAGCGTATTTTGAGCATGTGATAGGATGATGATTTCCTATTCCCGACTTTGTCCTTAACGTACTTAGTGGTATACTTACTTTATGTATTGTGTGGTATGATCCGAACTGAGGATGTTTTTGTTAGATAAATGTTTTTATTAAGATTTTGATGATTATGTTTAAATGAGTTTTTATACCAAAATAATGTTTATATATGTTGTCCAAAATACTCCTAAATGATTTAAAATATTTTTACTAATTTTTTGGAGTATTTCTTAGAGTTTATTATTCGATAAAAAAATTGGACAACATATTTAATGTTTTTATGTTAATTGGGTTTTACACCAAAACAATGTTTATAAATGTTGTCCAAATACTCTCAAGTGATTTAAAATATTTTTATTAATTTTTTGGAGTATTTCTTGAAGTTTATTTTTGATAAAACTCGGACAACATTTCAAGATTGGAGGTCGACCGGTCGCCCAAGACGTCGACATGCACCAAGAAAAGAAAACATGAAAAGCGAGCGTCTTCAAGTCAAAAAAATGAAGAGGGGACGGTCAGCAGGGGGCCGGCGGTTACAATAATAGGGCGACCGTCGCACCCCCATCGACCAAGTCGACCCCCTTCGACTGTGCACTGGATCGCACTATTTTTTCAAACGTTCGAAATCTTAAACAGGCAACTGGTCGCCCTATGTTATTTTGTGACAGCAAAATCATGTTGTTTGAAATCCTTATCAGCAAGATTTACTTTTGATTTTTGTACAATATTTCTACATCTTGTGATCCTCTTTTTGTAGACAAAAGTGAAGAAAGAGGAGCCTATGTTGGAGATCCAATCTTTAAGACTCTCCTATAAATAGAGGATGAATTGAAGACACAAAAACACAACACATACAAGCAAAATACACAACAAAAAATATGCAAATTCTCAAGCTTTCATGTTTATACTCTTGTTGTAATAGCCTAGTTCTTGCACTTGCACTATCTTGAGGTCTAGGCTTTTCCTTCTTGATTACACTTGCACTCAAAGTTTGTATACTTCAATTATTAAGTTGTAATCTTGAATTTTTCTATCATCCAAAACAAGATATCCTTGTTAGTGTTCTTGTGGTAAGAACACACTTGGGTGATCTTAGGTGTTGAAGAGTGTGGTACTCTTCATAGGAGTTGAAGGAAGATTGTGGTAATCTCCTTTAAGGTGTTGTAAGAAGATTGTGGTAATCTTCAAAGGTGGTGTTGTATTAATTGTGGTAATTAATAAAATCTTTTTTTTTTTGAAATCCACCGGATATACGGGGTGGTAGTAGATTAGCCCTAGGTGGGTTCAACTACTATAAATCATCAGTGTTGTTTAATTTCCGCATTTACATTCTTTTCAATTACGTGTTCATTCGAAAAAGAGGGCGATTTGCGAAAAATCGGCATAATTTATTCACCCCCTCTAGATTATCGTAGCCACTTGGACTAACAGTTTTTCCCCAAGAAATCATAGTTTGGAATAGAATACGAAATGAGGATGTGATTTCCAAAAATTCGGTATTCCAAAAATCCAAAATTGTGTTGAAACTAGTTTAAAAGTTTCAACTGATCCTGCATGATATTCGTGCTGAAGGAATGTTTAAATGAAAATTTTCCATATTGTTTGCATCATTTAGATGTTGTTACCATGTCGAAAAAAATTCATAAATTCCTAAATGCATAACTGGAAGGAAATTGGATTTGTGGCCTGATTATTCGATTGATAATCGACGAAAACAATCGAAGGTCGAATCTAAATCCACGAAAGTCTCGGTAGAGACTTGTAACGCCCCAGTTTTCAAAATATAAGTGCAACTTAATTTAATAAGAAAACATGTCTAAAAGCGCATGAATAAGTCACATCTCAAAAGTATGCGGAACTATTTTATTAATAAACCCTGAAAAATCCATCACACTTTCGCTGCGCAACTCTAAGCTTATAAAACATAGTCTCATTAAGATTCACTAAAAGAAAGCATTTTATTAAACATAGCTTAAAAATTAAGATTCTCACCCAAATAACAAAGTATTTTGATTCCAACTCAACTTTGAAAAATAAAAGACTAGCATTCAATAGAGGATTTTAAAACCATTGATAATAATAATTTTTTCCTAAAAACTAATTAACTAAAATTTATTAACTTCACATCCACCGCCTCCAATCCTCGCTCGGGCTCCTCAACCTGAAAAGTATTAATAAATATGTGGTGAGATTTCAACTCGCCCAGTGGGAACATGTTTGTCAAAATTAAAAACAACAATAGGCATAATCATAAACGTTCAATATATAATTTATTTTTACTTTGACTAGCTAGTTACTTTATAGTATTGCGGGTTCACCTCGAGGATACTTTTGGTCCCGTACCTTCTATTGACCCCGACTAATCATCGCGGGTTCACCCTGAGGATGCTTTTGATCCCGAACCTTCTTACAGCCCCAGACTAAATTTAACACCGCGGGTTTACCCCGAGGATACTTTTGATCCGGACATTCTTACAGCCCCTGGCTAACATGATTTCTTTTTACTTTTCACATTGCACATAAATGAATACACATAAACGAAGCATTTAATAATGACAAACAACAAGTGAATAGAATATCCCCACCTTAATATGTAGTTCGTGAACTTGAAATTATGCAACTGGTTGAGCTTGAAATCCTATACTTCGAAAAATTATCGTTTCCTACACATGAAAATAGCTGAACTTAATACATGGCCTTGGCAAATTAAGATTGAAATGACTAGATGAAAGAAGGAATATGAATACATTGAATTGAGAGCAAAATACCCAAATGGTAGTCAAAGGCTGTTTTTGAAATGTTAGAAATCAAAATGGGGTGAATTTTTATATTTTGAAAAAACTTAATCCCCAATTGAATAAAATCCCTAAAATGAAATCTCAATTGCAGCAAAAGCCATTCCTGGTTTATACCTTTTCTCACAATTCGTCCATCTCCTCTCAATCTCAATCGTCTCTCTCAATCTGACCCTCTCTTTCTCATCTCTCAAATCTATTTCATTGTCATCTTGCCTTTCCGTCCTCCAACAAAATCACTTTCTAAAATCCCCTCTTCCCGTCAACCACATCTACGCATCACCCATTTCCCTTAATTCCTCCCCACGCATACACACACAAGATGGAGGTCAGGGAGGCGGCGGCGGAAACCAACGAGGTTGCAGTCGCTTGGGTACAGTGAACTTGACTCGAGTTTGGGATTTCCGGCGGGAGTTCGGTATTGATGATTTCTATGCATTTTTGGTGATGGGTTTAGGTGTAGATGGGTTTCCGGTGGGCTGTGAGTTATAGGAAAATTTCCGGCGAGATGGGTTTTTGGTGGTGATGTTCAGGATTGAATTAGATTGGCTTACTTTGTATTTGGAAATGGGAGTTGAATGATCGAGGTTGTTTTCTGACGGAAAACTAGAAGAATTTTTTGAAACTCTTGATCTTCATAAAAAATTACACGGGTTGTTTGAGAATATTGAGAAATCTTGAACAGAGAGACGATAATAGGCTTGAGAATACATGATAATAAGCTTGGGAGTCCTAATTGCCATGTATTCGGTTAAATATAATAGATATGTATGATAAAATATTGTGTTTTATCTGATAAAGAAATGTCTAATAGATATGCATGATAAAATGTTTTGCTTTATCTGATAATAATGATATGTCTAATAGATTTGCATGATAAAATATTTTGCTTTGTTTGATATGGATGTACACAATTTTAAAATTTAGAAATACTCATATGGGTTTAATAAAATGGACCTTTAAAAATAAGTCATTGGGCCAACAGAATAAATAGATAAATGATCGCGAAATTCTTACCGTAAGCGTACGGTGTCTAAGTTTTAGTATAGGTTTTGAAAGTAGGGTTATCGTCTCCACAGGGATTGTTATCGAATTTTATACTAAGTACTATAATTAAAATAGCTTAATTCTATCTAGAAATCGAAAAGAGATGGATTGTTTATTAAACTAAAAATTAAAACTAAAATTAAACTAAGAATTGGTTCAGACAAATTATCAAACACGTAGAAGAAGAATTCTAGAGGGTTGATTTCACCTAGTTATCCCCTATGTTTTCAATCCGGTTTATTAATCACAAGTTATCAATCTATAAGCAAATATTCCTACCGTTTATCACTTCCTCTCTCGAGTGCCAAGTGATTCTAGGTTCCAATTTCTGATTTTGATATCTCTATAAAAATCATAAATTAAACCTTAATACGCTCAATGAATATTCTATCAGAGGCTTCAAAAGATTCACAAACCTCTCGATTCTATGAAACCCTAGGTTGTGTTACTCTATGGCCAAACGTTCAATTAGCTCTCTCGAGCGTCAAATCAAACACGCCAAACTATTTAAATTATTGATCAGATAATCCAGATGCAATCAAATCAAATAGCACAAATAGATTAATAAATATGCGAATTTCATAAACTGAAAATCAAAATATAGGTTCAAACGTAAGTTACATCAATCCCCTAGAAATATGGGTTTAGCTCATAATGGATGTACAAAAATTCATGAAGAAATAATTATACATCTCGAAAAATTGCCAAAGAAAAGCAAAGAAAGAATTGAGAAGAAAAGAGAAGGAATTCTCTATGTGTCTAGACGAGAAGTGCCTCCAATTGTCGTCCCGAACTCTTGCTTCGTGTCTCTTGCCTTGCGTTGTGCTCAAAATAATGTCCCACCTCCATTATGTTCGTGACCTATCGTATTTATAGGTGTCAAACCCTCGAAAACCATCAAAAAGGCCCAAAAATAAAAGTCCCAGCTTCAAGACGTCGTCGCGCGCTGCAGCCCTCAAAATCGCACATATTTGTTGCATCTTTGAAACTTTCCTTTTTTCTTTGTCGCGTGACTGCAGCGCGCCCATGATGATAAGCATTGCTGCAGGCGTTTTAAGTCTTTCCGCTTTGTGTATTTTTCTCGCTGCTGGCTGCTGGCTGATTGGCCGCCGCTTGCCGGATGCGTCCTCGCCGCAGCATGCTTGGCCTCGGCTGGTCATTTGAACATCACTTGCTTGCCACACGCCGCCACCGTCCTTCATCGCACGCTATAGCGCGCCCGGAATAAGGAATAAGCCTACTGTTTTTCAACTCGACTCCCATTTGCTATCGTCGGGCGCTGCAGACCTTGGTTTTAGCCAGCACGCCACCTCCCCCGCTCCCGTACCAATTTTGACCCCCGCATCGCGGCGCTGGGCGTTTTAGCTGCTTGGCGCTAAGTATGTAACCCAAGTTTTCCCGTTTTTCGATTTCTAAAATGCGATTTTCACCGACCAAATATGTTTTTAATCATTTTTAACCAATTTCGACTTCCAAGATTAGTCCCAACTCTCAAATGACAACAAATGACACAAACTTGACTCAAACGACACTAAAAATACTCGAAAACACCGCAAAATCCTAGTCTAGAATACTCAATACGTTGGTATAAAACCAACTTAACAATAAACCTGAAAATTCTCTTATATCGGGTCAATATTAAAAATCCTAAAGTTTATAATTAATTAACCCAAATAGAAAAATTACGGAGTGTTACAATCTACCCTCCTCAAATGAATTTCATTCTCGAAATTCAATTACATGCCTTAAGTACTGAAAACAACGTATTTGGACTAGATTTCCTCTTTTCCTTTCTACTAAGCTCGTCTTCTTTCATATCAGTGTTGCACCTTAATGAGAGACACATCTTTGTTTCTGAACTTTTGTACTTTCGCTCCAAAATAGCTACGTATCCAATTTGCTCTAGTATCTCAAACAACTCAACGTATCGAGGTTGTAGTTTTCTTTCGTTCTTTTTTTTTTCTTTTCCAATTATTGTAATTCCCTTCATAGCCTTTTTCAAAAACACATACTTACCAACTTCAACCTATATATCCTTTATGCGCCTATTTTCACAAGCTTATGTTTATCTTGGGTAATCTTAATTCTATCTCGAATCTCTGAAATCCTCTTACAATCAATTCAAGTCCCAATTTTCTTTTTCACCAACTTACATTCAAATACAAATGTCATCTATACTTTTTCCCCTACAAGTCTTCGTATGGAGCCATCCTAGTCATCACAAATTCAACTAATGACAAAAATGTTTCCGAGTTATTCTCACGCTTTCTCATCAAGTCTTCTAGTGCTTTAATAGTTTTCTCTGACTGCTCATCGGTCTGCGAATGATAAGCTATACTAATTTTCAGTTTTGTCCCCAAAGCATCCTATAGGTTCATTCAAAACTTCAAAGTAAAGTGTGGATCTTTATAAGTACTGATACCCCGTGTAGTCTTTCGATCTCCTTAATGTAGATTCTAGCATAACGATTCATACTAATTGCCATTCTCTCAACGGTACAAAATGTTTTGTCTTCGTCAAACGATCTACTATAGTCCAAGTATCTTTCTTCATACGTCTCCACCAAAATAACTCTCTTGGATCATGATATATTTTCGTACCACTAGATAAGTCATGCCTCCTCAAAATTTCCTTCGTAGGAACCTCATTCTTAGTAGCATAAACCTTTTCTTTTTCTAAGTCAAAACACCATTACTGGTTATCTTAAATTCCTTGCGTCTCAATTTGTGCTTGTTCTTCCATCTTGCACAAGGATTTATTACATGGGTGAGTCTCCTTAATCTTATCTTCTCAAAGTGTCTCGTACTACTAATGATTGTAAAATTGACTCTATAAAATCTAGTGGCCTAACGACTTAAATTTCAACTTAAAAAGCATTATCAACTGCTCTTTCTCCGTGAGAAAACAAATCATTCACCCTTGGTCCTATGGCTTAAACCTTAGTTAGGATAAACCTTATATGCAAATATGATTAAACCCTAAAATAGGAAAAATCAACATTCAAATATGATCAAGCCTCAATTGGAAAAAAACTCTATGTTTACAGCTCAAAACTTAATTCAGAGAAACTCTACCTTCAAATCTTATTGAGAAAAGTCCACATTCATGTACGATTAAATCCATAAACCAAAAATATTTTTACCTTAATTATCTGCATTCAATAGCTAACACTTATTAGAGAAAACCTTATATTTCCATATGGCCAAACACTCATACCATAGTCAGGAAAAACTCTCGAATCAAATATGCGGGATAACCCTATTTTTAATCTCAAACCCTTTTTGGTAAAACCTTATATTTAATGACCCAAATCTTATAGGCCAAAATCTTATGTTCAATTTCACAATCCTATTAAAAATAATAACTTAAATCTTAAGCAAAATCTTAACGTTCAATATATCAAACCCCATAGGAAAAGGTTACACTAATAACTCAAACCTTATAGAGTAAAATCTTATTTTCAAACTTTAATTATGCCCAAATATTAATCGGGAGGAAAGCTACAATCAATGGTTCAACCATAACTTGGGAAACCTAATCACCTTCGTTGGGAAACAAGCCTATATAACACAGTAATTGACCAACTGATTGGTAACAAGTCTAATTTATCACCAAAACTTAAATCATTATAAGTCTCAGACGACAAGCCTTGTAGTCAACCATGAAAATCAATAGCAATAGCTTATCCAAAATTCTATATAACACTAGTTATATCATTTGTTTGTTCAACTTACGTTGTAATAAAGTCATTTCCAGGCCTCTATCAATTCAGACCTATACTTGGGTTTTGTATTGTAGGGTTAGTAAAACTTTAATCAAATTCAACATGGAATTAAAATAAATGGATTATCATTTGCATCTATCAACTCAATAGTTCTCGAACGTTTCTCATAATCAAAATCAAAACGTGTAATCCTAAGGAATATAAACACCTTAGTAATAATAACAGTTCTCGGATAATCGAGATTCATGCTTAAATATAAAAGTCAACGACCAAAAACTAACTAAACAATAATAATTAGAGAGCTAATGTAAGATTAATAACGATTAGCCGATCATCTTCTACTGTGGATAGTCTATCTCACTCCTCTTCTCTATCAATAATATTAAGTCTATTAATCAATCCATAAAGTTTACAAGATAACTAAGCCTTGTAATACTCCGAATCTTCCTCAGGTTCTTTTTTTTTTGTACCAACACTATCACATCAAAATTGTATGAACCTCAATAGCACATTCTCGTTAACATAAGATTTCAAACTAATCATCTTCCTATTAATCCAAGTCAAATAAGTATTGGCCATCTAGGCTCGTGTAATTAGGCCCATATGGTTTTATCAATTTTTTTTAATTATAAAACATGGTAAACACTGGAGATGTTCATAAGTTTTCTTTTAATACAATAATGATTTTAGTTTAAAAAGAATGATGACAATAATTCGTAAACTATACTTTTAATACATGATGATATAACAAGACATTTCATGAATAAATGGAATAACATGACATAATAAATTGCATACCTTCAGGAATCCGACGAGACATGGCGGAAGTGGATGTCACTAGACTATTTTCTTTTTAAAATATTTGAAAGACATTTTCTTTTTTTTCCTTTTAAAAAGTTTACAGAACCGTAGACTGCTCCGATACCCACTTGTAACGCCTTGATTTTTCAAACTATAAGTGTAACTTAATTTAATAAGAAAGCATGTCTAAAAGCGCATGAATAAGACACATCTCAAAAGTATGCGGAACTATTTTATTAATAAACCCTGAAAAATCAATCACACTTTCGATGCGCAACTCTAAGCTTATAAAACATAGTCTCATTTATAAAAAATAATGGTGCCACTCGTAACGACCTAAAATTTCTAAAACCCAAAGCAATTCACTAAAAGATAGCATTTTATTAAACATAGCTTAAAAATTAAGATTCACACCCAAATAACAAAGTATTTTGATTCCAACTCAACTTTGAAAAATGAAAGACTACCATTCAACAGAGGATTTAAAACTGTTGGGAAATTTATTGCTTAGATTTTGATGAATGCCATGTAAAACTTAGACTAGAAAGTTGGCACCCCATTTTCCTTTTAATTTATATTATAATAGATAGGGTTGTATGAGCTGAGTCAAGTCAGCTATGCCTAGAAATACAAGAAGTCAATCAAGACGGAATGAAGACTCATTGAGGAACAACCGAGTATGGCCAAGAGAAGAAGATCAAGGACTCGATCAAGGAGTATCAGGCGAGACATTTGTATGAAGAGTCAATCAAGTCAACTCAAGAAGCCAAGTCTCAAGTTGAAATGACGGATGAGTCATCCATTGATTGGAAGCTAACTCAAAGTCACCTGGGGAATAAAGGACTGCAATCAAGGCAAGACGACTGAAAAGAATCCGTTGCCGTAAGTCAAGGAATTTACTTAAACAAGTAATACTTCCATCTTTGCCATGTCTTAAATTTCTCCGTCCCAGAAGCGTGCAAAAGGAATAAACCAATGGGAAGCACTGCACCTCGTGTCAGATTCTGAAAAGCTAAACATTCATTTAATACGAGAAATGTCAACATCAAGGACTGCAACAAGACAAGCCAACGAACACAAGCGATTTTTGAAAATCAGCCTATCTCTTCAACGGGCAGATTTTTGAAAGTTCATTATAAAAGGCTGAGGAATCACTTTGAGAAGAGGACCTTAGTTAACTTGAACCTTGCATACCTAAGATAACAAGCATCATTCATATTGTAACCTGCAAAATATTCTCAAATTATTCAAGCAAAATCCTCAAGCCTAAATCTCGAAGGATATCGATCCAACACTAAGCTGTGAAGGAAAGACAACTTCAAACTATTGAAGAGGAAACTTTTGAAGAAGCAAAAGGGGTCTACTTTCCAAGGAGGATTGTAGAAAGGTTCAAGGTCGAACCAATCTCAAGCTATTAGAGGGCTTCGTGATCAAATCCAAGAAGCTTGAGAAAGTTAGCTGAAGTAGCAAGACAGCCGCCCTGTGAAGTAGCTGAGTCGGACGAGAAGCCAGCTGTGTGACCAAGGCATCTCCAGACTGAGTACCAAAGGAACAAGTCAGCTGTGTGATCAAGACTTGTATCTCGATTGATAACCACTTTGTACTCTGATCACTACTTAGTGGATTCCTCCAGGAGTTGGAGAAGAGACGAATAGAAGAATTACCCCATCTTCGAACCTCTATAAAAATTATTCTGTCATTTACATTTCAACATTTTATTTCTGCATATCACTTTATATCTGCTGATAATTTGCTATCCAACCGATAAGTAACTAAGTACTAAAATCAAGTGTTTAAAACAAATCAAATCAAATTAAAAGGGTGTTAAGTCTTCCGCTGAAAATCTCATCACAGCCAAGTTAAGGTTTAGACTAAACAGCTGAGTTATTCTATCAACAGCTCAATCAAATCTGTTGAGTGGCTAACTCTGCTGGTTAACTAACTTAGCTGTCCCCGAAGGACTAAGTTGTGTATTTAACTCTGTAATATTTTAAAAGGACTAAAATCAAAAAGTTGGTAAGGTTATTCAACCCCCCCTTCTAAACCTTACTCACACCCCTTGGGACCTACAAGTGGTATCAGATCGGTTGGTTCATTGAGCCTTCCGCACTGGTTACTGAACTAGATCTCCAATCTTTCAAAGAAGTTTTTAACACTTTCTCTTTCAAAAGCTATTTCTATTCAGCAAAGTTCTTATCATGGAAGCAAATTTGACACGCATCCATATGTTCACTATTGAGGAATTTGATGACTGGAAAATTCGTATGTAGGCTCATCTATTTGCTTTACATGATCAAACGTGGATAGTGATAGAGGATGGGCCACTACAAATACTGAAAGTGAACACAGTTATACTGAGAGAGAGCGGACCCAATTTGAAGGAAAGGAAAGCTCTTTGTTGAAGCAAGACCTGCCCTGGTTGAGAAATCAAGGACTGAATGGACAAACAAGGACAGAAGAAGATACAACTTGGACAATGTGGCCAAGGACATACTTTACAAAACCTTGGACAAAGCAATGTTCAATAAAGTCAAATCTTGTCAAACTGCAAAACAAATCTGAGATAAATTAACTTTAATTTGTGAAGGATCTGAGCAAATTAAAGAAAACAAATTGTTCGTTGCTATACAAAAATTTGAAAATTTTAAAATGCTTGCAGGTGAAACCATGGATCAGTTGGATGCTCGATTCACTGAGATCACAAATGAATTATCCGCTCTTGGGAAAGAATATACACATAAGGAAATGTGTATGAAGATTCTGAGAAGCCTCCCAGCTGAATGGGAAATGAAGGTCATGGCCCTGAGTCATTCAATGAACCTCACAACAACATCCAACCATGAGCTATTCTCAGACCTCAGAGCCTACGAGTTTGAGCTGAGAAGAAAAGATCAAGATGAGACAGCTGTACCCAAAACAACTGCACTTATAGTTAAGGATGAGAAGAGAGCTGAAGTCAAGGAAGCCTTTGACCAGGAAGAAATTGCCTTGATGGTTAAAAGATTCAACAAGTTCTTAAACAAGAACTATAAAAGAAACAAGGGTGAATCCTCCAGAGACATTGGCTCCCTCCAAGTCAAGGGAAGATAGGCCACCTAAGAGAGTGAGCATCAAAAGGTTGAATATCAAAGAAGCGATAATCCAAGAACGGAAAGAGTGACCAAAGAGCTGAGAACCTATGTTGGAACTGAAGACAACCAGGACACTTTGCTATTGACTGTCCATATCCTGTAGTCAATAAATACAGGAATGAAGAAGAAAGAAGAGTCTTCAGAGAAAGAAGGCAGGAAAAGTAAAAGGCCATGTTGGCTGCAGAGACTGCTGAGACAACTAAGTCAAAAGAAGCAGCAGACTCAGAGAGTAGTGAAGTGACTACTTAAGTGACTCGAAGAAGAAGCAATGATTTGTCTAATGGCTAAAGAACAAGATTAACCTGACCAAGAAGATGGGGTACACTCTAACTCATCCTACTCAGATTCTAGTGATAGCGATTGTGACACACACACATCATCACCCACTGATCTCTATGATTCATTAGGCAAAATGATGAAAGATTTTGATCACATTAAATCCTCACACACACTATTAAATGAGGAAAACAGCCAGCTCAAAAGCCAAAACTCATAGTGACTAAGGAGCCGAGTACTCTAAGTCACGAGAGATGAGAACAAAAAGTCAAGGCCGAGAATGCTAAACTAATAAGCGAGAGATAGCTGCTATAGAAAAGAGGGAAAATGATCTCAAAAATGTGATTTCATCATTTACAAAGGCATCTAAATCATTGGATGACCTTATTTTGAGCCAAAAAGAGTGTGGAGATAAGACAGGCATATGATTCAATTCCTTTGTGCACAGTCAAACTCCCAGAGTGATTTTGGAAAAAGGATCTTCAAGTAATGAAGCATCTCAAAAAATCCAAGACACCAAATGTTGCACCCACATTCACTCCAAAGCACAACCACAAACAAAATGTCCTTGGATATAAAGGAAAACAGCCAGTTGAGTATGCTGAGAGGATAGATGAGAAGAAATCCAGCAGAGTTCCTCAGCAAACTCCAAATAGGAAGTACTCTGTGAAGAACAAACAGAGCTACCAAAAACCCCAGAAGTTTCATCAAAGAAACTCATATGATGGGAATGGTAGAAACTACCCAAGCAAAGCTGATTGGAATAATGTGAAATATCAACAAAGACCTATGGAATATAAGCCCAAATGGCAAAGGCCTAGAACTCAGAAAAGGCCATTCCAAAAAAAAGAGCTATCATTAGCACACATAGCACCCATGCACTACACTCAGAAATATCACAACTACCCAAAGAAGGCAATTGCTAAAACAAACACACATGCATACATACAAAAGAGACAGCTGTATGAACCTAAAGCCCCAAGCAATTTGCCAAAGTAAACTATGATTATGGCACAGATAGATGGCAACCTCTTAGAGTCAGATCATTTGGCTATAGGTTGGTTGGATAATCTTACAACACTAACTCCTCAGGACCCAGGCAAGTATGGGTACCTAAAAACTAATTTCCTTGATTGCAGGCTCAAGGAACAGCTGAGTGCCAAGGAACCTGGTACATGGATAGTGGCTGTTCCAGACACATGACAGGAAACAAGAAAGATCTATCAAAATTCAAGGAGATTAGAGGCGCAAAAGTCATATTTGGAGGAAAAGAAGCTCCAGGGGAAATAAGAGACACTGGATCCATCAAGAAAAATGGATTAGAAATCACAGATGTTGCATATGTTGAAGGCCTCAACTTCAACCTATTAAGCATTAGCCAACTCTGTGACAAGGGCTACAATGTTGGATTCGACATGGGAGTGTGCCAAATTAAAGACACTGAATCAAATGAAATAATGTTGCAAGGGTCCAGAAAGAAGAACATGTATGTGGTAGATTGGTCAACTGCCACACCAAGCACTTGTCTGTTAGCAAAGAGTACAACCGAATCAAGTTGGCTGTGGCACAAGAAGCTGAGTCATCTGAATTTCAAGACAATAAACAAGCTTGCAAGGAGTCATCTTGTGGAAGGACTGCCAGACTGGGTGTACAAGAAAGAAAGTGTTTGTGATGTATGTCAGAATGGAAAGCAGATCAAAGCATCATTTAAAGAGAAGTCTAATCCATCTTCAACAAGGATATTGCATCTGTTGCATATGGATCTATTTGGTCCAGTTGAGCCAGCTAGCATAAGTTGAAAGAAATACACTTTAGTAGTGGTGGATGATTATTCAAGATATACATGGACAATCTTCATGTGCAAAAAGAAGGAAACTTTGCAGAAATTACCTCAGCTGATGAGAAGAGTTCAAAATGAGAAGAGTCAAACCATTATAAAGATAAGGTCTGATAGAGGAACTGAGTTTGTCAATGGGATAATAACTCAGTATTGTATTGAAAATGGTATTGCCCATGAATTATCTGCAGCAAGGACTCCACAGCAGAAAGAAGAAACAAAACTCTCAAAGAAGCTGCAAGAACCATGTTAGCAGAAGCTGGATTGCCAAAGAGATTTTGGGCTGAAGCCATCAACACTGCATGCTATACTCAAAATAGATGCATGATTAATGATAATCGACAAAGACTCCTATGAAATATGGACAGGGAGAAAGCCAAATGTTGCATATTTTAGAATATTTGGATGTGAATGCTTCATCCACAACAATGACAAGGATAATCTAAAGGCTTTGATGCTAAAGCTGATGAAGGTATCTTTTTGGGATACTCAGCTGAAAGCAAAGCCTACAGAGTGCTGAACAAGAGGACTATGGTCACAGAAGAGTCTATCCATGTGGTTTTTGATGAACCTAATGTAAATGTAGAAGACACTGAAGAGTTAGTTGATAAGCTGAATCAGCCAACTATGCAGAAGAGTCCTTATGTTGAAGCTGAAGCTAGAGCAATTAATCAAGATGAAGATGAGACTGTTGAGTCTCAAAGACAGCTGGAAAATCTGCAGTCGAATAATAATGAAAGAGCTGCTCAAGAAAACACAGCTGCAAGACGACTGAACCCAGCTGATTTACTACAACATGATGTGAGATGGCTGAGAGACCATCCACCAGAGCTAGTCATTGGAGATGTAAGAGTTGGTGTAAGAACCAAATCCAGAGCTCAACAAGAAGCAATGTCCACTTGTTTTATTTCCCAAATAGAGCCAAAAGATGTGTCCCAAGCATTGGATGACACACATTGGATTCAAGCCATGCAAGAAGAGTTGAATCCGTTTGAAAGGAACAAGGTATGGGAATTGGTGCAAAGACCAACCCATCAAAATGTTATAGGCACAAAATGAGTTTTCAGAAACAAGATGAATGAAGAAGGTTCTGTGGTAAGAAACAAAGCAAGATTGGTAGCCAAAGGGTATTGCCAAGAAGAAGGAATAGATTTTGATGAAACATTTGCTCCTGTTGCAAGATTAAAAGCAATAAGGATGTTTCTTGACTATGCTGCACACAAGAACTTTATTGTATATCAAATGGATGTGAAAAATGCATTTTTAAATGGACTGTTAGAAGAAGAAGTCTATGTTGAGCAACCTCCAGGTTTTGAGCAGAAGACCATTGGAGATAAGGTGTACAAACTCAAAAAAGCTCTATATGGGTTGAAATAAGCACCTAGAAGAAGACGTATTTAAGTTGGTTTCTATACCAATGTATTGAGTATTCTAGACTAGGATTTTGTGGTGTTTTCGAGTATTTTAGTGTCGTCTGAGTCGAGTTCGTGTCATTTGTTTTCGTTTGAGAGTCGGGATTGGTCTTGGATGCCGAAATTGATTAAGAACAATGAAAAACGTGTTTGGATGGTGAAGATCGCATTCTAGAAGCGGAAAAATGGAAAAATAATACTCACGGACGAGTCTAGTGCCGCGGCGCAAAACCCCGCGCAAGCGGCACGGGGTCGAAATTGGTATAGCGAGCGAGGAAAGACAGGCGTTGCAGCGCCAAAAGCAAGGGTTGCAATGCCCAAATGTACAACAGCGGCGCCAGGGCGTCTTCGGCTGCTAGCGCCAAGCCAAGGGGCTGCGGCGCAAACGGCCAAAGCAAGCATACAACAACAGTTGACGCGTTTTCGAGGGCTCAACTTATAAATACACCACGGAGGCGTAAGGGATGGGGGTCGGACATTATTTTGAGCACAACGCAAGGCAAGAGACACAGAGTTAGGGTTCAGGACGGCAATAGGATGCACTTCTCGTCTGGACACTGTGAGAATTCCTTTTCTTTTCTTCTCAATTCTTTCTTTGTTTTTCTTTGTCGATTTCTTGAGATGTATAAACATTTCTTCATGAGTTTTTATACATCCATTATGAGCTAAACCCATATTTCTAGGGGATTGATGTAACTTACGTTTGAACCTATGTTTTGATTTCCAGTTTATGAAATTCGCATATTATTTAATCTATTTGTGCTATTTGATTTGGTTGCATCTGAATTATCTGATCAATAATTTAGATTATTTGGTGTGTTTGATTTGACACTCGAGAGAGGTAATTGAATGTCTTGCCATAGAATAACACAACCTAGGGTTCCATAGAATCGAGAGATTTATGAATCTTTTGAAGCCTGTGATAGAATATTCATTGAGCGTATTAGGGTTTAATTTATTATTTATAGAGATATCGAAATCAGAAATTGGAACCCATAATCACTTGGCACTCGAGAGAGGAAGTGATAAACGGTAGGATTATTGGCTTATAGATTGATAACTTGTGATGATAAACTGGATTGAAAACATAGGGGATAACTAGGTGAAATCAAACCTCTAGAATTCATCTTCTACGTGTTTGATAAATTGTCTGAACCAATTTGTTTGTTTATTTTTAGTTTAACAACAATCCAACTCTTTTCGATTTCTAGATAGAGTTAAGCTATTTTAATTATAGTACTTAGTATAAAATTCGATAACAATCCCTGTGGAGACGATAACCCTACTTTCAAAACTATACAAAAACTTGACACCGTACGCTTGCGGTAAGAATTTCGCGATCAAGTTTTTGGCGTCGTTGCTGGGGATTGTTTTATCCTATTTTAATCTAATATTATTACCACGTAGTCTTAATCCTAATATTGACTAGTTTAGGAATTATAATTACGTTTTTCTCATTTGACTTGTCTGTTTATGCGAGATTCCAATGATATTAATTTGCTTCCTTTTGATCCGAGATTGAAAGGACACTTCGAGCAATTAGAGTAGCAAAGCGAGCAGAGAATCGGGCAATGGCAGAAGATAGAGACAATGAGAATAACGGAAAATGGGTCGTGAATGTGCCACCACAGCATGAGGCACCAGAAAGGGCAATCCGGGATTACTTTCTACCGACCATGAACCAGAACTACTCTGGAATTGTGCGCCACCCATTAATGCAAATAATTTCGAATTAAAACTGGGCCTCACAAGCATGGTTCAGCAGAATCAATTTGGGGGGAGTCCAGTGGATGATCCGAATACACATCTGGCCACATACCTGGAAATTTGCGACACCATCAAGATGAATGGTGTGACTGACGAGGCCATTAGATTGAAGCTTTTCCCATTTTCACTCTGGGATAAGGCCAGGCAGTGGTTACAAACGTTCGCCCCTGGGAGTATTACGAGCTGGGATGATCTGACTCAAAAATTCTTAGCAAAGTTTTTCCCTCCCAGCAAGACACTCCAACTAAAGAGCGAGATAGCCCAGTTCCAACAGATTGATTTTGACCCGTTATATGAAGCTTGGAAGCGATTTAAAGATCCGTTGCGGAGATGCCCACAGCATGGCTATGCAGACTGGCAGAGGGTTCAGTATTTTTACAATAGGCTGAATGGGCATACGAGGACGATACTAAATGCGGCATCAGGAGGTACGTTGATGGCTAAAACACCGACTGAGGCCTTACTTCTTCTAGAAGAAATGGCCACAAACAGCTATCAATGGCCCTACGAGAGATCAGCACCGAAGCCAGTTACTGGTGTTCTTGAGCTTGATACAATGTCAGCTTCGGCAGCTCAAATCTCTAGTCTGACAAAGCTATTAGCAATCATGAATACCGGCAGCACACTACAGCAAGCTGCACTCCCACCCGCATCCATTCACGCAGCCACCACTCACGAGGCCGAGCAGGTCAATTATGTGAATAACCGGTATTTTAATAACAGAGGTAATTCATTACCAACTCACTACAATTCGGGACTTCGCAATCATGCGAATCTCTCTTATAGCAACAACAGGAACGTATTGAATCCACCTCCGGGTTATCCAAACCCACCCAGTTCCAATGCACTCGGAAGTGAAAAGAAGCAGTCTCTTGAGGAGATGCTCGGCTCATTAATCGGAGAGACCAGGAACCGAATGAATAGGAGAGGCGCAAATTGATGGTCTGAATACTAAGATGTGCACAATGGAGACACATATTAGGTCAATCGAGACACAAATGGGTCAGTTGGCTACAACCGTGAATTCATTGCAGCAGAAGGGAAAGTTCCCAAGTGATACAGAGGTTAATCCGAGAGAGCACTGCAATGCAGTTTACGTGAAAAACGAAGCAAAAATCCAGCCTGCTCCCGAAGAATTACCTATTTATGCGAAACCAGTGGAATCCAAAGGAAGAGTTTGAAACTGTCTATCTGGCAGATGAGTGTAGTGCAATAGTCCAGCGTAAACTATCTCAAAAAATGAAGGATCCAGGGAGTTTCACTTTTCCTTGTACTATTGGAGGAGTTTTCTTTGAGAATCCACTTTGTGATCTTGGGTCCAGTGTGAATCTTATATCTATTTTTGATGTGACGAACTTTGGGCTCGGGGAGGTGAAGCCGTCCAATATCACTTTGCAGTTTGTTGATCGATCCATCGCCTATCCGTGGGGAATCATTGAAGACGTGTTGGTAAGAATTAATAAATTTGTTTTTCCTATGGATTTTGTAGTTTTGGATGCGAACGAGGACAAGAAAATACTTATCATCTTTGGGCGACCATTTTTAGCTACAGTACGGGCTTTGATCAATGTAGAAACGGGGGAGCTAACTCTGCGGGTAAATCAGGAGAAAGTCGTATTCACCATCCATCCAACCAACAGGGGAAAATTTGATTTAAATGATGGTAAGCAGATGGTTGGGAAGTTTCTAAGGGAAACGTGGATAACATGCCTATTGGAGCCCCAACTTGAGGATAATCTGACATAGTCTGGCTGAAGACTGTAAACTTAGCGCTTCTTGGGAGGCAACCCAAGCCCCTTTTATTACTTTCTTAGTTTTAATATAATTTAGTAGTTGTTTTTATTTTTTCTAATATTTTTGCATTTTTAGGAGTAGTAAGTTGCATCATACCCCACCTAGGGGCGTCAATTTGTGACACGACACGATAACCCGACACGAACCTAACACGAATTTAGCAGGTACAGGTACAACCCTTAATAGGTTTGGGTCAAAATCAGGTCGGACACGGTTAACACGGAAAATAAATAGGTCAGGTCGGGTCGACCCGCGGGTCGACACGATTGACCTATGTAACCCGTTTAATTTTTATGATATATTATTTTAATATTTTGTGATGTTTTAGTTGGTTATATGATGATGGAAAAATTATTATATGCATATTTTTAATAAATATTAATATTTAAAGTATTTTTTATTTGTAATTTTAATTTTTCTGATTTTTTTAATATTTTTTCGTGTCAAGTTTAAATTATACAGGTTTTTCGTGTCGTGTCGGGTTACCCGTGTTATAAACGGGTCGTGTTCAGGTCGTGTATCTTGACACGAATAATTAAACGGGTCGGGTTCGGGTTCGTGTCGGACACATCGTGTAAAAACACGAACCGCGAACACGAGACACGACACGATTGACACCCCTAACCCCACCCCTCTTATTTGTGCAAATCCGACATATCCCACTTCATCTTCACAAATGAGCATTATAACACCACACACATCATATTCATCTCCTCCACTCATTATTTGGTAAGTTTGCAACTTCCAAACCCTACCCCATGGTTTTCCCCATCTTATGATCTTTGGTGTGATTGGATTGTCGTAATGCTAGGATAATTGTTGTTGATTTGTGGATTGTGGATTGGTTGCTCATGCTAGACTTAGGCTTGGTGTTGAATTTTGGGGATTCACTTGAGTTATCCATTGCATTTACTATCTTTTCCCAAACTCATGCACATGAGGTGTTTGATTAAATGCCCCAATGACAGTTTCACATTGTTTAGGGCTATCTTGCATATATAGGCTTATCTTCTTGACATGGTACTATATTTTCTACTTGGGTGCATTATGTATGTGCTTTGATTTCGATTTCTCACCCATAACCGAATTCCATGGTTCCACTAGTTTTGTTTTCTTGTCTACCGTGCTAGGTTACAAAAATGCGAAACCAAAGAGGGACCGGGCTAAGGCGAATGAGAAGAATAAGACCACACCTCGGAGGCATACAACACCCACGGGCTTGTGCACTAGGATGGATAGTGAGCTTATACGAGACACCTCAGCACGTAGTAGTACCACATGACTTAAGGAGCCTTCGCTCCTCGGCTACCAGGAAAGTCCTTTTTCCCACATCTCCATTGAGGACAATGTCGTTTTAAGTTTAGGGGGTGCAGTCTATTTTTATTCATCGAACCCAGTCTTGAGTCAAAAAAAAATGAAAAAAGTGTCTAGAGTCGAGTCGGGTCATTTGTAAAACTGTGAAACAGCATGACTAAGTGAATTTGTCGAATATGAGTTGAGCGGTCAAGAGAGCATGTGTTGAACTGTGATTTAATCTTCTTTCCATTAATTCCATATATGTGCTTAACTCTGTTGATTTATTTGGGGATGATTTATGCAATTGAGTGGTTTCTTTATGATTCCACCGGATGCTAGAACTTGTCTGATCACTAGTCGAGGCGAAATCCTAGGTGAAGTAACATTAAGGAAGTGATTTAGGCTATCTTTGAACAAGCCAGAGCCTAAAATGCCTACCTTTGTATTATATTTTCCCTAGTGTCCCCCTTTGAGCCATATAAATGTTAAATTAAATATTTTTATCATGATTTTGATGATTTTGTTCAAATGCGTTTTTATACCAAAACAATGTCCCTAAATGTTGTCTAAATACTTTCGATCGATTTAAAATGTTTTTACTATTTTTGAGTATTTCTTGGAGTTTATTTTCGATATAAAATTGGACAACACTTTTGTTTCGTGCTCGACCGGTCGCACTATAGGGAAACCTCGTACTGAGTTGAGTTTTGAAACAGAAAATGGGACGTATGAAAAATAGAGAGGAGAGGCGACGGTCGACCCTAGGCGCGCCTGCAGTGCACGGGAAGCCCTCCTCAAGAGCAGACTTCTCTGTTTCAATTTTTGACAACCCCCAACCGGTCAAGCATAAGGGCGACCGGTCGAACCCCCCTTCGACCGGTCCCCCTGTGTAAAAATTGCAGCAAACTCATTTCAAACTTATCTCTGCGCGACCGGTCGAACCCCTCTTTTATCAGCAAACTATCCGTTGTATTTTCAGACAACTTTTCCCTAATTTGGGGGATTAATTTCGGATAGAATATGTTGCCCTATTAATCAATATAGTCGGATTTTCGTAAGTGTTAATAAAAATCTCTGGTGTCAGACAGTGGTGTTATAACACTTAAGACAGGCATTATAAAAAAGCAGTTGCACAAAATGGAAATAAAAATAACGCCATCATTTTTAACGTGCTTAGATTCCTCAATCTTAATGCACGAGGCCACGCCCAGAGAAGAAAGAATCCACTATTAGAAAACAAACATTTATTACAAATACAACTGGTTTTATGAAATTCCAAGACTCCCTCTTTAAATTTCTACCAACACTTGTATTCAACTAATCCCGAAAGTTTCTTCCAAGAACTCAACTCTGCTGGAATCCCTCCAACTTCAAATCCCTTGAATGGTTGAGTTGATCCACACCGTAGATCTTTCACCGTCTTCTCCCGAAGACTAACAAAAGTGACACAAATGATTTTCTTGAAGAAGAATTATAAGCGCAATGTATTTTATGTGTGTTTCTTCTTCAAAGGCTGAATTCCCTTTATATAGAGAAATGAAAATGATCCTCACATGGCAGAATCGATCCTCTCGTGGCTGGAGTCAGGGACATGCATATTTCCAGCTGGAGTAATAAAGGCTATACAAGGAAAACAACATAATACAAAATCTTTCCTTATGGGTAAGAAGAAAGACACAAGGAAAGAGTTTAAATGGCAATTAAGTGGGCTGAATAATTTTAGATAAAGAATCCCAGATAATCAGCAAACTACTAGAAATAGATTATATGCCATTAAATAATCACAGAGAATCTGGCATAAAATCCGCCCGCATTTGCGCGAGAAGGTGTTACATCCCGAGTTACAACACGGATTTTTTTGATCGTGAAGAAGACCAAATTTGCCAATAATAATAACATTAACAATCTCCCCCTTTGGCACTTTTGGTCAAAACACAAAATGCAGGAAACAGTAAATATTCATAAGTGAAGCAACACTTTAGAATTTAATTCCTGCAGAGGTTAGCACAGTCAAAATTAGGCATTTATCCAATAGCATACATATCCAATCAGTTTATCCAAAATAAAACAAATTTTATCATCAAACTACAAAACAAGATAAACATTGAATGCTATAGACTAAGTGATCCTTTGAATCCCCCTCAGAGTCAGCCACATCATCTTCCTCATCAACGTATTCAAACTCCTCCTTAGAAGTATCATCATCATCATCTTTTTCCCTTATCATTGGAATTTCGAACTCCCCCTCAATTGGGTCTCATCAAGAAGAGACTCAGTTTGCTCCCCCTTACTTGGGTCTCACCTCACTTGAGTCTCTTCTCTCCCCCTTTTTTGACCAAAAAAGTACAAAAGAAGCCAACCAAACTTTGGCTATTTTTTGGTCAAAAGAATCTCCTTCAAGAATTTGTTTGTAGTCCTTACCAAAATTGATGAGAGAATGAACCGCCAAAATAGGAGTGATACAAATGGCGAATATGGGAGTTTCCAAGAAAAGCTTTCAACTGCAAATTCAAATATGTTTGGAAAAGTCCCATAATTCAAGGTGTGCAATTAATCCAAAACAAGCACTGAAGATCAATTCCTTTTACAAAAGACAAATTTAAGGAAAAAACTATTTCCACAATAATATACCACATCGAATCAATAAGGAGGATATTTCCAACAAGCCCAAAAAAAATGATCTTAAGGGATGTCTAGAATGATGAGTTTATTTCTGACAGGAATAAAAAAGCCTCAGGCGTTTTGGTGCTGTAACCCAGTGTTGTACCACCTTTTTCAAGAACATCGCCATACAAAGTCAATTGATGAAATCCATTTCCCATTTAAAAAATCTTTTGAGTGAAAGAAATCAGCAGTGGAACAATTAGCCAGTCGAGCTTTTGCTCCAAAACACGGGTAGCTCTTTCTCAGAAGATCATAACATGATTCAAGCATATAAAAGACCATAGAATAGTTCACAACTAAATAGCTTCACACACAATGTATAGGCAACATTTTTCGTTAAAGGCCCAAAAAATAAATACATCTTTCACATGGGAAAAATCAATTTGTTTGCAATTTGATCCACAATTGTTTTTAGGCAAGGGTTTCATCAAAGGAGTACTCAATCGAGTTACAACAATAAAACAGAGATAAGCCAATGAAATGATCTTAAAAATGCAAAATGACTAATGCAAAAGAATTAAGATCAACAAGAGGTTGCAACACATCAAGAAAAAGAAATGATGCATATGGTGTTGCAACACTGAAACCCACACTGGTCAGAAAGAACAGACACCCAGAGACTGTTTCAGGTAATTAAACCTTTGAAAGTCTAGGGCTTTGATGAAAATATCAGCAATTTGATTCTCAGGTAACAAAATCAATGGTAACAATCTTATTCTTAACCAAGTCTCTAATAAAATGGTGTCGAATATCGATGTGTTTAGTTCTGGAGTGTTGCACTGGGTTTTTAAAAATGTTTATGGCACTTGAATTATCACAGTAAGTAGTAAGAGTTTTCTCTTCAACCCCATAGTCAGTCAACACTTGTATCATCCACAATATTTGAGAACAAAAGCTCCCTAAGGTTGTATATTCAGACTCAATAGTGGATAGGGATACACAACTTTGTTCCACACTGTACAATGAAACTAAACTGTTACCAAGGTAGACACATCCTCCAGGAGTGCTCTTTCGATCATCGATATCACCTGTCAAATTAACACCACTAAACCCAGTCAAGTTAGTGTTATGACACTTGGTGTTGTAACACTGGAGCTCTTCCTGCAACAAATAACAGTTAGCGGATGACCTATTTCCCTTCAGAATACAATTGTCAGAATTATCAAAGACATTACAAACATTCTTATCAAATTTGACACATAAATCATCATCACACAACTGGCTAATGCTAATAAGATTAGCTTTCAAGCCTTCAACATACAGGACATTTTCTAAATGGGGAAGTCCTACGACATTTAACGTTCCTTTTCTCAAAACTTTTCCTTTAGCACCATCGCCAAAAGTGACCAAACCGTTTTCATATTTTTCAAAATCAATGAGTTTTTCCATTTGGACAATCCCTTCGACAAACTCAACTGTCTTAGGGTCTTCAGAGGTGGCATCCACTGGAGTCTCAATTCCATGGATTGCACTTTCATTGCCCAGAGTGTTAACTCCCGGGCAGATCCATCTCAGGCCTCTCACGCTTCAAAGTCGTCATTGGCCTTCGAGCGGTTGGCACTTCTTGGTGAGACAGTCTCAATGTTTGAGCCTCGTTAGTGACAACTTCTTTGTGTATCTGTTTGTTTTTCCTTCTCCACCCGCCTCCTAGATTCGTTATGGGGTCACCGCAACATTCTCCGACCTAAAGTTGCAGTGGAGAGAGTTTCCCCCCCGTCGGCACACCGGTGAGTGACTTGGAATGGGGTCACTCTTCTCCGGACTCCCGGCTGTTTCTTGTGAGTTGTCAGCCATTGGGGCAGGTGGTAAAACACCTTCAGTAGGGGTTGGCACGACTTGGGTCCCCAAGTTCCCAGTTTCATCGCCAGATTCCTTAATGCCTTCATCGAGTGAGCGGGGAAGTGGCAAAGAACAACAACTTGTTCTGTCTGCCGCACCACTCCCATAAGATCAATCTCCATTTGTGATTTGGAAGATTCCCAGGGCCTTCCATCATTTGTTGCTCATGTAGGATCCTGGATTCCCGCATGGCTTGCCTGCATCTCCAATTCTTGATCGCCCGGAAGAGGTCCAGATCTTCATCGCTCTCGAAAGCATATCAAGATGTGGATGAGTATGATCAATGGTTCCAGTTACAAGACATATATTGGCTTTCTCACAAGCTTCAGCTTCCTCTGCCAGTCTCTCCTTCTCCTTATCTTTGAAGATCTGCAATATATCTTGGACCACTGTGGTCAAATCGAGGAAATTCATCAGTTCTTATTCTTCTTCAATAAACTCAGGTCTTTGGAACTGTTCCCTTGATCGACTCAGCTTCCACTTCCTCCACTCTCGCAGATGATTTTGGATGCCTGGATATGGTGGGGATAGTATAATCACATCATCATATTCTTTATCATCATCTCCCTGTTGCCCTTCCTTTTCAGGAATAGAAGGCAACATACTTTGCTGCTCAACTCCTTCAGCAGCATCAGGGACAAGTGGAGACACAGTCCTGTCAACAGGGATCTCATTGTCTCGGCTACTCCTTATTCTCAATTACATTCTGTCTGGTGGTCCTTCAACTTGCCTCTCACGATCGGCCTCAGACTTGGTCATTTGTTTCATCTACAATTTCGGAGACTCTACTTCTCCAGCCGTCTCAGCAATCTGCTCTAGCTGAGTGGCAGACTCAGTTGTTTTCTCAAGCTCTGAACGCTTGAAGATTCTTCTTCTTTTGGTTTTCACCAGAGGAATATCAGGTTCCACTTCCTCTCCGGTTCGTCGAAGGTAAATGCCTTCGATTGTCTTAGGTTTGCCTTCCTTGTTGTGATCCTCTTCTTTTTAATCACTGGAGAAGGGATTAATGGTTCCTTCTCCATTGTGGTGCAGGGGCGGGGGAGACACGAGCCTGCAGGGGGCGGGTGACTCTCATTTGTAGGGCGAGTGCGGTTTTTTTTTTATTCGCTGCCGGGAAGCGGTCTTTTTGCGGTGCGGGCGAGTCTTCTTCTTGAGAGGGGAGGAGACAACTATTTCTTCAGGGTGGTGAGTCCCCTCACTTGTGTCTCGCTCTCTTGGCATAAGCTCTCCTCTCGTGCTCCAGGAGAGATTTCATCGAACATCTTTTTGTTAACATGGAATGCTTTTCCATGTTGGAGAGGAACACCTTTCACCTCCATCAACCGGCCAATCACCAGGCCATACCCCAAGGATCCTCCGAACGATCCATCTGCTTTGAAGGACTTATTCCCAATATTTTGGCGAGTCTGCGTATACAAACTCGCCCAGGTTTACCTTCTTCTCCTCCATGATCGCGGCCATCACAATCAGCTTGGTTTTGGATAGCTGATTAAAGTTTCCAAGTTTGATGTCTACGCACTTGGCACCAATATCCAACATCTTGTGGTAATCCCCCTTCAGCAGCTTCTTGTCAGCTGTGTAGACAACCTTCGTAGCATAGTCAGGTTTGGCCACTTCCTTCCATGCAGCAGCCAGGTTTACGTCAGCCTCATAGATCTCCAGCACTCCTTCCACCGGTAGCAAACAGTGCTCTGCCAAATCCTTGGCACTAATTGTGACTTCTTTCCCATGAACAGAGGACTTGATGCCCTCGTCGTGAACTTCAGTGTTCACATAGAACTGCGCGACCTCCTCCACGTAGGTCATTTGAAAATCCATTGTGAGAAAGGGTTTCAGCCCAGACTTCTCCACTTTCTCAGCTATTTTCTTCACAAGGGTTTCGTCGAACCCCTGTTTGATCATTCCTTCAAAATCCACGGTAGAACCAGTGTGGATTTGTTTTCCCAACTTGACAAAATCATAAATAGATGCCATTTGTTGAAGCTTTTCCGAACGTAACTTTGAAAGAGTGCTTTGAAGATCTGTAGGGTTTCGAGAGAAAAATTTCTTTCTTTGCTTTGGAGAGAGATGAATAGTTTGTGTAAAGTGAGAGAAAAACGGACGAGATGGTATATGTATGGGTTATGAAAGGACGTACGAACGGTTTTTGAAATTTGATCAAGATCAACGACACATATTTTGCACACCGATTAACATTTAATTTCTCACATTTAATGCGGCAGCATTTATATCCAATCATAAGCTTGGTATGCAGCTTTTGACTGTACACGTCATAATTATGCTTACGTCATTCTTAAAAACATTCCCGCTTAGTAGAAACGACTGCGTTTTTGTCACTTTGCTCATAAGCGACTCATCTTGCTTCTTAGCTGATTCAACTCTTCTTCTCTCTATTCACATCGTGACTCAGCTGTCAGCCAACTCGTTGCAGTTGACTTTCCGATACGGCTGATTCACTTAGTTGTTTCAAGAGCTCCGCTCTTTTTCCATCTTTTCATGTTCCATCTCTTTTCCTTGAGTCTTCTGAGTGTCAACTCAGCTCAATTAACCCTAATTCATGCTTGAGTTCTTCAAATATTGACTCACATAATGGTTTTGTGAATATATCAGCTAACTGCTTATCAGTTGAGATGTATTCCAAGGTGATGTCCTTCTTTTCAACATGGTCTCTTATGTAATGGTATCTGACATCAATGTGCTTTGTTCTTGAGTGTAACACAGGATTTTGAGTGATTGCAATTGCACTTGTGTTATCACACATAATTGGAATTTCGTTTTCTTCAACTTCATAGTCTCTCATTCTTTGTCTCATCCATAAGACTTGGCGCGCAATTGTTGCCATGACTATGTATTCTGCGCTTTTGTGGATGTGGCTATTGAATTTTGCTTCTTGCTAAACCAGGAAATTAACCTATTTCCAAGCATTTGACATGTACCTGAAGTACTCTTCCTATCAACTCTACATCCAGCATAGTTAGAGTCTGAATAACCAATTAGCTTGAATCCACCTTCCTTTGGATACCATAAGCCAAGTTCTTGGCTTCCCTTTAAATATCTCAATATTCTCTTGGTTGCAGTCATGTGGCTTTCTTTAGGAGCAAATTGAAATCTTGCACATACACCTACAACAAATGTGATGTCTGGCCTACTTGCTGTGAGATAGAGCAGTGATCCAATAAGTGCTCTGTATCTTGTTTGATCCACAGGCTTGCCATCTGCATCCATATCCATTTTGACTGATGTATTCATTGGTATTTTTACAGAAGACTTCTCTTCCATACCAAATTTCTTCATTAACTCTCTGGTGTACTTTGTCTGGCTTATAAAGGTTCCATCCTTCAGCTGTTTTACTTGGAGTCCTAGGAATAATGTCAGCTCTCCCATCATGCTCATTTCAAATTTGCGTTGCATGAGGTTTGAGAATTTATCACACAACTTTTTGTTTGTGGATCCAAAAATGATGTCATCCACATATATTTGAGCAAGCAGTATACTCTTCCCATCTTGAATTCTGAAGAGTGTTCTATCTACTTTGCCTTTTGTGAATCCGTTCTCAGTCAGGAATTGTGATAACGTATCATACCATGCTCTTGGTGCCTGTTTCAATCCATATAGAGCTTTATTGAGCTTGTACACTTTATCTCCAAGAGTCTTCTGCTCAAATCCTGGAGGTTGTTCAACATATACTTCTTCTTCCAATATTCCATTCAATAATGCACTTTTTACATCCATTTGATATACAATGAAGTTCTTGTGTGCACCATAGTCAAGAAACATCCTTATTGCTTCTAATCTTGCAACAGGGGCAAAGGTTTCATCAAAATCTATTCCTTCTTCTTGGCAATACCATTTGGCTACCAATCTTGCCTTGTTTCTTACCACAGAACCTTCTTCATTCATTTTGTTTCTGAAAACCCATTTTGTGCCAATAACATTTTGATGGGTTGGTCTTTGAACCAATTCCCATACTTTGTTCCTTTCAAACTGATTCAGCTCTTCTTGCATGGCTTGAATCCAATGTGTGTCATCCAATGCTTATGACACATCTTTTGGTTCTATTTGAGAGATAAAACAAGTGAACATAGCTTCTTGTTGAGCTCTGCATCTGGTTCTTACACCTTCTCTTACATCTCCAATGATTAGGTCTGGTGGATGATACCTCAGCCATCTTACATCAAGTTGGAGTAAGTTAGTTGGATTCAGTCTTCTTGCAGCTGTGTTGTCTTGAGCAACTCTCTCATTATCACTTAGCTGCAGATTGTCTAGCTGTCTTTGAGATTCAGCTATCTCTTCTTCATCGCGGTTAATTGCTCCAGCTTTAGCTTCAACATAGGGACTCTTCTGCACAGTTGGCAGATTCAACTTAACAACTAACTCTTCAATGTCTTCTTCATTTACCTTGGGTTCATCAAACACCACATGGATGGACTCTTCTGTAACCATTGTCCTCTTGTTGAGCACTCTATATGCTTTACTTTCAGCTGAGTATCCCAAGAAGATACCTTCATCAGCTTTGGCATCAAAAGCCTTTAAGTTGTCTTTGCCATTATTATAAATGAAACATTTGCATCCAAATATTCTAAAATATGCAACATTTGGCTTTCTCCCTGTCCAAATCTCATAGGGAGTTTTTGTCACTCTATTTATCATGCATCTATTTTGAGTATAACATCTTTGTGTTTATCGCTTTAGCCCAAAATCTTTTAGCGTGACCCGCTTCAGCCTAACATGGTCCTTGTTGCTTCTTTGAGAGTTCATTCCTTCTTTCGCAACTCCATTCTCTTTGTGGAGTCCTTGCTGCAGAGATAGTTCATGAGCAATAGCATTTTCAATACAATCGAGTTATTATTCCATTGACAAACTCGGTTCCTCTATCGATCTTATTTTAATGATGGTTTGACTCTTCTCATTTTGGATTCTCTTCATCAATTTGTGGTAGCTTCTGCAAGGTTTCTTTCTTCTTACACATGAAAATTGTCCATGTGTATCTTGAATAATCATCTACTACCACCAAGGTGTATTTCTTTCCACTTATGCTAGTTGTTTCAATGGACCAAATAGGTCCATATGTAACAGTGCAATATTCTTGTTGAAGATGGACATGTCTTTTCTTTAAATGATGATTTGATCTGCTTTCCCATCTGGCATGCATCACACACACTCTCTTTCTTGTATACTGAGTTTGGAAGTCCTTCTACAAGATTACTCCTTGCAAGTTTGTTAATAGTTTTGAAATTCAGGTGACTCAACTTCTTGTGCCACACCCAACTTGATTACTTTGTGCTCTTTTTGCTAGTAGACAAGTGCTTGGTGTTGCGTTGACCAATCCACCACATACATGATCTTTTGTCTGCATCTTTGTAGCACTACTTCATTAGATTCGGTGTCCTTGATTTGACATACACCCATGTTGAATCCAACATTATAGCTCTTGTCACAGAGTTGACTGATACTTAGCAGATTGAAGTTGAGTCCTTCAACATATGCAACATTTGTGATTTCTAATCCATTTTTCTTGATGGATCCAAATATAACTTTTTCACCTGGAGCTTCATTCCCTCCAAATATAACTTTTGCACCTCTAACCTCCTTGAATTTTGATAGATTTTTCTTGTTTCATGTCATGTGTCTGGAACAACAACTATCCATGTACCAGGTTCCTTGGCACTCAGCTGTTCCTTGAACCTGCAATCAAGGAATTCAGTTTTTAGGTACCCATACTTGCCTGGGTCCTGAGGGGTGTTCGCCTATATTTTTAGCTTCACCGCAAGTGTACGGTGGACGTTATCGAATAGGGTAGCAAGGTCGTATCCACGGAGACTAATAAATTAATATGCTAAGTATTTAACCAAGATAGTCTTATTTTTATTTAGATGATCGAAATTTGATGATTGTTGTTTTGAGATTAAGACAATTTAAATCACTAAAACAAAAGAATGAGATAACACGAATGAAGGAAGTATCAAGATGATGTAATGGATTTTCGAGTTAAGGTTTCGATTAATAATCCTCTTGTTGTCCGGTTTAATCAAGCAATGTTATTATCAATATTCCTATAAGACGATCACAAAGCTATTTTATCCTCCCTCTCGAGATGCATATAAAACGTAGATTGAAATACTTATGCTAGCATCTCTACTCAACATAAAGCATTCAACTCCCATAAGCACAAAAGATCAAATATCCTCACGAATATTTACAAACCTCTCGATTCATGCAAATATTTGTGTCGAGTATTCAAGATCTAATATTCAAACTCATCTCTCGAATTATGAATCAATATATCAAACAAGTTAAATCAGTGATCAAGTAATAAAACAAGAATAAGCTCGAAATACTCAAATAGGCTTCAAGATAATAACTTCAACTAAGATTAAAACATCCAACAAGAGTTCATTAATCTACTTCCAAAACCCAGAAATCACAAGAGTTTAGCTACACATGATTAAACAACTTGTACACAAAGTGTTCAAAGTCATTACAAATGAAAATAAAAGATTGAAACTAAAGGAGAAGCAAGAAAACTTAGGAACGTCGACAATCTCTCGATATATCTCCATTCTTCAAGCTCCGATGCAACCCGATTGTCTCATTGATGTCTCCTTCCAAGAGTTGACTCTTGTCTTGTGTTGTAGATCCCAAAAATGCCAGAATGTCCTTGTGTGCGCTCCCCAAAAAGCCTTTTTATACTTCCCATCATGTTTAGGGCTTAATGTTGCAGTTATGGGATTCAGTATGAGCAGACGCACGGTGGTGCGCCCACGCACGGAGTTACCCGTGCGCCACCTCTTTGGAATAACCCAACTCTCTCGTAGGGCGCACGGGTGGTGCGTCGGAGCACGGCCTACCCGTGCGCCACTCGGTGAGATAATTCGATCCTCGCAGGGCGCACGGGTGGTGCGCCCATGCATGGGCTACCCGTGCGCCATGCCGCAACTCCAATAATCCTTATACAGGGGTGCACGGGTGGTGTCTTGAGGCACGCCCAACCCGTGTGCCCCCTGTCTTTTCCGTAAACGCTCAACTTTCGCTCTTTTAGGCTTCCCTTTTCGTATATCCACTCAATTCTCCGTGTTTCCACTTTGCTTTCCTCGTATTCGTATTCAATTGGCTTCAAATATCATGAAATTCCTACAAAATAAGCAAAGTGTAATATCTTTTTCACAAGGAGTGAATATGTACATTTAACACGAGTATATGCATGTTTACTCATCATTAAAGCTCAAAATACGCCTCAAAATACATGCAAAACTCACGCCTATCAAAATCCCCCAAACTTAAACTGTTGACCGTCCCGATCAACAATATTTAGAACATGATAAAGCACAACAGGGAGATAAAGATAACAGCGCACATAGAGAATCCACAAAAAAATCCATATTGTTCGTCATGAATGCTGAGTACAACTCAATCAAGCCTCAAATATCTAATCAAAGAACACGCCTCAAATTAAACAAAGTGAAATGCTCTGAATTCCAACTCTCGAAGTTAAGTGTATACTCTCATCTCACGAGGATATAGGACGTGTTTACGCTCAAATCAATTCGATGTCGCAAAATTGCCATAGGCTTGCAATTCGTCTCATATCTTCGCCACTAAAGTGTATGCAATTTGTGAATCATAAAAGACTTTCTCATTTGGTTGTAATGAAGGCTCTTTGGTTTGGGTAGGAAATTTTGGATAAAGTGACTCAAACTCGAGTATATAGACCTATGAGCATATCAATCATTTTCATTACAATCCCATATGCTCTCCAATAATCCCTCATTTTTATCAACTTCATTTATCTCCATTTCCTTTCTTTCTTTTGAGAATCGCCTCCATTCACAATCCTTTGCCCCCCAAGTTTATCAACTTCATTTTTTTTTTCATTTAACCAAGTACGCCCAAGTATCTTATTTTTCAATTTCCACTCATTCAACCTCGTTCATTCCCCTTTTACTCAACGTTATACACTCGAGTTTAAAGTGATGGATATATATTAAGATCAAGGGTTAAATTTTGTGGTTATCAAAGAAATAGGCTATAGGCTCAACTTGGCTAACTAGGAGTTTTCAACATTTTGAGGTAGGCAAAAGGCTTGAAAGGCTAGCAAAGATGGCCTTTAATCACATTCACAATTCACATACACATGTGGCCTTGATAGAGATACCCAAGCAAGTTCTACAATTCTGACAACACGAATGATACCCTCAATTACAACAAGACTGCACAAGATATAAGCAATAAAGGCTCAAAGCTCACAGGCTTGTCAAAATGTAATTCAAAGCATCACACCAAGTTTTTCTTATTAACATGCTCAAAGTTATCTATTAAAGGCTCAATCAATTCATAGTCAACATCCAATCCCAACAATATGAATTCTCAATCAACACACAAACAACAAGTTGCAACATGCTTGGTCAACACACTCTCTAACCACTACTAAAGCAATAGACGTGCTAAAGCTATAAACATGCTCTAATGCAAATGCAACCTAGAGTGCTCTAATGCAACTATATGAAAACATGAAATGCATGACTAATTTTTTTTTTTTTTTTTTTGTATCCACACTTTTCATTTATTAAAAATGCTATCTCTCCCCCAAAACTTGAATGAAATTATAGTGTCCTAAGGGGAAAAATAGAATTTCAATAACAAAAAGTGGGGATATACTTGAATCACTGCGGCGGCGGTGGTGGGAAGTGGCCTTGAGAAATATGCCACATTTGTAGCTGTTGGAGCACTTGCCACATCTCCTCAGAACGCCGCTCAGATTGCTCGCTGAACGCGAGAAAATCAGCCCTATGTTGCCTCAAATCCTCTCCTTGCCGCCTCAACTCTTCTTCTTGCCGCCTCAAGTTCTCCCCAAACGCATAAAACATGTCTTGAAAATCGGTGCCGCGCTGGGGTCCTCCACTGTGAGAAGGACCGGGACGATCACCGCTTTGAGAATATTGGGGGTAATCGCCTCCGTGTGAGGACTCGGGTATATCATACCCAATTTGGGGGTGATGAGGTTCCATCCCCATTTCTCGGCCATGAATCGCATCCTCTTCCGCCACCATATCCTCCTCATCCAAGAAACCTTCAACTCTACGCTTCTTTCTCGCCTCTATAGCCTCGGTAATTCGATTATGTGCGTCAGAGTTCATTAGGAAGTTGGTGGTGTCCGTCAATGTATCGACGGTGGTGTATGGCGGGTTAGGCAACGGAAATGCAGCACCTTTCTTTTGTAGAAGCACCAATATATTGTCTTCGTTTGCTATGAACTTCATGTGATGCAACGATGCCAAATTAACCCGAGTGCTGCCCGGGATAGGCTCTAAGCCACGGAAATCGACATTGAAATGCCGGGCAATAGGAGTAATGAGGCCCCCTATAGAAATCATACCCCCTTCCCGCCTAGCTAACTGTTCGATTTGTTCGGCAAAATTGTGGTTTGTGTTGTAGGGGGTGTTTGTGACCATACACCGAGAGGAGATAGAGTTCCTTAGTCGTCATCCCTCCAATGTTTTCTCGGGCGAACACGGAGGATGCGATCACGCGTTGAATATACCGGCGGATTAGGATACATGAGGCTTTGGCGGTCCGCGCGGCATACAACATCGGCCCCGTTTGTGGTGTTTCCACAAGCATTCTCCAGAAGTCGTATTGATCATAATGAGGCATCGGGCGGGTACGAGCGTTTGTTGGGACCTCGAAAATGGTGTTCAATTGGGTCATAGACAGTTGTCTACGGACATTCCCCAATTGAAACTTTATCATATACGGTTCAAAGATCCCGCCTTGTTTGAGTACTTCCACGGTACTCAAGAACTCCAATGTATACTTTTTAAATGTCGGCCACCTTCGGCTCATGAAGTTCGTCCATCCTACCTTGGCAAAAAGACGCCACACGTCCTCATGTATCCCCAAAGTTTGGGTACAATCATCGTCGGCGTAGCGAGATGGAGCTATTTGGCGACCGATCAAGCGATTCCATCGCTCAAGATCATCGGCATTTGTCAAGTTGACCCCATATGCCTCTGGACTATTTTGGTCGACCTCCGGTGGTGCCACTTCGCGTTGTGCCGTCCCGCGTGCACGTCTCCTTCCACCCTGGGGGTTTCTTCGCTCGGCCATGAAGGGTTTGTACCTGAAATACATTCCATTAGCATCCCAATATCATCGATGGCAACAACAAAGTAGGGGATTAAAGCTAACATATTAGGTGATGCAAATTCACTTGCCCACGTTACTTTTGATCGATCAACTACCCCAAGCAAGCAAAAATTATGGCCATTCGAGACAAGTATTAGCTTAAACAATCATTGGCCATGCCTTACTCATCAACAATTCATCCTTAATCTCCTCAATTACACAAGCCTACAAGGTGTTTGATAATTTGCCTCAAAGAATAATTCACATAATTCATAGCAAAAATATCAAAATAAACACCTACCATGCTCCCTAATACATAATTTACAACGAATTGACAAGGATAAATGGTGTTCTTACCGGAATTCTCTAAGTTAAACTCGAAGTGGATGATTTGAACCCTAGGTGCTTGTGCCCACAATTCTTCAAGCAAATTTGAATTCGATGTAAAGTGAAGTTCAATTGTGGTGGGGGAGGGATTATGTGGACGAATTTGAGTGAAAACTTGGAGAAATTTCGAAAACAATGAAGGATTAGGGCGTGCGCGCGAGTTGGAGGGTTTTTGAATATGAAGAACAAGTTTAAAACTGTCCAATTTATCCCTCTTCTGCATGGCGCACGGGTGGTGCGTCGAAGCACGGGCTACCCGTGCGCACCCCCGGAAACTTCCTCAACTCTCTGCAGGGCGCACGGGTGGTGTGCCGACGCACGGGCTACCCGTGCGCACCTGTACAGCAGTTCCGATTTTTTTTTTTAATAAAAACACACAAAAAATGAAACGAAAACACACAAATCACACTCATTAATAAAAACACGCATGTCAAATCACTCCAATCACACAAAATTGAAACTAAACACACACAAAAAATGAAAGTCACACGAAAAACCGTTGGGTTGCCTCCCAACAAGCGCTATATTTAACGTCTTTAGCTTGACGCCTTTTAATTCCGATTATGATCTTTGCGAAATGAGGCTTGTCACCTCATCGTGCAGTTTTCCATGCCAATCCCACTCACTTGGATTTACACCTCCCTTGATCATTGCTAAATGAGGTTTTTCATGTTTGTCAACTATCCATGCGTTCTCCTCTTCATCGTGCGAATGGTACGTGCATGCTCTTGGTTCTACATCAGGCTTTTTGTGCCTTTCCTTCTTCTTCATTGATAATCCCTGCATATTATCTTTAGAATGCACACAATTATTCAAGCTATTAGCTTGAGTACAGGAATTAGCAATTGTTGTTGTTTTACAACCATTAAAACCATCATGTCTTTTCACATTCCGAAAAATAGAAAATGAAATACGCTCATCATCAACTTTTAATGTAAGCTCCCTTTCTTCACATCTATTAGTGCTTCATGATTTGCCAAAATTGACGCCCGAGTATAAGAGGGGTGTCACAATCCTTATTCATATCTAGCACTAGAAAATCCACGGGAAATATGAATTTATCGACTTTTATGAGCACATCTTCTAGTATCCCCGTTGGATGTACGAGTGATCTATCCTCGAGTTGTAGGGTGACAGTGGATGGTCTCACTTCTATGAGTCCAAGCTTCTTGAGAACGGACAGCGGCATCAAATTGATACTAGATCCTAGATCACAAAGTACATTATCAAAGAAAATATCGCCTATTGTGCAAGGAATAGTGAAACTCCCCGGATCTTTCAGCTTTTGCGGTATTTTCCTTTGTATGAGTGCGCTACATTCTTCTGTCAAGTTGACCATCCCATTCTCCGCCCATTTGTTCTTGTTGGACATCGCTTCCCCTAAAAACTTCGCATAATTTGACATATGTTTCATTGCTTCTGCAAAAGAAACGTTAATGTGCAATTTTTTAAACATGCCCACAAATTTAGCAAATTGATTATTCAGATTAGTCTTGTGAAACAACCGGGGAAAGGGAAGAGGAATATTATATTTCAACAAATTAGAGTTAGGATACGATTCACGTTTCTTGGCTCTTTTTTGTTTATCAATTTGTTGCTCGGTTTCTCCTTTAACTTTCATATTGCCTTGGGCGTCGTTTCTGTCATTTCCCTGAATTTGAATGGTAGGTTCGGCAACACACACGCCCTGGTTGTGCATTGATACATGAGTCGTGCGTGATTCTGACGTCACACCAATATCAACATTTTCAGACTCTTCATTCTCTTTTCCACCCCACACATGGATAGCATTGCAATGTTCCCTCGGGTTGACCTCGTGTTGCTTGAAATTGACCCTTTTGATGTTGACTCCCCACAATTGCAGCCAATTGACCCATTTGAGTTTCCAGATTCTTTATTGAGCTTGTCACTTGTTGTTCTAACTTATCCATCCTAAGGTCTTGCTTAGCGATGTGGCTCCTCGTTTCATTCATGAATGCATTAGATTGATTTATGAATGATGTGAGTGTATCTTCCAATGACGATTTGCCTTCCCCATTACCGCCTCCACTTGAAGCATTAAATCCCGGCGGAGGTTGTAACACATTCTTTGTATTTGCATAGGAAAAATTTTCATGATTTCTCAACCCTGGATGGTAGTGCGTTGGGTTTGAATTATTCAGGAAATTCTTTGAAATTCTCGGTTATTCACATAATTTACCTCTTCCATCGGATATAGAAGAGCTTCACTACCCGTGCTCGTGCTCGCTTACGCCCCTTCGTAAATACACTTAGTTGAGTTGTCAAAGCCGCTACTTGTGCCGTCAATGTTTTAATTGGGTGCGAATCCGAGATTTCGGCTACTCGTTGTACATTGGATATTTAAGATGGCCACTGGTAACTGTTCATGGCCATTTCCTCAAGAAGATTTAAGGCATCTTGTGGAAACCTTGCCAACAATGCTCCTCCCGCGCGGCATCTACAAAGGCCCTCGTCTGTCCCATTAAACCATTGTAGAAGAATAATAAGCTGATCCTCCGGAAACCCATGTTGTGGACATCTTCGTAATGAGATCCGGAACCTTTCCCAAGCCTCATACAAAGGCTCGAGTCGAGTCGAACTGTCGAATTGAGTAATCTCGCTTTTGAGCCGCAAAGTTTTGCTCGGTGGAAAGAATTTAAACAAGAACTTTTGGCTCAGTTCATCCCATGTGCTTACACTGCCTTGCGTCAAAGTACCCAACCAATTTCTCGCCCTATCCCTTAAAGAGAATGGGAATAGGCGCAGTCTTATGGCGTCATCCGAGACTCCGTTCATTTTGATCGTATTGCATATTTGGATAAAATGCGCAAGGTGAGAGTTAGGATCTTCAGTTGCAAACCCCAAAGCGATTCTGTTGCACCATATTGATTAGTGCGGTTTGAGCTCGAAGTTGTTGGCATTGATAGGAATATGGGCAATACCACCGTAATTACGATTCGTTTGTGGTCGAAAGTAATCACGAATGGCTTGCTGTTGAACCGGTATTGGTAACTCATTTCCACCATTGTTTGGCGGTATTGGTAACTCATTCAAATCCCCCATTATCGGATTGTGTTGTCTTTCAGTCCGTCAGTGGTAGACGATTCTCCTCGCGAAAGCCTCAACTTCCGGTATGAGCGGTATTAAGTCCCCCCGCCTAGAGCGCGTGTTCATACACTACCTGGACCAAACTAAAAGAAACAAGTCAAATAATGTGGAATTAAAGTCACCCCAAAACAAAATAAATAATAAAAAAAATGTCTAAATTAAGAATAATTCTATCTATCGCAATATTAGCACCATAAATTGTATTAGTCCCCGACAACGGCGCCAAAAACTTGTTCGCCTATATTTTTAGCTTCACCGCAAGTGTACGGTGTACGTTATCGAATATGGTAGCAAGGTCGTATCCACGGAGACTAATAAATTAATATGCTAAGTATTTAACCAAGATAGTCTTATTTTTATTTAGACGATCGAAATTTGATGATTGTTGTTTTGAGATTAAGACAATTTAAATCACTAAAACACAAGAATAAGATAACACGAAAGAAAGAAGTATCAAGATGATGTAATGGATTTCCGAGTTAAGGTTTTGATTAATAATCCTCTTGTTGTCCAGTTTAATCAAGCCACGTTATTATCAATATTCCTATAAGACGATCACAAAGCTATTTTATCCTCCCTCTCGAGATGCATATAAAACGTAGATTGAAATACTTATGCTAGCATCTCTACTCAACATAAAACATTCAACTCCCGAAAGCACAAAAGATCAAATATCCTCACAAATATTTACAAACCTCTCGATTCATGCAAATATTTGTGTCGAGTATTCAAGATCTAATATTGAAACTCATCTCTCGAATTATGAATCAATATATCAGACAAGTTAAATCATTGATCAAGTGATAAAACAAGAATAAGCTCGAAATACTCAAATAGGCTTCAAGATAATAACTTCAACTAAGATTAAAACATCCAACAAGAGTTCATTAATCTACTTCCAAAACCCGGAAATCACAAGAGTTTAGCTACACATGATTAAACAACTTGTACACAAAGTGTTCAAAGTCATTACAAATGAAAATAAAAGATTGAAACTAAAAGAGAAGCAAGAAAACATAGGAACATCGACAATCTCTCGATATATCTCCGTTCTTCAAGCTCCGATGCAACCCGATTGTCTCCTTGATGTCTCCTTCCAAGAGTTGACTCTTGTCTTGTGTTGTAGATCTCAAAAATGCCAGAATGTCCTTGTGTGCGCCCCCCAAAAAGCCTTTTTATACTTCCCATCATGTTTAGGGCTTAATGCTGCAGATTATGGGATTCCAGCGCAGACGCACGGGTGGTGTGCCCACGCACGGGTTACCCGTGCGCCACCCTGCTGGAATAACCTAACTCTCTGTAGGGCGCACGGGTGGTGCGTCGGAGCACGGCCTACCCGTGCGCCACTCAGGTGAGATAATTCGATCCTCTGTAGGGCGCACGGGTGGTACGCCCATGCATGGGCTACCCGTGCGCCATGCTGCAGCTCCAATAATCCTTATACAGGGGTGCACGGGTGGTGTCTTGAGGCACGCCCAACCCGTGTGCCCCTTGTCGTTTCCGTAAACGCTCAACTTTCGCTCTTTTAGGCTTCACTTTTCGTATATCCACTCAATTCTCCGTGTTTCCACTTTGTTTTCCTCGTATTCGTATTCAATTGGCTTTAAATATCAGGAAATTCCTACAAAATAAGCAAAGTGTAATATCTTTTCCACAAGGAGTGAATATGTACATTTAACACGAGTATATGCATGTTTACTCATCATTAAAGCTCAAAATACGCCTCAAAATACATGCAAAACTCACGCCTATCAAGGGGTTAGTGCTGTAAGATGATCCAACCAACCTATAGCCAAATGATTTGACTCTAAGGGGTTGCTATCTATCTGTGCCATAATCATAATTTAATTTGGCAAATTGCTTGGGGGTTTTGGGTTCATACAACTGTCTCTTTTGTCTGTATGCCTGTGTGTGTGTTTTAGCAATTACCTTCCTTGGGTAGTTGTGATACCTCTGTGTGTAGTGCTTGGGTGCATATGTGTGCTGAAGATAGCTCTTTTGCCTTTGGAATGGCCTTTGTTGAGTTCTAGGCCTTTGCCATCTAGGCATGTATTCCATAGATCTTTGCTGATTTTTCACATTGTACCAATCTGTTTGGCTTAGGTAGTTTCTACCATTCCCATCATATGTGTTCCTTTTATATAACTTCTGGGGTTTTTGGTAGCTCTGTTTCTTCATTACAGAGTACTTCCTGTTTGGAATTTGGAATTTGCCGAGGAACTCGGCCGATTTCTTTCTCGGTGCCCTTTCAAAGATACTCAATCGGTCATTGTTTTCCTTTTCCTTTATAACCAAGGCCAGTTTGGTTGTGGTTGTGCTTTGGAATGAATGTGTGTGCACCATTTGCAGTTTTGGATTTTTGAGATGCTTCATTACTTGAAGATCCTTTTTCCAAAATCACTTTGGGAGCTTGACTTAGCACAGAAGAATTAAGTCCTAAGCCTGTCTTATCTCCACATTCTCTTTGGCTCATAATAAGATCATCCAAAGATTTAGATGCCTTAGTGAATGAGGCAATCACATTTTTGAGGTTATTTTCCCTCTTTTCTATAGCAGCTATCTCTGCTATTAACTTGGCATTTTCAGCCTTTAGTTCTTTATTCTCATCAGCTATATGACTCAGAGTACTCAGCTCCTTAGTCAGCTGTGAGTTTTGGCTTTTGAGCAGGCTGTTTTCCTCATTTAGCAGTGTGTGCGAGGATTTAATGTGCTCAAAGTCTTTCATCATTTTGCCTAATGAATCCTAAAGATTAGTGGGTGATGAAGTGTGTGTGTCACAATCACTATCACTAGAATCTGAGTGAGATGAGTTAGAGTGTACATCATCTTCTTGGTCAGGTTGGTCTTGTTCTTTGGCCATTAAATAGATCAAGGCTTCTTCTTTGAGTCACTTGAGTAGTCGACTTCACTACTCTCCGAGTCTTTGTGTCTTTTGGCTTGCTGTCTCAAAGCAATTCTGCAGCCAACATTGCCTTTTTCTTTTCTTGTCTTCTTTCCCTGAAGACTCTTCTTTCCTCTTCATTCCTGTATTTGTTGACTACAGGATATGGGCAATCAATGGCATAGTGACCTGGTTGCCTACAGTTCCAGCATAGATTATCAATGTTTCGTTCAGCTCTTTCCATTCTCGGATTGTCAGCTCTTTGGTACTCGACCTTTTGATGCTCTGCTCTCTTAGGTGGCCTATCTTCCCTTGACTTGGACGGAGCTGAGTTTCTTCTGGAGGATTCTCCTTTGCCTTTCTTGTAATTCTTGTTGAAGAACTTGTTAAATCTTTTAACCATCAAGGCAATCTCCTCCTGATCGATGACTTCTTTCCCTTCAGCTCTTTTCCCATCCTTAACTATTAGAGCAGTTGTTTTGGGCACAACTGTCTCTTCTTGGTCTTTTCTTCTCAGCTCAAACTCGTAGGCTTTGAGATATGAGAATAGCTCATGGTTGGATGTTTTTGATAGGTCCATGGAATGCCTCAGGGCCATGACCTTCATTTCCCACTCAGCTGGAAGAGTTCTTAGAATCTTCATACACATTTCCTTCTGTGTATATTATTTTCCAAGTGCAGATCGCTCATTCGTAATTTCTGTGAATCGAGCATCTAGTTGATCCAGGGTTTCTCCTGCAAGCATTTTAAAATTTTGAAATTTTTGTAAAGCAACAGATAGCTTATTTTCTTTGATCTGCTCAGAGCTTTCACAAATCAAAGTTAGCTTATCCCAGATTTCTTTGGCCGTCTTGCATGATTTGACTTTGTTGAACATAGCTTTGTCCAAAGTCTTGTAAAGAATGTCCTTGGCCACAATGTCTAGGTTGTATTTTTTTCTATCATCATTTGTCCATTCAGCTCCGGGTTTTTCAACCATAGCTGGTCTGGGAGCAACATCCTCTTCTCCTTCTGCAGCAGCAACTCTCCTTGCAGCTGTGTTCACTTTTAAAATTTGCAGTGGCCCATCTTCTATTACTATCCACATTTCATCATGTAATGCTGATAGATGAGCCTGCATATGAATTTTCCAATCATCAAATTCCTCAATTGTGAACATAGGAATGCGTGTCAAATTTGCTTCCGTGATAGTAACTTTGCTAAATAAAAGAGTTTTGAAAAATCAAGTGATAAAGCAAGCTTTGAAAGATTGGAGATCTAGTTCAGTAACCAGTGCGGAAGGCTCAATGAACCAACCGCTCCGATACCACTTGTAGGTCCCAAGGGGTGTGAATGTAAGGTTTAGAAGGGGGGGTTGAATAAACCTTACCAACTTTTCGATTTAGTCCTTTTAAAATCGTTCAGAGTTAATTCTTCACAGCTAAGTCCTTGATGGACAGCTAAGTTAGTTAACCAACAGAGTTAGCCACTCAACACTCGACTCATTTGTTGTTGATAGAATAACTCACCGCTTAGTCTAAAGCTTAACTCAACTCGTGATATGTTTTTTTGGAAGACTTAACACCCTTGAATTTGGTTTAAGTTTGTTTTAACACTTGGTTTTAGCACTTTGTTCAATGTCAATTGGATAGCAAATTTATCGTGAGATATAAGATAACATGAATTGAAGTTTGAAATTTAAATGACACAATAAATTTTATAGAGGTTCAAGATGAGGTAATTCTTCTAATCCTCTCTTCTCCAACTCCTGGAGGAATCCACTAAGTATTGATCGAGTACAAAGTGGTTTGAGTCCGGATGCAAGTCTTGATCACACGGTGACTTGATCCTTTGGGACTCGACCGGAGATGCCTTGGTCACACACGGTGGCTTCTCGTCCGACTCGGCCTTCTTCACAAGTGCACCCGCTTGCTACTACAAACTCACTTGCTCAAGTTTCTTGGATTTGATCACGAAGCCCTCCAAGAACTTAACGGTTTGACTTGAACCTTTCTACAATCCTCTTGTGGAATGTAGACCCCTTTGATTCTTCAAATATTTCCTCTTCAATCGATTGAAGTCGTCTTTCCTTCACGGGTAAGTGTTGGGTGATTTCCTTCAAGTTCGGCACGAGGATTAAGCTTGAATGACTTGAGAATATTTTGTAGGTTCTGACTTAAATTGATAGCTTGAATGTTCATATGCAATGTAGTCAAGGTAACCCATTCTCAAATTGATTCCTCGGCCTTTTATAGTGTTCTTTTGAAAAAATGCCCGTTGAAGAGATAGGCTAATTTTCAAAAGACACTTGTGGTCGTTGGCTTGTCTTGTTGTACTCCTTGAAATTGACATTTCCTCGTATTGAATGAACTTTCAGCTTTTCAGAGTTTTGACACAGGTGCAGTGCTTCCCATTGGTTTATTCCTTTTGCACGCTCGGGGTCGAGCACTTTAAGAAAGGCAAGATGGAAGTATTACTTGTTTAAGTAACTTTCTTGACTTCTCGGCAACGGATCCCTTTCGATTGTCTTGACTTGATCGCAGTTCCTTAACTTCCCGGATGACTTCGAGTCGCCTTCCAATCATGGATGACTCATCTGTCACTTCAACTTGAGACTTGACTATCTTGGGTTGACTTGACTGACACTTCACACAGCTGCATCTCAGCTGATACTTCTCCAGTCGAGTTCCTGTATTCTCTTCCTTGCCATACTCAGCTGCATCACAACAGAGTCTTCATTCTAGTCTCCAGTTCACTTCTTGCATATTTAGGCATAGATGACTTAACTCACTCGAATGCATTTCTATCTATTACAATGCAAATTACAAAGAAAATGGGGTGCCCACTTTCTAGTCTAAGTTTTACATGGCATTCATCAAAATCTAAAAATAAATTTCCCAACACATGCATATATTAATTTCCACTCATGTGGGGGATTTTCGGAAATTTTGGTTTTGATAAAGTGGGCGTCGACCCGACTTTGACCAATTGTTTGGTGGCTAAAAATTTAATTCTGGAGGAGTTAAATTATATATTATTAATCTACGTTCCGAGTAGATGTTCGTAGTATTTTGTATTTCTCAAAACCGAATTTCGGTGAGTGAGAAATTAATACAAGAAGATAGCCACATAAATGGACATTATGTAAAGATTATGTAAAGGGAAAGGAAAGGCTTATGCCTTATCCCACATGGAATACTAATCATTGTTTATCCTAGTTTATTTACTAGAAGGTGTTATATGTTGTATAAACTATAACACAAGTGGATGATCACAAGTGGGCCACGCACAGATGCTGCGCGCGCCCGCCCGACTTCGCTCGGCTCGGGCGGGGGTCTGGGCTTGGGCTTGGGCATGGGCTGGGCGGGATCGGGCTTGGGCATGGGCTCGGGCACTGGGGGCGGGCTTCGGCCGGGCGGCCCGCCTTATTGGGCCCGAGTCCAGGTCCACGCTAATGTTTTGCCACTCGAAAATGGGCTTGACCCATTCGAGTGGCATTGATGACTGTTGGAGCCCAATGAATCCGGACATTGTAGGTGTCGATTCGTGTAATCGTTGGAGTTAGTAACTCAATAGAAGTGGTCATCGAAAAAGAGCCCACTACTTATCATTATGGAGTAGTGGGGTGTAACATCCGGGATTTTACAATTGGATTAATGCCCACTACTTTTTTATCTCCCGCAGTGTTGGTTGTCTATAAAATCATTGTTGTGCATTGCGATTTTTACGTAAAATTCATAGCATTTCATACACATCCAAAAGCTATTTTCGCATTCTACACATAAAGTCCAAAGAACTTTGTCTTCAACATCTTCTAGTTGAAGGAGCTTCGTGTTAGTGGTGCTACTACGTAAGACGTAAGCCGTTTCATCTTTGGAAGCAATACGTCAAACCATGAGCACTAGCCGGGACGTAATTGCTTTGCGGAAAGAGATTCGTCTCGACTCGGCTTCTGAAAGTTCTACTTTTGTAATAGTTATTGATTTCTTGTAATCTTCTTTTCGTAATTTGCCATTTTGAAGGCAATCCCGATTCTGTAACATTGTAATCAACAAGGAACAACTTCGTAGTGTTTAGTCTTCGAAATCCGATTTTCATAAAACATCACAAGGAACAACTTCGTTGACCATTGTGTTTTTGTAGTATTAAAATCAGAAGCAATTTTATTTTCGAAAGCTATTCATAGTAAATTGAGATGCAACCAACATAAACATTTTTAACTGAATGTAATCAATGAAATACAATTTTATATAATTAGTTAAGAAAAATTTAATAGGCTAATCTATATATATATAGAAGCAAAATGGTTTCTAAAATTATTTTCCCGTCTAAATGATATCTTCTAAAAACTTTTTTTGATTTTTTATTTTTTTTATCTGATTTTGGAATCCAAATTAATATGGTTGGCTTTTAAATTTTGGTATGTATACTGAAATTAAGGAGAAAACATATAGGAAAGATTAATTTTGGTATCCAATTCAATGATATATCCTATTCAATTTAGTTAAATATGGTTTAAATTGACTAAATGACTATAAAAGAATACCGAAATTAAATCTAAATCTTTATTGCAATTACAAATAAATGTTGAATCTTTTTCTATAGAGCATGATTTAAAATTGGAAATGCTTAAATATCTATATCTATATCTATCTATCTATATATATATATAAAATAACAAACCCCTTTCTAAAATTGTTTTCCCGCCTAAACGCAGTTTCTAAAAAGTTTTTTTTTTTTGGTTTAGTAGAAATTGTACAAGATAAATACTCATTTCATATCCAGTTGTATCGTGTTAATACAATCGTTGTCTTCAAATCATTAATATTGTCTGCCGTTGTTTAGGAATAATATCTTTTTAATTTAGTCATATATATGTTATATATTTAAGTTCATATGGAAATATACGTGTATCCTAATAAAATAATCACTTCTCTCATATTCTTTATATACATCTGCCAGTAAATCCGAACAAATCAAAAATTAGGATTCTAATAAAACACCCATAATATTTAATTTTGATCATTACCAAAAAAAAACATAAAATACGTACTTTAATGATGTTTTTTTTTAAATTTGACAAATCCTCATAATCATGGCTAAAATAATCAATTTGATTTGCGGAAATTTGGGTTATGCAATATCATGAGAATATGTGATTACTTGTAAACTATTATTAGAACCAAAAATAAATAAATTAGTCTATATCAAATATGTTAAGCCATTTCAACATTTCCGAAATTTGTCTGATTACAATTTATTGCACATTATTTCTTATGTAGCAATTAGAATACAAAAAAGTGAATATCGTATCAATAAAAGTATACCATATATAAAAATCTAAAGTATAATACGCATAATTTAATTCCTATAAGGTTGGGCCTTGGTCCCTATAAATATGTACTGGTCAACTCATTTTAATTTTATTGTGGCAAACCAAACATAGTGAAGTTTACCTAACATAGTGTTCTTTTACAACAGGAAGAGGCTTCTAGAGAAGAAAAATTAGCAATAGAAAAAAATAGCAGTGATATTCATAAGTTCATCATTTTGTTTCTTGTGTCAATTGTATTTTAGTATTAGTTATGGGCAACATGTGATGCGTAGAATATATAAAAATTCAGGTATCTAAGGCCTCTAAGAGCTTTGAAGATTGCCGCTCAAGAAAGCAAACTATTGGAATTGTCCAACATGCAACAATTCTTGACTTCAGAAATAAACATTCTCATGAATTGAACACAGAATCATAATAGAAAATTGCTCGCATGATTGATAATACTTTTATCCTCTATATCTGAATTTTTTATTGTTATTTGGTTCAGACAATGTAACTGTTTTTATATCCCAAAAATATCTGACAAAAGTGATTTTTTTTTTTATTTTTTTGCGCGTCGGGGAGGGGACGTGGGGTAATAAAAATGAAGGTTGTTTTGTTTGACAAATGATGACTATTGCATTACAAGTAAAGGTAAAATAGAATTTGAAGAATGTTTCAAAGTAAAGCTACTGGATTAAAGGAATTAAATTAGACTAACTGAACCCAGAGAAGACAACTGCTGGCTATGAAAAATAATATATGATCGTTTTGTTTTAAGTGCGTAACTATATTATTTGATGTTGGTAGATACTTAAGATTGGATTAAATAATTCGAAAGTAACTTAAATTTTTGTGTATTTGCAGTCTGAAAATGTGGATAGGTCTGGTGAACAGTGCCAAAATGCACAATTAGGCGTGAGTCATCTTGGGAAGAATGGTCTGGGTGACAAAATCTATTGTGTTGTAAGTTTACTGAACTTCGTTTGGGAAAAAATGACATTACTATATTCTTATCTTATTATTATTTTGTCATTTACGTCGTAGAATAAAATTCTTGAAACTCAATCCATACATGACAAGTTGACAACATTGTTTCACTTCCTCATGTGTAGGAGCAAAATTGTTTCCCATATTAATGATTTATTGATGTGTATCAATGGTATTTGGTTTTCTTACAAATGTGACTGCTTTTCTCTAAAGTTTTAAATGTAGGCAACTAAACTGGTTAAACTATGTCTTTTTGCAGATTCTTTAGTATTAGACAAGGCAAATAATGAGGAAATAAACTTGATTACTAGGACCAACTTGGATCAGTTCAATAAACAGTTAACCTTCGTGAACATGTATCAGAATCCTCAAGGTGCGTGCAAGAGAATGCTTTAAATTACATTGCTAGAAACAAAAGGCAGACCGTTTTAACTGCCTTCATATGTTAAAGTATAATTTATGGAAATTAACTTTGAGGTAAAGGTGACCACGGTTTTGGAGCCGCCAATTCCGATTCTAAATCTATAGATTTTGGTTCCAAAAAAATGAGGGACATGAATTGGAAACAGACTCCAAAACTAGAACCGACGGTTCGTGTACCCTGTTTGGCTACGGTTCCGATTACATTTTAATCGGAAATGTTTCTTGACAATTTTGAAAAAAACATAATTTATCAATTTCAGTTAATTAATAAAAAAGGAAAAAAAAATAAGAGGGGGCTTGGACTTAGTATTCGTATTAATATTAAGTTTTGGACTAAATATTAATAATGATATTAAACTTTCTTTGTATCATCTTAGAGTATAATGGAATCAAAGTGCACATAATTCGGTTACAACACTTGGTTTAAGACATGTCTCATATGGCTGAGAATATTAAATGTCATGGTAAAAATTTAACATTTCTTCTAGCATAGTTTTATTAAGTGAACATATAAATTTTAAAGTTTTGGCAACTCAACAAGTGTTTTTAATATATGTAAACTTGCTTCAAATATATAATAAATTTATTTTTTCTCATTTGTCTATATTATATAATGAATTTGTTTTTTCTTCTTCCCATTTTTCTAAAATTTTCATTTATAGTTGGGCATTTAACATATATTTTGTAAGAATGTATTAAGTTATTGCAATGATAATTCTTTATTAAATCTTACATTATTTCGTTCGATCAAGACGTGTCAACCCACACCCCTTTTTCCGTTCAAATAAAAGGGGTGGATCTGAGTATTGAGATTCCCGTCATGTCTCGCCTCATTACAATTCTTACAATGTATCAATTTCTTAATATCAAAAATTATATATTATTTTATTATATTACACTCCCTTTCTAAAATTGTTTTCCCGCCTAAAAGATACTTTCTAAAGCTTTTTTCTGATTTTTTTAATTTTTTTACGGATTTTGGAATCCAAATTAATATGGTTGACTTTTAAATTTTGGTACGTACACTGAAATTAAGGAGATAACATATAGGGAAGATTAATTTTGGTATCCAATTCAATAATATATCCTATTCAATTTAGTTAAATATGGTTTAAATTGACTAAATGACTATGAAAAAAGATATCGAAATTAAGGCTAAATCTTTATTGCAATCACAAATAAATGCTGAATCTTTTTCAGTAAAGCATGATCTAAAATTATATAATTCGACAAACAAATAACATATGATTCACATATCATATGGTTTAGCATAACAACTTCCGTGCATCGCACGGGTCAGTACACTAGTTTATATAACAGAAATAACAAATTGTAGTTTTGAGAACTGAATTCATTGAGTATGACCGTATGAGGAACAGTAGCAACTAGCAAGAGGTATTTACAGGACTTATGATACAACTGGCATTCTTCTTTAACTAACTAACTAATCTTCTAATCTAGCCTTTATTTACCGCATTATAGGTTAAATCCAAAGAACTATAAATATATTACAAATATATAGCCAAGATACATGAATATTCCTGTTGACGAGTGTTTCGGTCAACAAGAAAAATATGGTAGAATTTAATACGTGGAAATGGAAACAAATTCAAGAACATGGCTAATTCTGCCTTTTTATATAAGAGGTCGAGCAGAAAATCTCTGGTCGGTTTGATTTTTACTGCTGAACTTTTACAAGTGTTTTTCTCTATTATATCTCTCTTGTCATATTCCTCATAAACGAGGCCTATTTATACCCATCTTATTAGTGAGTTTTTAATTATTATTACACCTAATACTAGAGTGATTACAAAGGGACACATGCCCTTCCTTCAACATGCATGCTAGCCAAGTTTTTGCCACTTGCTGACTCATCTTGTTGTTATGCTAACAAGTGGCAGTTCATTATGCTAATAGGGCACTTAAATTTCCTTAACTGGAGGGTTATCCTTCGAATTTCCCGCTGTAATTGTGCTTGGAGCGAGCCGAGCTCACTCCGTGCCACGTCACGAGCTCGGCTGCTGATGTCATCAACTCGATCTATGCTGTCTCGTGGGTCCCACATAGGCATGAGCTGAATGGCCACGTGGACTAACTTGTTGCCAGCTCGGTTCGGGTATCATCAAGGGCCCCCAAGTTTAATTCCAAGGAGAGGTTTACTCGAATCGTTCTTAAACTTTAATGCCAATCACGAGTCTTAATGGAGAAGAAGAAACCTTAAAAGTCACTCATCTTTGACAGTTGTCGCTTAGAAATTAATGCCTGAAACGGTGCATTTAATTTGGGTGTCATAATGATAGACACGTGGCGTCTTTTGGTTGGACCACACCCGCGCAGGAAACGAAGAGATGGGACAGCTCCTGCAGCGGAATGTGAGGATGCGACGTTTCTGACTGTTTTTGAACTTGAAAGGACGTGCCTTTTGGGTTGGTGTATCGTCCTTCGAGGGGACTTAAACTATAAAAACCCCTTTTTTCTTTTATTTTACACTTTTGCATTCGCAATCTTCCGAGCTATAAGAAGTTCCAGGATTACTTAGGTATTCTTCAAAACCCTACTTCTTTTTCTTCTCTCTTTTCAAACAATGTCCTTTTCTGAGGATAGTCAAAATCACAATTTTAGTGTTGAGGTTGAAATTGAAGATACGCCTTCTGATCCTTCTATTTCTTCTTCTCCAGTTAGAGAAATTCCACCTTCCAGTCCCAGTATAGTTGAACTTTCGAGTTCGGATCACGCACCTCCTTCTGAGACCAAACTTGAGCAGACACACACTATTTTCGAGCCCGTTTCGGTTACTATTTACCATGAGGGTGTTGTATACAAACCAGGGCTAGTTCGAGAAGAGCCCAGTGAGGGAGCAGTGAATTCTGATCTCTTAAACGATCAGCGAGAGGAGGGAGAGATGGACCCCTGAAGGCAGGAGCAGGAGGGTAATAGAGCCGCTGAGGGTGCCGAGGGTGCGAGGCCCGCAGGGCAAGAGGGTCATAGGCATGGGGATGCCAGGCGCGGAGGGTGGCCCCGTCTGTGCGTAGACGATGGGTGGGGGCCTTCGATCAGAACGACCAGCCCAGCATGATGATACTTCGAGAGGTGGAGGCCCTTCACCAGACATATATGATTCTGGCCGATGTTCATTTTTGGTTGCCGGACCACGTGGAGTGTCACGAGCACCCGCCGGAGGGATGCATGGTCGTGTATGCCCACAGCCTTCTACACGGGTTGCGGTTTCCATTGCCACTACTGATCACGAGGTGGTTCCGCAAGTGGGATCTCCCACTATCCCAGGTGCATCCGCTGACCCGAGGTCTAATCATTGGATTGCTGGCTCTGTTCCAGCAAGAAGGGTATGCCCGCCCTTAATTTGCCGACCTGAACGAGCTATTCGTCTGGAAGGCGACCCCATCAAGCCGAGGTAAACCTTTGGGCTGGTATTATGTGCAAACCATATTCGGATACCCAGGCGGGCTGGTTGAAGGCCTTCCATAGTCTCTGAAGGAGTGGAAGGATAAGTGGTACTAGGTGAGTGGCGAGTGGCAGTTGCGTAGGGGCGGATGGATCAATCCTTTCCCCCATTCAAATTTCCGATATAACTTTCGTAAGTATACATCTCTTTCTCCATTCTCTCATTTTTTCTTCTTCTTTCTCTTTGTTGTTGTTTTTTACCCACTTTTTTTACAGGGAACCGTCCCTCTGATAGTCATCTTTTGGCCGCTTTTGTCCACCGGCTAGAAAACATCCAGGCTATAGCCCGGGGGGACAGAAGGATCCAAGTGTTGGCCACCGAGGCCAAACTATCTAAGGCCGGTCTACGGCCAGCATTTCCCACCGATTCCGGGGCCGGGGAGGTGTCCGAGGAAGAGGCGGAAGAGGTGGGAGAAGTGGAGACTCAATAGGAGCCAGAGAGAAGCCCGCCGAGGGCTGAGGAGGAGTGGACCCCTGAGCCGGGGCGTCAGCCTGCGTGGACAGAGCAGGCTAGGCCGTCCCCAGTAATAGTGAATCCTTAGGGGCAACTGCCCTTGTCCGCCGAGCCGGCGCAAACCACCAAGCAGCCAAGGTCGACCGGGGCCCAAGGTACGTGTCTGTTTACAATTTTTGAACTTTTCTCCCTTTTAATCCTTCCCCCTGGTCCTTACTTAGCCAATCTTTTTTGCGGGCGAGGTGTGGACGTCTTTGCCCACATTCATCGCGTGAGAGATATGGCCGCTCGTGGGACCAGCAGCTGTGGGCCAGCCTACTAATGCCGAGGCGGCTCAGAGGGAGGAAATCCGTGCTAGCAAGTGTCCTACCGATGGAGTTCCAGAAGTAGAAGGGCCCCGCGCCAGAGGAGAAGAGGGGGAATAGTGATCGAGGAGCCTGGGCAGACGGATAGGGTCAGGCCGACTCCGCCAGTTCCACCTGTATAAGTCCCGGTGGGCGGAGTTCCGAGGACCTTCTCGGATGACCTTGGTCGGGAGGATCACTTCATCCCCCCAAGCCAGGAAAGGGAAAAGGCGTGCGAAAAGATGGCCGGATCGCGGCCCCGGTGTTTCGTGGAATTTGCCAAGTGTTCCACGCCCATTGACGAGCAGGTGAGGTATTTACCGGAGGCTGGGCGAGCTGCCAGAGACGTGCCGGCGTGGGCCTGGACTACAGGTATCGATTAATTCTGTCTGGAGACCTACTGGGAGGAGAAGGCCCAGTACGCCATGGGATTATCTGGCTGCATCATCATAATCCTTTGGCATATGATCGGAGGGGCGCATGACCTGGAGAGGCATCACCGGGATTTGCAGGACGCTCACGCCACCCTCCTGGGGATCCAGGAGTCCCTAAAAAATCAAGCAGAAGAGACCGCGACCAGGGTTAATGCTGAAAAGGAGGTTGCCGCGAAGGCCGAGGCCGAATGGGACCAGGCCCGTAGGCTGAAGAAGAGCTCCGGGTCACAGTTGCGGAGTTAAGGAAGGTGGTCGCAGCCTATACCGGGGAGCTGGAGAGGCGTGAAGCCGGAGTGCGCAGGGAAGTAAGGGAGGCTTCCCAAAAATAGGTGGAAAAAGCTCGGGTGGAGGCCATCCGGGCTTATAAAAATTCAGAGGAGTACGCCTTCATGCTGACCTGCGGGCACGTGACCAGCATCAGGGAGATCCTCCAGGACCTTAAGGATGGCAAGACTGTGGCTGAGCTCGAGGTGGAGCTTGCCCAATTCAATGCCGATCTGGATGCCATCCGTTCTCAATTTCCCGAGACCACTGGTGCCCAGGATGTTCCCCCTCCGGAAGAAGAAGTGGCTTCCAACGAGCCTGTCGAGATACCTCCTCCCACCGGGTTTAAGCTTTTTAGTTTTCAAGTTTTTTCCTGTATTTTCCCTTTTTTATAGACTAGATGGCCTTGGGCCTTTTGATGTAATGGGCTCCAGCCCCCCACTGTAAATATTTTGCTAGTAGAATGAAATTCTTTTGGTCACTCGTGCATTCATCTGCATCTTCAAATTTTCGTTAAGTGTTGTGCTCGCTTCTCTTTTCTATTGTGTTTTTGCTTCGTTTGCTTCTTCCTCTTGTTTTCTCTAAGTATGGGGCTCGACCCTCTAACGTATGAATGGTGCAAATAATGGGCTATAACTGCCTGGATATATACTTTTACCAAGTTTTGTGCTCAGAACTAGGCCGAGTTTTTGTCTAGGGTAGGCTCGCTGCTTGGTCGAGTCCCCGTTTTATTTAAACGTGCACGAGATGTACCCGAGACGAGCAGTCGGTGCTCGGATCTAGGCTGAGGTGAATGAAGTAGCGCTCGGCACTTGGGCAAGGCAAATGAACCGGCGCTCGGCACTTGGCCGAGGCGATCCGAAAGTTTGCCCCTTTAAGAGAGCTCACAAAATATCAGATTAAAGGACAAACCCTTATAGTTATATCTGAACAAAATGCCCAGGAATCCCAAATTTTATTGACAATACTTCTTAGGGTAAGATACATTCCAGGGATGAGCAACTTTTCCCCACTCAAGTACTCGAGCTCGTACGCCCCATTCGACATAATTTTATTTACTCGGAACGGTCCTTCCCTGGTCGGCCTTAACAGACTGGGCTCGATCACGGTCACCCTCTTTAGAATGAGGTCCCCGACCCGAAACCTTCTCTCATTCACTCTTGAATTGTAGTACCTTTCACTCCTTTGTTTGTATACAACATTTATCATCTCGGCACTACACCTCTTCTCTTCTAATAGATCCATCTCAGCTCGGAGTGCGACCTCATTACTTTCTTCGAAAAATGCAACCCTAAAGGTAGGGGCCCCAATCTCTAATGGGATAACAACCTCGGCTCCATAGGCCAGCGAAAAAGGCGTCTCCCCTGTAGCCGCTCGGTGTGTCGTTCTATACGACCATGACACACCGGGCAGCTCCTCAGGCCAGCTTCCCTTAGGTTCTTCAGGCCTTGCTTTCAGGGTATACTTGAGTATCTTGTTACCACCTCGACTTGCCCGTTTGACTGAGGATGGTTGGTCGAGAAATGATTCTTAATGTGGAAGCCTTCGCAAAAAATTCAAAATCTTTGATTATCAAACTGCTTTCCGTTGTCCGTGACAATCGAATATGGTATCCCAAACCTACAAATAATAGACTTCCACACAAAGCTGACAACTCTTTCTTCATCTATTTTTTCCAGGGGTTCCGCCTCAGCCCACTTTGTAAAATAATCGACTGCCACGATGGCATATCTCACGCCCCCTTTGCCAGTAGGGAGCGGTCCAATGAGGTCCATTCCCCATTTGGTAAATGGCCATGGACTGAATATGGAAGTGAGTTGTTCGGGATGGTACCTGACTTGTGCTGCAAACCTCTGACATCTTTCGCACTTTTTAGCGAGTGAGATCGCATCCTTTTTTAGGGACGGCCAGTAATACCCCTGTCGTATCAACTTGTAAACCAACGTTTGGCACCCGGCATGGTTTAAACATATGCCTTCATGTACCTCTCGGAGAGCGTAATCTGCATCCGTTTATGATAAACATCGAAGGAGCAAGACTGAATATCCACGTTTGTATAGAATGCCATCCACCATTGTAAATCGAGCAGCCTGAGTTCATAATGTTCTGGCTTCGGTCTTGTCTTCCGATTGAACCCCCTTCTCCAAATACCGGATGATTGGGGTCTTCCAGGTCGGCTCGATTGCTTCATTGTCATATATCTTTTGTGCGTTGAGCGATGGAGCGGACAATTGAGTAATAGTAACATCTGCAATCGCGTCGGTACCTGGGCTGGAAGCTAGCTGGGCTAAGGCATCCACCTGCATGTTATCGGTTCTAGGGATGTGCAAGACTTCTGCTTTAAAATGCGTGAGTTTCTTTTTTACGAGATCTAAGTACCGTGCAATTTTCTGTTCCTTGGCTTCATATTCACCATTTATTTGGTGGACCACCAGCTATGAATCACTGTGTGCACAGCAGTCGCTTCAGGCCCATCGACACTGCCATTTCGATCCAGCCAAGAGCGCCTCGTACTCAGCTTCTATATTAGTCGTCGGAAATTGAGCCACCGACGAACAACTTCCATTCCTGGTCCTCGATCACTTCTAGCTGAATTGAAGGGGTAAATTCAGCGACAAAGTCGGCTAACACTTGTCCTTTGATCGCGGTCCATGGCTTGTATGAGATGTTGAATTGACTAAGCTCAATGGCCCACTTGATCATCCGACCCAAAGTATCCGGTCGGTGAAGAACTTGTTTTAGTGGATAATTAGTAAATACTGCAATTTTATGCTCTAGAAAATACGGACGAAGCTTTCGAGCTAAAATAACTAATGAATATGCCAACTTCTCCATAGGCGGATATCAGAGCTTAACATCATGCAACGCCTGGCTTGTGTAGTAGATCGGGTGTTAGATGGTGTTGTCCAATTTTTAAGTACCAAGCTGACCGCGAACTCGGAGACCGCAAGGTATAAATATAAGCTCTCCCCCCGGCTCGGTTTTTGTAGCACAGGGATTGAGGCTAAATATTGCTTGAGCGACTCAAAGGTGGCTTGTGTCTGCTCGGTCCATTCAAAGTTCTTATTTTTGTTTATTATTTCGAAGAAAGGTTTACATTTATCCATGGACCTTGAAACGAATCGGTTTAGCACGGCTAGTCGGCCCGTTAAACATTGCACTTTCTTAATAGAGTTGGGAGGTTCGAGATCAATTATGGCTTTGATTTTATCTGGGCTGGCTTCTATTCCCCTCTTACTAACCATATAACCTAAGAATTTTCCGAGCCGACCCCAAAGGTGCATTTTTTTGGGTTTAACATCATCTTATACTCACGCAAAATTGCAAACATTTTATTAAGATTAGCAAGATGATCAGATATGTACAAGGATTTCACCAACATGTCATCTACATAGACTTCCATGGTATGACTTATCAACTCTTCAAACATCTTATTAACTAAACATTGATAAGTCGGCCCGGCATTCTTAAGCCCGAATGGCATCATCTTGTAGCAGTACACCCCACGGGCCGAGAAGAACGATGCATCCATGACGCTCATGAGCTCATGACCGGCCGTGGCATCCACCATATAGTCTATGTTGGGGAAGGGGTAGCTGTCTTTTGGGCACGCATTGTTAAGGTCGGTGAAATCGACACATAAGCGCCATAATCCATTGCTCTTCTTTACTAAGACAGGCTGGCCACCCAACGAGGGTAAAGGGCTTCCCGATGAACTGATTATCAAGCAGCTTACTGACCTCGGCCTCCAGGACAACCTGCCTATTGGGGCCGAGCTTACGCCATTTTTGGATCACCGGTCAGAATGTAAGGTCGATATTGAGATGGTGGCACGCATGCTTAGGATCGATACCAGGAAAATCAGAGTGCGTCCATGCGAAGACGTCAAGATTGTCCCAAGGAATTCGATCAATTCCGACCTAAATAGCTGTTGGAGGTCGTGGCCAATGTGTAGTTGGCGTCCCCCATGTTGCTTGTCGACATCAACTAGGTCGACCAGTTCCACCAGTTCTGCATGCTTTTGTTTTTTGCTTTGTCCCTCTTTTTTTTGTAGGGCGATTCTTCCTCAATCACCGGCCTATTTCCAGGCTCAACCTCGATCACTGGCGTCTTGTTCGGGCTTGGCTTCTTTCCCCGAGTTTTCTGCTGTTCCACTAGATTCGCTTCTTTCCATCACATTGATCTCGGCGGGTCGGAGTTTGAGTGAGCACTCTCTCGATTCCCTTTGATTCCCTTTGTGGATGGCTTTCCCATCCGGAGTCGGGAACTTCATGCAGAAATGATATATGGAGACGACTGCTTTCAAATGGTATAGCAGCAGGCTCTGAATAATTGCATTGTACTCGGAGTCGGCATTGATAATCTTGAATATGGTAATGACAGTCTGTTTGTGTATTCCTTGCCCCATTTGAATGGGAAAGTCCACTTCTCCGAGTGGTATATTTCTCCCATCTCCAAAACCTAAGATACTATCATTACATGGACGAATGTAACTGTCATCCACATTTAGCCTTCCAAAAGCTCGGATGTAGATGACCGACGAGTAGCTGCCTGAATCAATGAGAATTCGTGCACCGAAATGCCCAAAATAGGTGCGTTGTGATGACCAGGGGCTCAGAATGGGAGTGGACCACCTGGTCGGCGTCTATATCAGAGAAGACAAAACGACCCATCGGTTAGCCTTCCCTGATTTCCGCCACTTGAACTTGCCTTTTCGCTTGGGCGGCTTCCCTGATATCAACTTTTCTTTTTCGATTAGAGCAGCTATCCTCTGCCGCGTTGGTATTGATCCGATTGGTACTAGACATCATCAAAATTTCTCTCCCTTGGTTCTCGTTTGGCGATAACGGCAGGCGAGCCAGATTCGGTAGTCGCTCTGAATTCACCCCGGAGCGAGTGCTGGTGGCGGTGGTAACTCATGGACTTACCGTTTCAGGCCATCCCTCTGCACAATACGCATCATCTCCTTGATGAGGTCTCAACACTCATCCGTCTCGTGGCCTATCGACTTGTGATAGGCACAATATCTTCGGGCATCCAACTTCGCAGGCTCCAACCTTAAAGGTCGGGATGGTGGTAACAAATTCAAACCCTCTATTTCATTCCATATTGCTTGAGTAGTGTGAGTCAAAGCACTCCTCAGCACCACGACTTCGGCTCGCACCTCTTGATGTAACTTATACCCAGTGGTCGGGTTCTTGGAAAAAGGCCTGAACTCCGACCCCAATCCTGAAGCAGATTCCTTTTTACCGTCCTTCTTCGCGCCTCCAGTCTTCTAATCGGGACGTTGGCTGGCCATGGCATCTTTGGCACAGATGTGGTGCTCCGCGCGAATAAGAAATTCCTGGAGGTCGCCCTGAATCATGGATAGAATAAATTAACCAGGTTTCTGGGGCAAGCCCGACCATGGCCGCAATCAGGATTGCATCATCCAAGACTGGTTCTATCTCTCGAACTTGCTTGTTAAACTGAGCTATGTAACTTTTCAAAGGCTCATTCTTGCCCTGTTTGATATTGATCTGGATGCCATCCGTTCTCAATTTCCCAAGACCACTGGTGCCCAGGATGATCCCCCTCCGGAAGAAGAAGTGGCTTCCATCGAGCCTGTCGAGATACCTCCTCCCACCAGGGTTTAAGCTTTTTAGTTTCCGAAGTTTTTTCCTATATTTTCCCTTTTTTATAGACTAGATGGCTTTAGGCCTTTTGATGTAATGGGCTCCGCCCCCCACTGTAAATATTTTTCTAGTAGAATGAAATTTCTTTTGGTCACTCGTGCTTTCATCTGCATCTTCAAATTTTCCTTAAGTGTTGTGCTCGCTTCTCTTTTATGTTGCTTTTTTGCTTCGTTTGCTTCTTCCTCTTGTTTTTTCTAAGTATGAGGGTCGGTCCTCTAACGTATGAATGGTGCAAATAATGGGCTATAATGGCCTGGATATATATTTTTACCAAGTTTTGTGCTCGGAACTAGGCCGAGTCTTTGTCTAGGATAGGCTCGCTGCTTGGTCGAGTCACCCTTTTATTTGAACGTGCACGGGACGTACCCGAGATGAGCAGTCGGTGCTCAGATCTGGGCCAAGGTGAATGAAGCGGTGCTTGGCACTTGGCCGAGGCGATCCGAAAGTTTTTCCCTTTAAGAGAGCTCACAGAATATCAGATGAAAGGACGAACCATTATAGTTGTATCTGAACAAAACATCCAGGAATCCCAAATTTTATTGATAATACTTCTTAAGGTAAGATATATTCTAGGGATGAGCAAACTTTTCCCTGCTCAAGTACTCGAGCTCATACGCCCCATTCGACATAATTTTACTTACTCAGAACGGTCCTTCCCAGGTTGGCCTTAACAGGCTGGGCTCGATCCCGATCACCCTTTTTAGAACGAGGTCCCGACCGAAACCTTCTGTCCTTCACTCTTGAATTGAAGTACCTTTCACTCCTTTGTTTGTATACATAATTTCTCATCTCGGCACTACTCATCTTCTCTTCCAATAGATCCAGCTCAGCTCGGAGTGCGACCTCATTACTTCCAGTAGGGGACCCAATATCTACTGGGATAACGGCCTCGGCACCGTAGGCTAGCGAAAAAAGCATCTCCCATGTAGCTGCTCGGTGTGTCGTTCTATACGACCATAACACACCGGGCAGCTCCTCAGGCCAGCTTCCCTTAGATTCTTCAAGCCTTGCTTTCAGGGTATACTTGAGTATCTTGTTTACCGCCTCGACTTGCCCGTTGGACTGAGAACGGTACGGGGTCGAAAAATTATTCTTAATGTGGAAGCTTTCGCAAAAATTTCGATATCTTCGATTATCAAACTGCTTTCCGTTGTCCGTGACAATCGAATATGGTATCCCAAACCTACAAATAATAGACTTCCACACAAAGCTGACAACTCTTTCTTCATCTATTTTTGCCAGGGGTTCCGCCTCAGCCCACTTTGTAAAATAATCGACTACCACGGTGACATATCTCACGCCCCCTTTGCCAGTGGGGAGCGGTCCAATGAGGTCATTCCCCATTTGGCAAATGGCCACGGACTGAATATGGAAGTGAGTTGTTCGGGGTGGTACCTGACTTGTGCTGCAAACCTCTAACATCTTTCGCACTTTTTTACGAGTGAGATCGCATCCTTTTTTAGGGATGTTCAGTAATACCACTGTCGTATCAACTTGTAAGTCAACGTCCGCCCCCGTCATGGTTTCCACATATGCCTTCATGTACCTCTCGGAGAGCGTAATCTGCGTCTGTTTCTAATAGGCATCGATGGAGCGGGACTGAATATCCGCGTTTGTATATAATGCTGTCCACCAATGTAAATCGAGTAGCCTGAGTTCGTAATGTTCTGGCTTCGGTCTTGTCTTGCAGTTGAACCCTCTTCTCCAAATATCAGATGATTGGGGTCATCTAGGTCGGGTCGGTTGCTTCATTGGCATGTATCTTCTGTTCGTTGAGAGATGGAGCGGACAACTAAGTAATAGTAACATCTGCAATCGCATCGGTACCTGGGCTAGAAGCTAGCCGGGCTAAGGCATCCGCCTGCATGTTGTCGGTTCTAGGATGTGCAAGACTTCTGCTTTAAAATGCGTGAGTTTCTTTTTACGAGATCAATCTTGTGCAATTTTGTTCCTTGGATTCATATTCGCCGTGCACCAGCCCGATCGCTTGAGGCCCATCGACGCATTTGCCATTTCCAATCGGCCAAGAGCGCCTCGACGGCCGTTGTTAGTCACCGGAAACTGAAACCACACGGCCAAGCAGTAGCACTTAAGTTTTGGACAATTATCACGATCCCGTCCCCTGCTCGGCCTGCGGTGGAAGAGCCATCGACGAACAACATCCATTCCTGGTCCTCGATCACTTCTAGCTTCCATTCCATTCCTTCGCGGCAGCCTCATTTTCAGCATTAACCCTAGACGCGGCCTCTTCCGCTTGAGTTTTTAGGGACTCCTAGATCCCAGGAGAGTGGCGTGAGCGTCCTGCAAATCCCGGTGATGCCTCTCTAGGTCCTGCGCCCCTCCAATCATATGCCAAAGGATTCCAATGATGCGGTCGAATAATCCCATGGCATACTGGGCCTTCTCCTCCCAGTCGGTCTCCAGGCAGAATTGCTCGATACCTGTAGTCCAGGCCCGCGCCGGCACATCTCTGGCAGCTTGCCCAGCCTCCGGCAAATCCCTCAGCTGCTCGTCAGTGGGCGTGGAACACTTGGCATATTCCACGAACCACAAGGGCCGCGATCCGGCCATCCTTTCGCGCGCCTCCTCCCTTTCCTGGCTTGGGGGGATGAAGTGACCCGCCCGACCAAGGTTGTCCGAGAAGGTCCTCGGAACTCTGCCCGCCGGGAATTGTACAGGTGGCACTGGTGGAGTCGGCCTGGCCCAATCCGTCTGCCTAGGCTCCTCGATCACTATTCCTCCTGTCCTCCTCTGGAGCGGGGGCCCTTCTGTTTCCGGAACTCCATCGGCAGGACATTTGCTAGCACGGATTACCTGCTCCACCAGTTCTGCATACTTTCGTTTTTTGCTCTGTCCCTCTTTTTTTTTCTAGGGGTGGCTCTTCCTCAATCGCCGGCCTGTTTTCCAACTCAACCTCGGTCACTGGCTCTTTCTCGGGCCTCCTAGCCGGGTTGTCCCCTGAAATGGAAACTTCATCTTGTTCGGGCTCGATTTCTTTCTCCGAGTTTCCTGCTGTTCCACTAGATTCGCCTCTTTCCATCACATTAATCTCGGCGGGTCAGAGTTTGAGTGAGAACTCTCTCGATTCCTTATGATTCCCTTTGTGGATGGCTTCCCCATCCGGAGTTGGGAACTTCACGCAGAAATAATATATGGAGACGGCTGCATTCGAATGGTATAGCAGCGGTCTCCCAATATATGCATTGTACTCGGAGTCGGCATTGATAATCTTGAATGTGGTAATGACAGTCCGTTTGTGTATTCCTTGCCCCATTTGAATGGGCAAGCCCACTTCTCCGAGTGGTATAATTCTCCCACATCCGAAACCCAAGATATTGTCGTTACATGGACGAATGTAACTGTCATCTACATTTAGCCTTCGAAAAGCTCGGATGTAGATGACCGACGAGTAGCTGCCTGAATCAATGTGAATTTTGTGCACCAGAATACCCAAAATAGGTGCTGTGATGACCTGGAGGTCAGAATGGGGGTGGACCACCTGGTCGGCGACTATATCAGAGAAGAAAAAATGACTCATCGGTTGGCCTTCCCTGATTTTCGCCACTCGAACTTGCCTTTCTGCATGGGCGGCTTCCCTGATATCAACTTCTCTTTTTCGATCAGAATGGCTATCCTCTACCGCGTTGGTATTGATCCAATTAGTACTAGACATCATCAAAATTTCTCTCCCTTGGTTCTCGTTTGTCGGTAACGGCAGGCGAGCCGGATTTGGTAGTCACTCTGGATTCACCCCCGGAGTGAGTGCTGGTGGCGGTGGTAACACGTGGACGTACCGTTTTAGGCCACCCCTCTGCATAATATGCATTATCTCCTTGATTAAGTCTCGACACTCATCCGTCTCGTGGCCTATCGACTTGTGATAGGCACAATATCTTCGGGCATCCAACTTTGCAGGCTCCAGCCTTAAAGGTTGGGCCGGTGGTAACAAATTCAAACCATGTACTTCATTCCATATTGCTGAAGGAGTGTGAGTCAAAACACTCCTCAACTCCGTGACTTTGGCTCGCACCTCATGATGCGATTTATACCCAGTGGCCGGGTTCTCGGAAAAAGTCCTAAACCCCGACCCCAATCCTAAAGCAGATTCCTTTTTACCAACCTTCTTCGCGCCCCGGTCTTCTGATCGGGATGTTGGTTGGCCATGGCTTCTTCGGCGCAGATGTGGCACTCCGCGCGAATAAGAAATTCCTGAAATGAGGCCGCCCCCGAATCATGGATAGAGTAATTAAACCAGGTTTCGGAGGCAAGCCCGACCATGGCCGTAATCAGGATTGCATCATCCAAGACCGGTTCCATCTCTCAAACCTGCTTGTTAAACCTAGCAATGTAGCTTTTCAAAGGCTCATCATTGCCCTGTTTGATATTGACAAGGGAGTCTTTTGGCGTGGCATGAATCTTGGATGTGAAAAAATGAGTTGTAAATGCGGGCGATCGAATGGACCCTTCATAGGATAGCATCACCGAGACTGTACAGCTCCATTCATGCTAAATATTTGTGGACGTGGGTCTTCGGGTCGGTCTCTCCGTTATATAGACCGAACTGTGGAATTTTGAACTTTGGCGGTAAAGGGGTTGATAGAATATTGGAAGCGAACGGAGACACAACACTGGGCCGGCCAGTCACGAGGTGCGGCTTTGATACTGTGTGCCATTGGGATTCTCCTCTAACTCATCCAAACGGCAACGCAGATGCAGGATCTCCGCTTCTCGCTTGTCTAGTGGGCTAGGATCCTGGGTTTGGTTGGCCCTAGCTGGCTCCCTTTACTCCGGGAATCAGAGCCTGGAATTTATCGATCGAATGGGATGGATTGGGTCAAGCCCTAATCACCCCCAAGCACAGAATGGGTGCGTCGTGGTTGTAAGGGTGCTAGTAGCGACTCGGCTACCCGACTCTGCTCTCCGACATCGTCGCGTGGCCATCTTCTGTCACGGCGACCGCGCTGTTCATTATGGGAACTAACCTCCTGGCCTTCATTTCCTGTAGGCGCCGGGACTTGGGGATTAGTATTTAATGGGAGGTTAGGTTGGTGAGTATTTACAGGTGGTGGAGGCTGTATCTGTGGAGGAATACTTGCGAGTGTCTGTGAAATGAGTTGATTCATTTGCTAGACAAATGTAGGATTAACAAACAACTGAGTAAGAGGAAACAAAGCCGTGCTCCCTACTTCAGTCGGGGGCACGTTCTGGCCGTTGGTATTCTAGCCAGTTTGGTTATTCAAGGGTGGGTCTTCTGTTGCACGGATATTTTCAAACATCTGACTCATTTTTCAAGGAAAGTAACACTAAATTACCTCAACTCACGTGATTTGATCAGCTGGAAATCCTAACTGGACCTAGGGAGCCCTCCTTCTAGCGCCAATTTGTTGACGAGTGTTTCGGTCAACAAGGAAAATATGGTAGAATTTAATACGTGGAAATGGAAACAAATTCAAGAACAGGGCTAATTCTGCCTTTTTATAAAAGAGGCCAAGCAGAAAATCTCTGGTCGGTTTGGGCTTTTACAGCTGGACTTTTACAAGTGTTTTTCTCTATTATATCTCTCTTGTCCTTTTCCTCATAAATGAGGCCTATTTAGACCCATCTTATTAGTGAGTTTTTAATTATTATTACACCTAATACTACAGTGATTACAAAGGGACACATGTCCTTCCTTCAACATGCATGCTAGCCAAGTTTTTGCCACTTGTTGACTCATCTTGTTGTTATGCTGACAAGTGGCAGTTCATTATGCTAATGGGGCACTTAACTTTCCTTAACTAGAGGTTATCCTTCGAATTTCCCGCTGTAATTGTGCTTGGAGCGAGCCGAGCCCGTTAAGGTGCCCGTCCACGAGCCACGAGCTCGGCCGACGTCATCAACTCGGTCTATGCTGTCTCGTGGGTCCCATATAGGCATGAGCTGAATGGCCACGTGGACTAACTTGTTGCCAGCTCAACTCGGGTTCATTAATACCCAAATACATAATTTTTAAAACCCATTACAAAATAAAATTTGAGTAAGTATATTTTATGATTAATTTGATATATTAAGTATATCCACAATTGAAGCTATACACTTAATTAGACGATTATGTGAATAATACAACGAGAGAAAAAAGATTTATATTTGGTTATTATTGTCCTTGAAAAGGCATACGATAGAGTCAATCAGGATTTAATGTGGCACTTATTGGAAAAAAAGAATAAAAATAGCTCACACTGATGCCATAAAATATATGTATAATGATATAACAACATGTATCAGGGACTCGGGGCACCAATAGGAGTATCCAGTGACTTCCCAAATACTATTGGTTTACACTTGGGATCCGCTTTAAGCCCATACCCTTTTATCCTAATAATTGATGAAATCACTAAACACATACAAAAATCCATCACTGAATGCATGCTTTTTGGGGACGATATAGTCGTAATTGATGGAATGAGGGAAGAAGTAAATGCAAAATTGGAAGCTTGGAGAGAAGCACTAGAATCAAATGGATTTACTATAAGTAGGGCTAAAACAGAATACATGGAATGTCACTTTAGTAAAAACAAAAGTAACAATGAGACTAAGGTTAAAATTGATGGACATGAAGTGAGTATCAAAAAGTTTTAAATATTTTTGATCTATAATTGAAGAGAACGGGAAAATCAATAAGGATGCCACACATAGGATCCAAGCGGGTTGGAAAAAATGGAGGAGCGTATCTTCTATCATTTGTGACCGTAAATTACAATTAAAATTGGAAGGAATTTTTTATAAAGTAGTCATAAGGTCCGAAATGCTTTATGGAGCAGAATGTTGGGCGACTAAATATGAAAACGAATAAAAAATGAGGGTAGCAAAGATGAGAATGCTTAGATGGATGTGCAAACACACTAGATTAGATAGAATAAGAAATGAACGCATTAGAAACAAAGTGGGAGTAGCACCAATAGATGAGAAGATTAGAGAAACACGATTAACATGGTTTGAACATGTTTATAGAAGACCTTTACATGCACCTGTGTGACGTGTAGAAGGCAGAGAATCACTCACACAAAAGAAAAGAGGCAGGGGAATACATAAAAAGACATTGAAATAAACTATTAAAAAGACATATTATATCTTGAAATAAATGAAAATATGGCTTATGACCGCAAACGATGACGCGACATGATCCGTATAACGGACCCCACTCCCTGCGATTAAGGCTTAGTTTGTTGTTGTTAATTTGATATATTATATGTTAAAAATGGATCCATAATAGGGATGGCAATTCGCCCAGCCCCGATCAAAATCTACCCCGCCCCATCCTGTTTGGGCCGCCCCGCCCTGTGACCCATGGCAGGGCGAGGTGGGTCGGGTCTGGGTATCACCTCTGCCCCGTGAGTACCCACCCTATGCAAATATTTTGATTTATTTTAATATATTTAATATATATTTTACATGTATACTATATGAGATAATATAGTTTTATGTATTTAATATTATATTTAACATATATAATGACAAAAGTTATAATTAATATGCTCCTATAATACAAATATAAGATTAAAAATTATTAATAATATAACATACAAGATAAAAATATTAAAAAATAAAAAAAATTCCAACACGAGGTCCCCCATGCCCCGTGACCCATGGTGTGTTAGCCCGCCCCGTCTCACTGCTATCCCTAACCCAAAAAAAAATTTAAATTTAAAAAATAGAAAAAGACAAGTATAGAAACCAATGCAATGCACACACATATTTTGAAAAACTAATTTTTATATAATGCTTTGTAATTATATATATATATATCCATAATTAATTCACAAATTACCAAAATTAATGTTAAATGTTATAATTATATTTTACTATTTTGAGGGGTGGTTTAGGTGGAATGTTTTTTGGCATATTATTTATAAGTGATTCGCTTATTGTATATATCTAAGGTGAGTCCATAGAGACTAATCGTAGCTATTAATAGAAATTAGCCAATAGCCAAGATTAAACTACATAAATAGTTATTGTTTAATTAAATTATTAACAATAAACGTGAATTTGTAAATGACAACAAATAGATAACAACCTACAAAAGGGATGATTGCACAATTTATATATATATACACACACACACAATCAGTCCGTATTCAATTGAACTAAATTCCTCTTCTTCTTCGTTCTTCTTATTCATTCATCTTTGCTGGGGGTCAAAAATGACATTTAATAATTAAATATATAATTTAATTTATATATTAATTAAATATTAATTGCCTAATCTATTAATGGAATAACCCGACCCAAAGGAGTCCCGGACTAGCCCATAGACCGATTTCTCCTATGCGGCCAATGAGGCCCGCTACTCAGGTATGAAAAAGTCCATCCTCTTCATCTGTAAGTTATCTAACTCATAATTACTCCTACGCATTTAATTCAATATTCGATTATTGTTTATTCTATCTTGATCATCATGCTAACTTGAGCGTCAGATGGGTCTCATTCGGCAACCCCCATGGACCCCCATAGCATTTGCTTGTGTGCATGCAAGTTCCCGTTTCAAGAACTTCCAGCTCCCGTATAAGAAAACTTGAAGACTTCCCCATTCAGAAGAAGAACTTTGTTAGAAACCTTAGCTTTGAAGTGATCTGCCCTAAAAAGCAGCATTATTTTGGCGTCATCTATGGGAAATCACCAAGCACACGAATATGAAAACTCAGTCGCAAGCACGTGAAGCCGGGTCTCAAGCTGCTGGCCGTGGAACCATCAAGAAGAATGGCCGCCAGGAAGACGAGGGGCCAGCCCTCCTCCCCTTGGAGGAGTGTTGCCCCATTCTCCGTTTTCAAGAGGGGCGTCGCTCCCTCTTCCTAGGGGGGCTCCACCCGCCGAAGAAATTCGCCTATTTCGGGAAGCCCTCCAGGCTCTGTTGAATGAAGCTGACTGGAACCCTTTGAGGCACCAGGCTATTGTTGATGCCACAGGAATATCACCTCAGTCTCCACTTATTGCTGAAGACCTTGACCTTAGAGCTCGAGGAGAAAGAGAAGAAAGCCGCGGAAAAAACCGTGAAGAGCCGTTGCCAGTTGAAGAATCCCAAGCAATACAACCCAACCATATCGACTCACCAGTCTATGTCTCATGGAAGACGAGCTCGTTGGCCCCCTACATCCTATCCGAGCCACTACTTTCGGGAATCAAGACTGCTAATCTCCCAGATTACGATGGAATTAGAGCCCCTCAGGAGCATTTGGATACATTTTACGCCAAAGAGGATCTCAATGATGGTATGACTGACGCTGCCTATTGTAAGGCATTCCTAACCACCTTTACCAAGCATAGTCCTGACTTGGTTCAATTAGCTCCAGGAAGTATCCATCACCATGATGCATGAATTCGTTGAGGGTTTCACACAATACTTCTCCACCAACATGGCAAACCACGAGACCATCGCCCAATTGTTTTGACTCAAGGTGGTAGAGCTTTTGGACACTTTATGGGACAACTCATAGAAGCCATGAACGAAGTCACCAACATCCGACGAGAGACTGTGACTAGGATTCAACAATGTGTCACTACTTGAGAACGTTTGGTGGAACCATTGGAAGAAGGACTTCTTGCCATTTCAGATATGTTCACAAACCATGCTAGAGCATCCGCCCGACCAGATGAAACCATGGGATCCCCGCGAAAGAATAAGCATGGCGGCAATAACCAGCCTTGAAGCTGCAAACGAAATGATAGGCACACACCAATTCCCTTAATTGCACTGTTGACTGAGATATTAACCGCCACATGGAAGAAAGGATCATTGAATCTTCCCCTCCAATGACAAACAACCCGAACATAGTAAATTTAGACATATAACTGTTGCTACCACTACGACCAAAGACATACTGCTGAAACTTACTTCTAGTTGAAGAGAGAAATTGAAAGGCTCATTCGGAAAAGTGACCTGCAAGAGTACATGAAATACCGAGATTTGCACCAACACCATGATCAAACTGGGGGTGAAAGTAGCATGAGACGCCCCTCATCGCACCGTGAAGACATTCCTATTCATCACCATGGGAATTCCTTATCCCCACAACACAAACCTCATAAAAGCACCTCTTGGACTAGTGCCGGGCCGTTTCCTCTACATCTCACCTCTAAATGAGGCTCAACACAGAATAGGCGGTGGGCATGATTGTCAGGGACATCAAGGTTATCTAGAGACACTAAGCAATGACAATGAAGATGAAGTGAACTCTCCCATCAAGACATCAAGAGCACCTCACCTCCATGGGAGTCACAGATCTCCCTAGCTCCCGCATATATCAGTTCTTCCTTGTCTCCCAGAGGCCTTAGTATTTTTATTTTTTTCAGTATTTCTCGCCCCAGAGTGTCACAAATTATTGTTGTCATTTTAGCATTATTTCCGCATGTGGGGCGTAAAATTTTGACATATTCAAATAATGAATAAAAGTACTTTCACATTTCTACTCTGATATTGTAAATGTAATTAATTTCCAAATATGGCCGCGATCAATGACCATTTGGGCACTTTCCTTAGTAAACCCCATCCATCCGGCTAAGACCTCGGATGGGAGGGGCCTCCTCATGGGTGGTCATCACAAATAACCTCATCCGGCTAAGACCTGGAGGGGAATACCTTACTCATGTGTGTAAAATATGCGTGCAATTTGGGGCTTAAAATGATATATATTTAATGCATTTGCATGCATATTTACTATGTTTTTACCTGGTTTCCTTAAAAGGGCATGATACTACGTATTCTTGTAATTCTTATAGGAAACTGAGCTTGAAATGAAGAAATATCAGTTGGAATGCGCGGTTAAGATTGACGAATGCAAAGAGAATATCCAAACGACGAAAGAAATGGACACAACCACTTCACATGGTCGGACCGTGTGGTGTCACTCGGCCGAGTGGGAATACTGGTGTGAAACCACACAATCGTGTGAAGTTGGGCAAAAACAGGGGATGGAACCAGGGCCACACGGCCAGGCCGTGTGGACTTACACGAGCGTGTGAGAAAGGGCACGCATCGCACGACCAGGCCGTGTGAGATCATATGGCCGTGTGAAGTAGGGCTGAGACTAAGACCACATGGATATGTGGTGCCACACGGCCAGGCCATGTGGTGCCATGCCAAGACGCATTTTTCAGTATTTTCTTCCCGTTCCAACTATACAAGTGATCTCTCCAAGCATCTATAAAAGGGACCCAAGGCTTGCACGGAAATATACAACTTCATACAGAGAAAACAAATCAAATAACACAGGAACGCAAGAATCGAAGATCTTTTGAGAGAAGAAGGCTAGGTCGCGAAGAACACCACAAGGCTTTCGCATCTACGGGAGCACAAGAGCTTCGAGAGCTTGGAAGGAGAATCCATCCTGACAAGAAGGGGTTTTCTTTCTATGTCTAAGAACTCTTTTCTATGCTTATACGATGTCATAATATTGATTCGAATTTGTCTATAAGTTTATAATTAATATTTTGTATATTTTTCGGATCTTAGGGGCATAATCGAAACTGTGGATTCATGTTAAATATGATTATTTATTTTCTTAATTAATTCATGCTTTCTATTTTATGAATTTGAGTGCTTATTTATAATTGCTTTTATTTGCCGAGAATAAATTGCATGTCATATTTGTTAGTGCGAAATTCGGGAGATGAGTTCTAACAAAGATGAAAATCGAATTCAGACATAAACGGGTGTGTCGAGTCGGGAGACCTACAACTATTTGTGGGGAGTCATTCAATTCATAGATCTTTTGGGAGTTAATAATAATTGTATCGAGTCGGGAGACCTACATTTGTTATTAATCAACTATTTATGCACCGCCCGAGAGGGAAAATAGACTAACTTAGGAATTGAACCCATAGAATTGCATGAATTGATTTTTAAAACTTTATTTGCATTTAATATTGAAGAAACATGTTGAGATTATGTGCCTAAGGTTCGCAAATGTATTTCTTTTTATTCTTTATTTTCGATTTTTAGTAAAAAGTTAATCAATATTCGGTCGCTTCAATAAAATTGGAATACAATGTTATTATAGACTAAGTGTTTCGAATATCAATCCTTGAGGAATACGACCTTGCTTGTCATTATCCTATAAAATACATTATTCACTTGCAGTTGTATAAACCAAAGAATTTTTGGCAAACAAGATTTTTGCGCCGTTGCCGGGGATTGATTAGATACTACTTAGATATAGTACTAGTTGTTCAATCTTAATTGAAGCATATTTTTATTTTTTTTTAAATATTTTCAAAATTTTTTAAATTATTTTATTTTTATTTTTATTTTGTTCGGTTCTAACATTGTTTTTGTTAAGTGCAGATAGTGCATGATCACGAATTCCAGATCGACCCAGCCAATACCCATTGATTTGGAAATTTGAAAAGACAACGAAGCAACTAAGGAAAAGAGCCAAAGCAATGGCGGATGGGACAAATCCGAATGCAGTGGAAAATAAAAACAATGAGGAGCACCCACCAGGGGCCGGCGTCCAGGACCGAATTTTGGAAAAGCTCGCAAGAAGGGCAGTTAGGGACTACTTCCAGCTAGAGGTAAGTCAAAATTATGGGGTTGTGGCTTGTCTGTCGATCAATGCAAACAATTTTGAACGAAAACCAGCATTGATCCAGATTGTGTCAAAAAACCAATTTGGGGTAGAGCCATTGAGGATCCAAACGCGCATCTGGCGCACTTTTTAGAAATTTGCGATACTTTTAAAATAAATGGTGTTTCTGAGGATATCATTCGATGTCTCCTTTTTGCATTTTCTCTATGCGATAATGCTAAAGGATGGTTAGACTCTCTAACACCACCAGCATCAAATTCGGCAGAACTAAGTCAATGGTTTCTAGCCAAATACTTTCCCCCAGTAAAATGCTGCAACTGAAATCCGAGATCACCCAGTTTAGGCAATTAGATGTTGAGCCACTATATGAAGCATGAGATAGATTCAGGGAATTGCTAGGAAGTGCAGTCAACACGGATATCCCGACTACTAATAGATACATTACTTTTATAATGGTTTGAGTGGAAACACAAGAACAATTATAGATGCTTCATCTCGAGGTGCACTACTAGGGAAATATCCTGAGGCGACACTGGACTTGTTAGAAGAGATGGAGAACAATAGTTACCAATGGCCATCCGAGAGATTCGAGGATAGATGTATCGCGGAAATTCAAGATGAGGATACAATCACCATAATCACAGAACAAATATCCATGCTAAGTATGAAACTGGATGCGATGTAGCAAGTAGCTTCAAGAGAGGTAGCAGTGGTTGTGGAGGAAGCAAAGTTTGTAGGACAGCAAGGCTATAATAACTATAGAAATAATCAGACACAACCTTACTATAATCTGGGGCTACCAAAGGAACAGAAACCATCTCTAGAAGAGATGCTAGCTTCATTCATTGGCGAAACTCGAGCTCGATTAAACCAGGATGAAGCCAAGATAGACAAAATCGAGGATCATGTAACTTAATTACTAACATGAATGATAGATTGAAATCTTTGGAAAAACAGGTGGGGCATATTGCTATATCAATACATAGCCAACACAAAAAGGCAAATTCCCAAAAGATACAAGGACAGATCCGGAAGAATAGTGCCAATCCATTCTTCTGAGGAGTGGAACAAGTTATGAAGGTCCAAAAAGGCCAATTGATCAAGAAATAGAAGCAATCGGGGAGCAGAAAACGATAGAGGAGGTGGTTCCACCCCTTGTGGAAAAAGAAAAGGTAAAATCTGCTCCAACTATTGCAAGAACTGAGGTACCTATTCCTTTCTCGCAAAGGTTTCAAAAAAAGAAATTATATGATCAATTTCTAAAATTTTTGGAAATTTTTAAGAAAATTCAAATCAATATACCTTTTGCGGATGCACTAGAACAAATGTCAAACTATGCAAAATTTCTTAAAGATATCATGGCAAAGGAAAAAAAAATTCGGAATATGAAATGGTGAAACTGACAGAGGAGTGTAGTGCAATTATTCAAATGAAGTTACCTCAAAAACGCAAGGATCCCAAGAGTTTTACGATTTCATGCGTAATAGGGGGAACAACCTTTAATAAAGCACTATACGGCTTAGGGAAAGCATTAACTTGATGCCGTTATCAATATTTTGAAAACTGGGATTAGGCAAAATAAAGCCTACGACAATTACCATACAATTACCAGATCGCTCAGTAACATATCTGAAAGGGGTGATTGAAGACGTGTTAGTGAAGGGAAACAAATTCATCTTTCCAGTAGACTTCATTGTGTTGGAGATGGAAGAAAACAGAGAGGTTCCATTAATTTTGGGAGGACCATTCTTGGCTACAGTAGAGCACTAATTGATTTGCAAAAAGGTGAACTAATATTGCGAGTAAATGATGAACACATATTATTTTTGATTTACAAAGCTATGCAATTTCATGAAAACGTCGAACATTGCAACATGCTTAATGTGCTAACCCCATGCATGGAAGCTGAGTTTGAACAAGTTGTGATGAAAGACGTATTGGAATGGTGCTTTAGTCACTCAGTGGAATCCCAAGGTATGTGTTTGGATATAACTAACAATGAGGTTATTGATTTTGTGCTTGCCTTAGATTCAACAAAAGAGAAAAATTCAGAAAACGACGTTCTAAACACTCCACACGCCCGTGTGGAGCAACACGGCCCGGCCGTGCGAAGCATGCTTCCAAACGCACACGCCCGTGTGGAGCAACACGGTCAGGCCGTGCGGTACGCTGTATTCGAAGACCTCCAGTCACACGGCTGTGTGATCCAACACAACTAGCCCGTGCGACCAAGGGACAACTTCTCACACGGCCGTTTGATCTCACACGGCCAGCCCATGCGATCAGTCTCTATTGTCCCAATTCCACATTGCCGTGTGGTTTCACACAACCCGACCGTGCGACAAGTGTTTTCAGCTAAAAATTCGAAAAGCCAACTGCCGGGCTCTCCAAAACTTAAACCTATTCTGCACCATCTCAAATATGCATTCTTAGGCGACAATGAAACCTATCCGGTAATAGTTTCTTCTTCCCTTACTGAAAATCAATTGGAAAAACTACTGCATGTCTTAAGGGAACATAAAACTGCATTTGGATGGTCAATTTTTGATTTAAAAGGTATAAGCCCTTCAATTTGCATGCATAAAATAAGGATGGAAGATGATTGTAAACCTTATGTGCAACATAAATGAAGACTTAACCCAATTATGCAGTAGGTCGTCAAGAATGAAGTACTTAAATGGTTAGATAATGGAATAATTTTTGCTATATCTGACAGTAATTAGGTAAGTCCAGTACAAATCGTACCAAAAAGGGGAGGAATGACGATAACAAAAAGTGAAAACAATGAAATTGTAGCTACTAGAGTTGTTACAGGATGTCGTATTTGCATTGATTATCGAAAGTTAAATGCCACAACACGCAAAGATCACTTTCCCCTCCCCTTTATGGATCAAATTTTAGATCGCCTTGCAGGTCATGAATACTATTGTTTCCTGGATGGATACTCGGGGTATAATTAGATTGTGATTGCTCCAGAGGACCAAGAAAAGACAGTATTTACATGCCCTTATGGTGTGTTCGCATTTCGTAGGTTACCATTTGGGTTATGTAATGCACCTGCAACATTTCAAAGATGTATGATGGTGATATTCCATGGAATGAATAGAAACATCATGGAAATTTGCATGGATGATTTCTCAATTTCTGGTAGTTCGTTTGATCATTGCTTGCATAATCTAACCCTTGTTTTGTAGAGATGTGAGGAGACGAACTTAGTACTAAACTGGAAAAAATACCATTTTATGATAAAAAAATGGCATTGAAGATGGCATTGTACTCGGTCACTTGTTTGTTCTGCAGGTTTATAAGTTGACCGAGCAAAGGTGGTGGCAATCGAAAAACTTCAATCTCCAAAGAACGAGAAAGCAGTAAGGAGCTTTTTGGGACATGCGGGTTTCTATAGACGCTTTATTAGAGATTTTTCCAAAATAACCAAACCCATTTCCCACTTACTTGTACCTTTTGCTTTTACCCCTGATTGTTTACAGGAATTTGAAATACTGAAGAAGGCTCTGGTGACTGCACCAATTTTGATCACACCAGACTGGAGTCAACCTTTCGAGATAATGTTTAATGCAAGCGACTATGCAGTAGGGGCCGCACTGGGACAAAAACACAAAAAGCTGTTTCGTGTTATTTACTACGCAAATCGAACATTGGATCGGCACAACAAAATTACACCACAACCGAAAAAGAATTCTTTGGTAGTGGTGTTTACATTTGACAAGTTTCGGGCTTACTTGATTGGAACAAAGACAATAGTCCATACGGACCACGCTGCGGTCAAATACCTATTCGCAAAGAAAGATGCCAAACCTAGGCTCATTCGATGGATACTCTTGCTACAAGAGTTTGATATCAAAATTCGAGATAGAAAAGGGTGTGAGAACTGGTAGCTGATCATCTCTCACGACTTGAACAAACAACTGAGAAAAACACAAAGGGCACAATAATCAAAGAAACATTTCCGGACGAATTTATCCTGCTGGCCGAAATGACCATCCCCTAGTACGCTGATTTTGTAAATTACTTAGTAAGCGGGGTTTTGCCACTAGATATCACATATCATGCTAAAAAGAAATTTCTTCATGATGTGAGATATTTTCTATCGGACGAACTCAATTATTTAAAAGATGTGCAGATTCAGTCATTAGGAGATGTGTACCTTAAAAAGAATGGGAAAGCATTCTGGAGCAATTCCATTCATCACCATGTGGTAGCCACTTTGGACCAACACGCACTGCGGCTAAGGTATTACAGTCCGATTTCTTTTTGCCTTCTATTTTCAAAGATTGCTATAAGTTTATTTTGCAGTGTGATAGGTGTCAACGTATGGGAAATATATCAAGGCGACACGAGATGCCATTAACTCCAATAATGGAAGTCGAATTATTCGACGTTTGGGGTATAGACTTCATGGGACCATTTCCAGCATCAAATGGATACTTATACATTCTTCTTGCAGTGGATTATGTATCCAAATGGGTAGAAGCTATGCCTACTAAAACAAATGATGCCAGAATAGTGTTAATTTTTTTGCAAAATATTTTCACTAGGTTTGGCACACCACGGGCCCTAATTAGTGATGGAGGGTTGCACTTCTGCAATAAATTGTTCAATAATATGATAGAGAAATATGGAGTAAAACATTGAGTAGCCGCCGGTTACCATCCACAGTCAAATGGGCTAGCCGAGGTATCCAATAGGGAAATTAATCAGATCTTAGAAAAAACGGTTAGCATAAATTGAAAAGATTGGGCTTTAAAGCTCGATGATGCTTTATGGGCTTATCATACGACATACAAAACACCTCTAGATATGTTCCCGTATCGATTAGTTTTTGGAAAATCATGCCACCTTCCGGTGGAATTAGAACATAAAGCATTTTGGGCAGTGAAAAAGCTTAACTTCGACATGACTGCAGTAGGCAAAAAGAGAAAACTGCAAATAAGCGAACTGGAAGAGTTCCGTCAAGATGCATACGAAAATGCCCAAATCAACAAGATCGCACAAAGAGATGGCATGACAAAAAGATTTTGAGACGAGAATTCCTATCCGGGCAAGTAGTACTGCTATACAACTCGAGATTGAGGTTAATCTTGAGTAAGCTTAAATCAAGGTGGTCTGGTCCTTTCGTAATCAAAAAGGTACTATCACTAGGAGGAGCCATTTAATTATTAGCAAAGAATGGTCGAACTTTCATCGTAAATGGGCAAAGAATTAAACACTACTATAGGCCAAAAACTCCGCAAGAAATTTCGACCATCTTCTTGCTGTGAACAATCCTTGTAAGTACTTATTACGCATTCCTCTTTCTTTTGATAGTTTTCTCATATGTTCGGGATGAAACATATTTTAAGTTTGGGGGGGTTGTCAAGAATGCATAATTTAGTACTTTCTTGCATTTTCCATTGCATTTAGGACTGCATGTAGAGCACATTGCATTAGTGTTGGGAAATTTATTGTTTAGATTTTCATGAATGCCATGTAAAACTTATACTAGAAAGTTGGCACCCCATTTTCCTTGTAATTCTTATTATAACAGATAGTTTGTATAATTTGAGTCAAGTCACTATGCCACGGAAATACAAGAAGTCAATCAAGATGTGAAGTGAAGACTCCATCGAGGAACAACCGAGTATGGCCAAGAAAGAAGACCAAGGACTCGATCGAAGGAGTATCGGCCGTAAGACACCGTGTGAGAAGAGTCGATTAAGTCAATCCAAGAAGCCAAGTCAAGTTGAAGTGACAGATGAGTCTTTCAATCATTGGAGCAGACTCAAGTCACCTGGGGAAAAGACAACTGCAAAGAGGAGTTAACTGAAAGGAATCCGTTGCACAAAAGTCAAGAACATTACTTAAATAAGTATACTTCCATGCTACCATGTCTTAAAGTGCTTCGATCCCGAAGCGTGCAAAAGGAATAAACCAATGGGAAGCACTGCACCTCGTGTCAGATTCTGAAAAGCTGAACATTCATTTAATACGAGGAAAAGTTTACATCTCAAGATTGAAGACCAAGAAAAGACAAGCCAACGAACACAAGTGACTTTTGAAAATCAGCCTATCTCTTCAACGGACAGATTTTCGAAAGTGCACTATAAAAGGCTAAGGAATCACTTGAGAAAAGGTTACCTGAACCTAGCACACCTGAGATAACAAGCAACATTTATACTGTAACCTGTAAAATATTCTCAAGTTATTCAAGCAAAATCCTCAAGCCTAAATCTCGAAGGAAATCGATCCAACACTAAGTTGTGAAGGAAAGACAACTTCAAACTGTTGAAGAGGAAACTTTTGAAGAATCAAAAGGGGTCTACTTTCCAAGGAGGATTGTAGGAAGGTTAAAGGTCGAACCAATCTTAAGTTATTGGAGGGCTTTGTGATCAAATTCAAGAAGTTTGAGAAAGTAAGTCAAGTAGCAAAGCGCGCCTGTGAAGAAGCTGAGTCGGACGAGAAGCCAACTGTGTGATCAAGGCATCTCCAGACTGAGTCCCAAAGGAGCACGTCAGTTGTGTGACCAAGACTTGTATCTGGACTGATAACCACTCTATAAATTGATCATTACTTAGTGGATTCCTCCAGGAGTTGGAGAAGAGAGGAGTAGAAGAATTACCCCATCTTCGAACCTCTATAAAAACTATTGTGTCATTTACCTTTCAGCATTTTACTTCTGCACACTCATTTAATATCTGCTAATAATTTGCTATTCAACTGATAAATAACAAAGTGCTAAAACCAAGTGTTAAAACAAAGATAATTCAAATTCAAGGGTGTTAAGTCTTCTGCTGAAAATCTTATCACGCCCAAGTTAAGATTTAGTTTAAACAACTGAGTTATTCTATCAACAGCTCTTTCGAGTCTGTTGAGTGGCTAACTCTGCTGATTAACTAACTTAGTTGTCCCTTAACGACTTAGCTGTGTAATTAACTCTGTAATATTTTAAAAGGACTAAAATCGAAAAGTTGGTAAGGTTTATTCAACCCCCCTCTTTTAAACCTTACTCACACCCCTTGGGACCTACAAGTGGTATCAGAGCGGTTGGTTCATTGAGCCTTCCGCACTGGTTACTGAACTAGATCTCCAATTTTTCAAATAAATTTTTTAACACTTTCTTTTTCAAAAGCTTTTCTTATTTAGCAAAGTTATTATCATGGAAGCAAATTTGACACACATTCCTATGTTCACTATTGAGGAGTTTGATGACTGAAAATTTCGTATGCAGGCTCATCTATCAGCTTTACATGACAAAATGTGGCTAGTAATAGAGGATGGGCCAATGCAAATATTGAAAGTGAACACAGCTGCAAGGAGAGCAGCTGCAGCTGAAGGAGAAGAATGTGTGGCTGAGACAAGACCAACCTTAGTTGAAAAACCAAGGACTGAATGGACCAATGATGACAGAAAGAGATACAAATTGGACAATGTGGCCAATGATATTCTCTACAAGACTCTGGACAAATCAATATTCAATAAAGTCAAATCATGCAAATTAGCAAAAGAAATCTGGGATAAACTAACTTTAATTTGTGAAGGATCAGAGCAAATTAAAGAAAACAAATTATCTGTTGTTGTTCAAAAGTTTTAAAACTTTAAAATGCTTGCAGGTGAGACAATGGATCAGCTGGATGCTAGATTCACTGAAATCACAAATGAGCTCTCAGAAGTTGGAAAGGATTACACACAAAAGGAGATGTGTATGAAGATTCTAAGGAGCCTCCCAATCAAAAACATCCAAAATGAATTTGAGCTGAGAAGAAAGGATCAAGGGGAGATAGTTGTACCTAAAACAACTGCACTTATAGTCAAGGATGGAAAGAGAGCTGAAGTCAAGGAAGCCATTGACCAGGAAGAGATTGCCCTTATGGTTAAAGGATTCAACAAGTTCTTCAACAAGAACTACAAATAAACAAAGGTGAATCCTCCAGGAGACATTCAACTCCCTCCAAGTCAATGGAAGATCACCCAAGAGAGCTGAGCATCAAAAGGTTGAATATCAGAGAGCTGATAACCCAAGAACGGAAAAAGTCGAACAAAGAGTTGAGAACCTGTGTTGGAACTGTAGACAACCAGGACACTTTGCTATTGACTGTCCATACCCAGTAGTCAATAATACAGAAATGAAGAAGACAGAAGAGTCTTCAGAGAAAGAAGATAGGAAAATAACCTATGTTGGCTGTTGAGACTGATGAGACAACTAAATCAAAAGAAGCAGCAAACTCAGAGAGTAGTGAAGCGGACTACTCAAGTGATTCTGAAGAAGAAGCAATGATATGTCTAATGGCTAAAGAACAAGATCAACCTGACCAAGAAGATGAGGTACACTCTAACTCATCTCACTCAGATTCTAGTGATAGTGATAGTGATTGTGACACAAACACTTCACCACCCACTGATCTTTATGATTCATTAGGCAAAATGATGAAAGACTTTGAGCACATTAAATCCTCACACACACTATTAAACGAGGAAAACAACCAGCTCAAAAGCCAAAACTCACAGCTGACTAAGGAGCTGAGTACTCTAAGTCACGTAGCTGATGAGAACAAAGAGCTGAAGGCTGAGAATGCTAAACTAATAGCAGAGATAGCTGCTATATAGAGAGCGAAAATGATCTCAAAAATGTGATTGCCTCATTTACAAAGGCATCCAAATCATTGGATGACCTTATTATGAGCCAAAAAGAGTGTGGAGATAAGACATGCATAGGATTCAATTCCTTTGTGCACAGTCAAACTCCCAGAGTGATTTTGGAAAAAAATCTTCAAGTAATGAAGCACCTCGAAAATCCAATACACCAAATGTTGCACCCACATTCACTCCAAACCACAATCACAAACAGACTGGCCTTGGATATAAAGGAAAAGGAAAACAGCCAGTTGAGTATGCTGAGAGGATAGCTGAGAACAGCTGGGTGCCAAGGAACCTGGTACATGGATAGTGGCTATTCCAGACATATGACAGGAAATAAGAAAAATCTGTCAAAATTCAAGGAGATTAGAGGCGCAAAAGTCATATTTGGAGGAAATGAAGCTCCAGGGGAAATAAGAGGCACTGGATCCATCAAGAAAAATGGATTAGAAATCATAGATGTTGCATATGTTGAAGGTCTCAACTTCAACCTGTTAAGCATCAGCCAACTCTGTGACAAGGGCTATAATGTTGGATTCAATATGGGAGTGTGCCAAATTAAAGACACTGAATCAAATGAAATAGTGCTGAAAGGATCCAGACAGAAGAACATGTATGTGGTATATTGGTCGACTGCCACACCAAGCACTTGTCTGTTAGCAAAGAGTACAACCGAATCAAGTTGGTTGTGGCACAAAAAGCTGAGTCATCTGAATTTCAAGATAATTAACAAGCTTGCAAGGAGTCATCTTGTAGAAGGACTGCCAGACTCAGTGTACAAGAAGGAAAGTGTTTGTGATGCATGCCAAATGGAGTTTATTCGAAGTATCCCAATCACTCCATTCCACCTTCAGATGCCTATGGCGAACTAAAAGCAGATCAAATCATAATTTAAAGAGAAGTCTAGTCCATCTTCAACAAGAATAATGCATCTGTTGCATATGGATTTATTTGGTCCAGTTGAGCCAGCTAGCATAAGTGGAAAGAAATACACTTTAGTAGTAGTGGATGATTATTCAAGATATACATGGACAATCTTCATGTGCAAAAAGAAGGAAACCTTGCAGAAGTTACCTCAGCTGATGAGAAGAGTTCAAAATGAGAAGAGCCCAACCATTATAAAGATGAGATCTGATAGAGGAACTGAGTTTGTTAATGGGATAATAACTCAGTATTGTTTTGAAAATGACATTGCTCATGAGTTATCTGCAACAAGGACTCCACAGCAGAATGGAGTAGCATAAATAAGAAACAGAACTCTCAAGGAAGCTGCAAGGATCATGTTAGCTGAAGCTGGACTGCCTAAAAGATTTTAGGCTGAAGCCATCAATACTGCATGCTACACTGAAATAGATGCATGATTAATAGACAGTTGACAAAGACTCCCTATGAAATATGGACAGGGAGAAAGCCAAATATTGGGTACTTAAGAATATTTGGATGTAAATGTTTTATTCACAACAATGGCAAGGATAATCTAAAGGCTTTTGCTTCTAAAGCTAATGAAGGTCTATGGTCACAGAAGAGTCTATACATATGGTTTTTGATGAACCCAATGTGAATGGAGAAGATATTGAAGAGTTAGTGATAAAATTTGAATCACCAACTATGAAGAAGAGTCCCTATGTTGAAGTCAAGCCGAGCAATCAATCAAGATCAAGATGAGACAGTGACTCTCAAAGACAAATTGGAAAATCTAAATGGTGAATGAAAATGAAAGAGTCGCTTAAGACAACACAGCTGCAAGACGACTGAACCCAACTGGTTTACTCCAACCTGATGTGAGATGGCTGAGAGACCATCCACCAGAGCTAGTCATTGGAGATGTGAGAGATGGTGTAAGAACCAGATCCAGAGCTCAACAAGAAGCAATGTTCACTTATATTATTTCCCAAATAGAGCCAAACAATGTGTCACAAGCATTGGATGACACACATTGGATTCAAGCCATGCCAGAAAAACTGAATCAATTTGAAAGGAACAAGGTATGGGAATTGGTGCAAAGACCAACCCATCAACATTGACACAAAATGGGTATTCAGAAACAAGATGAATGAAGAAGGTTCTGTGGTAAGAAACAAAGCATGATTGGTAGCCAACGGGTATTGCCAAGAAGAAGGAATAGATTTTGATGAAACATTTGCTCCTGTTGCAAGACTAGAAGCAATAAGGATGTTTCTTGCCTATGCTGCACACAAAAGCTTCATTGTATATCAAATGGATGTGAAAAGTGCATTTTTAAATGGATTGTTGGAAGAAGAAGTCTATGTTGAGCAGTCTTTGAGCAGAAGACCATTGGAGATAAAGTGTACAAGCTCAAGAAAGCTCTATATGGACTGAAACAAGCACCTAGAGCATGGTATGATACATTATCTCAATTTCTGACAGATAATGGATTCACCAAAGACAAAGTGGATAGAACACTCTTCAGAATTCAAGATGGGCAGAGTATACTGCTTGTTCAAATATATGTGGATGATATCATTTTTGGATCCACAAATAAAGAGATGTGTGATAAGTTCTCAAACCGCATGCAAGGCAAATTTGAAATGAGCATGATGGGAGAGCTGATATTCTTCTTAGGACTCAAGTTAAACAACTGAAGGATGGAATCTTCATAAGTCAAACAAAGTACACTGGAGATTTAATGAAGAAATTTGGTATGGAAGAGAAGTCTTCTCTGCAAATACCAATGAACACATCAGTCAAGATGGACATGGATGCAGATGGCAAGCATGTGGATCAAACAAGATACAGAGCACTCATTGGATCACTGCTCTATTTAACATCAAGCAGGCCAGATATCACCTTTGCAGTATGTGTATGTGCAAGATTCCAATCTTCTCCAAAAGAAAGCCATATGACTGCAGCTAAGAGAATCCTAAGATATTTGAAGGGATGCCAAGAAGTTGGCTTATGGTATCCTAAGGAAGGTGGATTCAAGCTTATTGGTTACTCTGACTATGATGGATGTAGAGTTGACAGGAAAAGTACTTCAAGAACTTGTCAAATGCTTGGAAACAGATTGGTTTCCTGGTTTAGCAAGAAGCAAAACTCAATAGCCACATCCACATCAAGAAAGTACATAGTCTGCGGCATTTGTTGTGCCCAAGTCTTATGGATGAGACAATAGCTGAGAGATTATGAAATTGAAGAAAAAGAGATTCCAATTATGTGTGATAACACAAGTGCTATTGCAATCACTCAGAATCCTGTGTTGCATTCGAGAACAAAGCACATTGATGTCAGATATCATTTGATAAGAGATCATGTTGAAAAGTAAGACATCACCTTGGAATACATCTCAACTGATAAACAGTTAGCTGACATATTCACCAAACCCCTATGTGAATCAAGATTTGAAGAACTTAAGCATGAGCTAGGGTTAATTGAGTGATAGGTGTGAGTTTTGCATGTATTTTAGGGCATATTTATGTCTATAATTGTTTATAAACATGCAATAACGTGTATGAAATGGTATATATTCGCTCTTTGTGGGAAAGATATTACGCTTTGCTCGTTTTGTAGGAATTTAACGATATTTGGAGTAATTTTGTGACAAATACGAGCATTGCAACCTAGAATCATCAAGAATCGAGCGATTACACCCAATTGGAAGCCAACTATATGGATTCTAGAGTCATAGTGATGAGTCGTGTGTCAAAAGAAGCATGGATGATCAAACAACAAGGAGATTTATCTCAAGGAACATCCAAACGCGTAAGGAATTTCCAAAGATTGGGCAGGGTTTAGTATTTTGGCCATAACTCTCTCTACAAAATTGATATTAAGGTGATTCAAGTGGCTATGGAAAGCTAAAAGAGAGGGCTACAACTCTTATGAAGACCCCGCAAACAAATTTGGACGTTTGGGTGGCGCACGGGTAACCCGTGCGTGGACGCACGACCCGTGCGCCATACAGAGACTGGATGTTTTCTACGGGATGGCGCACGGGTAGCCCGTGCGTGGATACACGACCCGTGCGCCCTACAGAGACTGGATGTTTTCCTACGGCTTTGAGCACGGGTAACCCGTGCGTGGGCGCACGACCCGTGCGTTCTTGCAGAAAACTCCAAAAATGACAGCAAATTGACCTAGACTTAGAAAAGGGTATAAATACCACTTCTTGGGGCGCACACCAAGGGAGGAAAGGTCTGGAAAAGACCCAAGAACACAAGAAATAGCTCAACTTCATCAGGGAAGAATCAAGAGAAGAATCGGGTCGAATCGGAGCTTGAGGATTGAAGATAAATCGAGAGATTATCCATTTCCCTAAGTTTTCTCATTCTTTGTGCTTTAATCTTTCATTTTAGCTTGTCATGAATATGAACAATTTGTCTATGATTTGTTTATTTTTAATGAGTAGCTAAACTTCTTGTGATTTCCGGGTTTTGGAAGTAGATTAATTGAACTCTTGTTGAATGTTTTAATCTTAGTTGAAGTTATTGTCTTGAAGTCTATTTGAGTGCTTTGAGCTTATTCTTGTTTTATCACTTGGCCAATGATTTAACATGTTTGATATATTGATTCATAATTCGAGAGATGAGTTTCAATATTAGATCTTGAGTACTTGACACGAATATTTGCATGAATCGAGAGGTTTGTAGATTTTTGTGAGGACATTTGATCTTTTGTGCATTTGGGAGTTGTGTATCTTATGTTGAGTAGAGATGCTAGCATAGATATTTCAATCTACACTTTATATACATCTCGAGAGGGAGGATAAATACCATTGTGATCGTCTTATAGGTGTATTGATAATAACTTTTGCTTGGATTAAATCAGACAACAAGAGGAATATTAATTGAAACCATAATCCGGGAATCCATTTCATTCTCTTGATAATTCCATTATTCTTAGTATCTTGTATTCTTGTGGTTATTCTTGTCTTTACCTCCACAACAATCATCCATTTCGATCGTCTAAATAAAAATAAGTCTATTTTGGTTCAATACTTAGCGCATAAATTTATTAGTCTCGTGGATACGACCTTGCTTACCCTATTCTATAAACTACACCGTACACTTGCGGTGAAGCTAAAAAAATAAGGCGAACAAGTTTTTGGCGCCGTTGCCGGGGACTAATACAATTTTTGGTGCTAATATTGCGATAGATAGAATTATTTTTAATTTAGGCATTTTTTTATTTTATTTCATTTTTCTTTTGTAAATTATCTCTCTACAATGTTTGATTTGTTTCTTTGAGTTGGTATAGGTAGTGCACGAACACCTGCTCGGATGGAGAATGCCAATTATTTCAATAACTGGAATTCTTACAGTTATTGGAATAATCCTACTCCTACGTACTATTTTCCAAATTGGGCGAATTACGAAGATTTTTCATATGCTCACACGGAGAATGTGATTCCAACACCATCAAGCTCCAATGTAATGAATGGGTTTACAAATGCAGAGGCAAAATCATCTTTAGAAGAAGCCCTCGCCTTATTCATAAATCAATCCAATGCATTCATGAGTGAAACTAGGAGCTGCTTCATAAGGCAAGACGCAAGGATGGACAAGATGGAACAACAAGTGACAAGCTCAATAAAGAACCTAGAGGCTCAAATGGGCCAATTAGTTACAATTGTTAGTGAGCAATATCAAAAGAGCCAATTTTCATGCACCACTGAAACCAACTCGAAGGAACAATCTAGTACCATTCATCAAAGGAGTGGTACCGAATATGAGGAGCCGAAGATCCTGGAAAAACAAGAAAGTTCAGAACCAAACACGGATTGTGTGTCTATGGACTTTCAACTCATGTGTGGTGCGAAAAGAAAAGAAAGCGGGACGAGGAACACATGAACAATGCGTGGATGCCGGTCGGTGCGTGCGTGATATCATAAGAAAGCTATCCCACAACGAAACAAACACTGGTGGTACATACACGCACGAACAACATGAGCATAATTCAAATCAAAGTGTTCCAACATCAGGACTCCAATACTTGCTTGGAAATCCCAATTACGCATTACTAGATGCAAACAACGGAAAAACGGTTCTTGACCACGATCCAAAGCAGCTAATATACGCATTCAAAGGTGGTACAAATCGAAATTAATAGGCGTCAAGCTAAAGACGTTAAATGTAGCGCTTGTTGGGAGGCAACCCAACGGTTTGTGGTGTGATTTTTGTTTGTTTTCTTTTTTTTTTTAAAAAAAAAAAAAACCTGAGTGTTGTTGTACGGCATCATGCACGGGTGACCCGTGCGCTAGGCGCACGCCATGCGTGCGTGCCTGGGAGGGAGGAATAATGTGGCCGGGAAGACGGGCAGCCCATGCGCAAGCGCCGCACGACCGTGCGTCCTTCAAGCGAAGATAATATTAAGGTACAAAATTTGAAGTGATGGTTGAAGGAAGAAGTCCTAGCGATATGAGGAGATGCCAAGGAGGGCCACCACCCGCACAGTGAATCAGGTAAATCCACACAGTTTTATATTGAAATTCTATCTTCTCTTACGTGTGATATAATTTCATTTAAGTTTGGGGGGAGAGATAGTTATTTTGATATGAAATGTGTGGATTTAAAAAAAAAAATTATATTTTTGTGTGTTTTCATATAGTTGCATGTAGAGCATTTTAGGTTGCATTGCATTAGAAGCACGTTCTGACTTTAGCACGTTTATTGCTTTCATAGAGTTTAGAGAGTGAGTTGTGACATTGAGATTCTCGTGCTCTATTTTGAAAATTTTGTATTGTTTGGATTGGGTGTTGAGTATGAGTTGATTGAGCCATGAATAGATGATATTGAGCATGTGGATATTGAGAACATGGTTTGATGCTTTGAATTACGTATTTGCAAGCCTGTGAGCTTTTGAGCCTTTACTGCTTTCATCATATGCAGTCTTGTTGATTGATTTGAGTGTATCATTCATGTTGTTAGAATTCTAGAACTTGCTCTGGTATCTCTGTCAAGGTCACATCTTTGTATGCGTGTGAAAATGATCAAAGGCCATTTTTGTTAGCCCTTCAAGCCTTTTGCTTACCTAATGATGATATTGAAATCCCTAGTTAGCCAACTTGAGCTTATTGCCTAATTTCTTGATAGCAACAATTCAAGCCTTAACTTGATAAATTTGTTACCCCATACTTGAGCGTATAGCATTGAGTAAAGGGATTGAATGAGGTTGAATGGGTTGGAATTGAAAAGTTGGATAAATTGGTTGATGGGAACAAAAGGGGAAGAAAAGGAGAAGCAAAGAATGTTGAAAACTCACAAAAGAGTCAAAAAAAAAAAAATTAGCTTTATGAATGAGTTTTCTTTGAATTAACTTAGAGGCTAGGAATTGTAATGTGAGGTGATGGTGTTTTACAAAAGAAAGGGGATGGATATAAGAAGAGTTGGTGAAAATGAGAGATGATTTGGGTAGCATATTAAGCTTTAATGTAGATGATTTATATGCTCACCGGTCTATACGCTCGAGTTTGAGTCACTCTATCCATATTTTCCTACCCTAACCAAAGAGCATTCATTACAACCAAATGAGAAAGTCCTTTTGATTCACAAATTGCATACATTCTAGTGGCGGAGAAATGAGACGATTTGCAAGCATATGGTAATTCTACAACATTGAATTGATTTGAGCGTAAACACGTCCTATATTTATTTGAGATGAGAGTATACACTCGATCTTTGTGAGGCGAAATTCTTAGCATTTACCATGGTTTCTTTGATGTGTGCTCTATGTTAGATGTTTGAGGCTTGGTTTATTCGCTGCTTGACACCTACGATAAACAATGCGAATTTTATGGAGTTGTTGTGCGTTCTACTTTTCATTACTCCCAATCATGTTTTGTCTAGTTTTTAAAAGCGTTGACCGGACGGCCAACATTTGATTTAAGTTTGGGGATTTTGATAGGTGTGAGTTTTGCATGTATTTTAGGGCATATTTATGTCTATAATTGTTTATAAACATGCAATAACGTGTATGAAATGGTATATATTCGCTCTTTGTGGGAAAGATATTACGCTTTGCTCGTTTTGTAGGAATTTAACGATATTTGGAGTGATTTTGTGACAAATACGAGCATTGCAACCTAGAATCATCAAGAATCGAGCGATTACACCCAATTGGAAGCCAACTATATGGATTCTAGAGTCATAGTGATGAGTCGTGTGTCAAAAGAAGCATGGATGATCAAACAACAAGGAGATTTATCTCAAGGAACATCCAAACGCGTAAAGGAATTTCCAGCACTGGCAGGGTTTAGTATTTTGGCCATAACTCTCTCTACAAAATTGATATTAAGGTGATTCAAGTGGCTATGGAAAGCTAAAAGAGAGGGCTACAACTCTTAAGAAGACCCCTCAAACAAATTTGGACGTTTGGGTGGCGCACGGGTAACCCGTGCGTGGACGCACGACCCGTGCGCCATACAGAGACTTGATGTTTTCTACGGGATGGCGCACGGGTAGCCCGTGCGTGGATGCACGACCCGTGCGCCCTATAGAGACTGGATGTTTTCCTACGGCTTTGAGCACGGGTAACCCGTGCGTGGGCGCACGACCCGTGCGTTCTTGCAGAAAACTCCAAAAATGACAGCAAATTGACCTAGACTTAGAAAAGGGTATAAATACCACTTCTTGGGGCGCACACCAAGGGAGGAAAGGTCTGGAAAAGACCCAAGAACACAAGAAATAGCTCAACTTCATCAGGGAAGAATCAAGAGAGGAATCGGGTCGAATCGGAGCTTGAGGATTGAAGATAAATCGAGAGATTATCCATTTCCCTAAGTTTTCTCATTCTTTGTGCTTTAATCTTTCATTTTAGCTTGTCATGAATATGAACAATTTGTCTATGAGTTGTTTATTTTTAATGAGTAGCTAAACTTCTTGTGATTTCCGGGTTTTGGAAGTAGATTAATTGAACTCTTGTTGAATGTTTTAATCTTAGTTGAAGTTATTGTCTTGAAGTCTATTTGAGTACTTTGAGCTTATTCTTGTTTTATCACTTGGCCAATGATTTAACATGTTTGATATATTGATTCATAATTCGAGAGATGAGTTTCAATATTAGATCTTGAGTACTTGACACGAATATTTGCATGAATCGAGAGGTTTGTAGATTTTTGTGAGGACATTTGATCTTTTGTGCATTTGGGAGTTGTGTATCTTATGTTGAGTAGAGATGCTAGCATAGATATTTCAATCTACACTTTATATACATCTCGAGAGGGAGGATAAATACCATTGTGATCGTCTTATAGGTGTATTGATAATAACTTTTGCTTTGATTAAATCGACAACAAGAGGAATATTAATTGAAACCATAATCCAGGGAATCCATTTCATTCTCTTGATAATTCCATTATTCTTAGTATCTTGTATTCTTGTGGTTATTCTTGTCTTTACCTCCACAACAATCATCCAATTTCGATCGTCTAAATAAAAATAAGTCTATTTTGGTTCAATACTTAGCGCATAAATTTATTAGTCTCCGTGGATACGACCTTGCTTACCCTATTCTATAAACTACACCGTACACTTGCGGTGAAGCTAAAAATAAGGCGAACAAGTTTTTGGCGCCGTTGCCGGGGACTAATACAATTTTTGGTGCTAATATTGCGATAGATAGAATTATTTTTAATTTAGGCATTTTTTTATTTTATTTCATTTTTCTTTTGTAAATTATCTCTCTACAATGTTTGATTTGTTTCTTTGAGTTGGTATAGGTAGTGCACGAACACCTGCTCGGATGGAGAATGCCAATTATTTCAATAACTGGAATTCTTACAGTTATTGGAATAATCCTACTCCTACGTACTATTTTCCAAATTGGGCGAATTACGAAGATTTTTCATATGCTCACACGGAGAATGTGATTCCAACACCATCAAGCTCCAATGTAATGAATGGGTTTACAAATGCAGAGGCAAAATCATCTTTAGAAGAAGCCCTCGCCTTATTCATAAATCAATCCAATGCATTCATGAGTGAAACTAGGCGCTTCATAAGGCAAGACGCAAGGATGGACAAGATGGAACAACAAGTGACAAGCTCAATAAAGAACCTAGAGGCTCAAATGGGCCAATTAGTTACAATTGTTAGTGAGCAATATCAAAAGAGCCAATTTTCATGCACCTTTGAAACCAACTCGAAGGAACAATCTAGTACCATTCATCAAAGGAGTGGTACCGAATATGAGGAGCCGAAGATCCTGGAAAAACAAGAAAGTTCAGAACCAAACACGGATTGTGTGTCTATGGACTTTCAACTCATGTGTGGTGCCGAAAAGAAGCGAGAAGCTTGGGGACGAGGAACACATGAACAAAGTGCGTGGATGCGGTCGGTGCGTGCGTGATATCATAAGAAAGCTATCCCACAACGAAACAAACACACTGGTGGTACATACGCGCACGAACAACATGAGCATAATTCAAATCAAAGTGTTCCAACATCAGGACTCCAATACTTGCTTGGAAATCCCAATTACGCATTACTAGATGCAAACAACGGAAAAACGGTTCTTGACCACGATCCAAAGCAGCTAATATATGCATTCAAAGGTGGTACAAATCGAAATTAATAGGCGTCAAGCTAAAGACGTTAAATGTAGCGCTTGTTGGGAGGCAACCCAACGGTTTGTGGTGTGATTTTTGTTTGTTTTCTTTTTTTTTTTTAAAAAAAAAAAAAAACCTGAGTGTTGTTGTACGGCATCATGCACGGGTGACCCGTGCGCTAGGCGCACGCCCATGCGTGCCTGGAGGGAGGAATAATGTGGCTTCAGCAGGAAGCACGGGCAGCCCATGCGCAAGGCGCACGACCCGTGCGTCCTTCAGCGAAGATAATATTAAGGTACAAAATTTGAAGTGATGGTTGAAGGAAGAAGTCCTAGCGATATGAGGAGATGCCAAGGAGGGCCACCACCCGCACAGTGAATCAGGTAAATCCACACAGTTTTATATTGAAATTCTATCTTCTCTTACGTGTGATATAATTTCATTTAAGTTTGGGGGGAGAGATAGTTATTTTGATATGAAATGTGTGGATTTAAAAAAAAAAAATTATATTTTTGTGTGTTTTCATATAGTTGCATGTAGAGCATTTTAGGTTGCATTGCATTAGAAGCACGTTCTGACTTTAGCACGTTTATTGCTTTCATAGAGTTTAGAGAGTGAGTTGGTGACATTGAGATTCTCGTGCTCTATTTTGAAAATTTTGTATTGTTTGGATTGGGTGTTGAGTATGAGTTGATTGAGCCATGAATAGATGATATTGAGCATGTGGATATTGAGAACATGGTTTGATGCTTTGAATTACGTATTTGCAAGCCTGTGAGCTTTTGAGCCTTTACTGCTTTCATCATATGCAGTCTTGTTGATTGATTTGAGTGTATCATTCATGTTGTTAGAATTCTAGAACTTGCTCGGTATCTCTGTCAAGGTCACATGTCAGATGCGGACCAGAAAATGATCAAAGGCCATTTTTGTTAGCCCTTCAAGCCTTTTGCTTACCTAATGATGATACTGAAATCCCTAGTTAGCCAACTTGAGCTTATTGCCTAATTTCTTGATAGCAACAATTCAAGCCTTAACTTGATAAATTTGTTACCCCATACTTGAGCGTATAGCATTGAGTAAAGGGATTGAATGAGGTTGAATGGGTTGGAATTGAAAAGTTGGATAAATTGGTTGATGGGAACAAAAGGGGAAGAAAAGGAGAAGCAAAGAATGTTGAAAACTCACAAAAGAGTCAAAAAAAAAAAAAAATTAGCTTTATGAATGAGTTTTCTTTGAATGAACTTAGAGGCTAGGAATTGTAATGTGAGGTGATGGTGTTTTACAAAAGAAAGGGGATGGATATAAGAAGAGTTGGTGAAAATGAGAGATGATTTGGGTAGCATATTAAGCTTTAATGTAGATGATTTATATGCTCACCGGTCTATACGCTCGAGTTTGAGTCACTCTATCCATATTTTCCTACCCTAACCAAAGAGCATTCATTACAACCAAATGAGAAAGTCCTTTTTGATTCACAAATTGCATACATTCTAGTGGCGGAGAAATGAGACGATTTGCAAGCATATGGTAATTCTACAACATTGAATTGATTTGAGCGTAAACACGTCCTATATTTATTTGAGATGAGAGTATACACTCGATCTTTGTGAGGCGAAATTCTTAGCATTTACCATGGTTTCTTTGATGTGTGCTCTATGTTAGATGTTTGAGGCTTGGTTTATTCGCTGCTTGACACCTACGATAAACAATGCGAATTTTATGGAGTTGTTGTGCGTTCTACTTTTCATTACTCCCAATCATGTTTTGTCTAGTTTTTAAAAGCGTTGACCGGGACGGCCAACAATTTAAGTTTGGGGGATTTTGATAGGTGTGAGTTTTGCATGTATTTTAGGGCATATTTATGTCTATAATTGTTTATAAACATGCAATAACGTGTATGAAATGGTATATATTCGCTCTTTGTGGGAAAGATATTACGCTTTGCTCGTTTTGTAGGAATTTAACGATATTTGGAGTGATTTTGTGACAAATACGAGCATTGCAACCTAGAATCATCAAGAATCGAGCGATTACACCCAATTGGAAGCCAACTATATGGATTCTAGAGTCATAGTGATGAGTCGTGTGTCAAAAGAAGCATGGATGATCAAACAACAAGGAGATTTATCTCAAGGAACATCCAAACGCGTAAGGAATTTCCAGCACTGGCAGGGTTTAGTATTTTAGCCATAACTCTCTCTACAAAATTGATATTAAGGTGATTCAAGTGGCTATGGAAAGCTAAAAGAGAGGGCTACAACTCTTATGAAGACCCCGCAAACAAATTTGGACGTTTGGGTGGCGCACGGGTAACCCGTGCGTGGACGCACGACCCGTGCGCCATACAGAGACTGGATGTTTTCTACGGGATGGCGCACGGGTAGCCCGTGCGTGGACGCACGACCCGTGCGCCCTATAGAGACTGGATGTTTTCCTATGGCTTTGAGCATGGGTAACACGTGCGTGGGCGCACGACCCGTGCGTTCTTGCAGAAAACTCCAAAAATGACAGCAAATTGACCTAGACTTAGAAAAGGGTATAAATACCACTTCTTGGGGCGCACACCAAGGGAGGAAAGGTCTGGAAAAGACCCAAGAACACAAGAAATAGCTCAACTTCATCAGGGAAGAATCAAGAGAGGAATCGGGTCGAATCGGAGCTTGAGGATTGAAGATAAATCGAGAGATTATCCATTTCCCTAAGTTTTCTCATTCTTTGTGCTTTAATCTTTCATTTTAGCTTGTCATGAATATGAACAATTTGTCTATGAGTTGTTTATTTTTAATGAGTAGCTAAACTTCTTGTGATTTCCGGGTTTTGGAAGTAGATTAATTGAACTCTTGTTGAATGTTTTAATCTTAGTTGAAGTTATTGTCTTGAAGTCTATTTGAGTACTTTGAGCTTATTCTTGTTTTATCACTTGGCCAATGATTTAACATGTTTGATATATTGATTCATAATTCGAGAGATGAGTTTCAATATTAGATCTTGAGTACTTGACACGAATATTTGCATGAATCGAGAGGTTTGTAGATTTTTGTGAGGATATTTGATCTTTTGTGCATTTGGGAGTTGTGTATCTTATGTTGAGTAGAGATGCTAGCATAGATATTTCAATCTACACTTTATATACATCTCGAGAGGGAGGATAAATACCATTGTGATCGTCTTATAGGTGTATTGATAATAACTTTTGCTTTGATTAAATCAGACAACAAGAGGAATATTAATTGAAACCATAATCCGGGAATCCATTTCATTCTCTTGATAATTCCATTATTCTTAGTATCTTGTATTCTTGTGGTTATTCTTGTCTTTACCTCCACAACAATCATCCAATTTCGATCGTCTAAATAAAAATAAGTCTATTTTGGTTCAATACTTAGCGCATAAATTTATTAGTCTCCGTGGATACGACCTTGCTTACCCTATTCTATAAACTACACCGTACACTTGCGGTGAAGCTAAAAATAAGGTGAACATTGAGTTGAGTTGACACTCAGAAGACTCAATGAGAAAAGATGGAACATGAAAAGATGAAAATAGAACAAACTTCATGAATCAGCCAAGTGAATCACCAGATCGGGAAGTCATCGAGTTAGGCGACAATTTGAGTCACTATACGAAAGGAGAGAAAAAGAGTTGAGTCACTTGTGGAATAAGCTGAATCATTTATGAGCTAAGTGACAAAAACGCAGTCATTTTTAATGTGCGGTAATGTTTTTAAGGATGAAATCAGCGTAATGATGACGGGTACAGTCAAAAGCTGCACAGTAAGCATATGATTGGATATAAATGCTGTTGCATTAAATGCGAGCAATTAAATGCAATGTAACGTGCTAAATCTGAGATGTTGATTCCGATCAAAATTCAAAAACCAAAAACATGTCCTTTCACAACCCTTATATATCCATTTTCTCCAGTCTTTCTCTCTCACACTTATGCACAACAGGATGAGCAACCTGTCCAGTTTTTCTCAAAACAAGTTTATCAAGATTTAATCGGTAAAATCTTCTAGAAATGGCACCAAAGACTGATTTCGTCAAATTATCAAAGCAAATCCACTCAGGTTCCTCAGTGGATTTTGAAGAAATGATTAAGCAGGGTTCGGATGCAACCTTTGTGAAGAAAATTGCGGATATGTTGGAAAAATCTGGACTTAAAGCTTTTTTGACGATAGAATACTCGCACACCTACCTGGAAGAGGTGGCGCAGTTCTATGTGAACGTCGAGCTGCAAGACAAAGGGATTAAGTCCTCCGTCCACCGCAAGGACATCATGATCACTGCTAAAGACCTTGTGGAGCACTGCTTATTACGGCGAGGGTATGCGTAAATATACGGCGATGTGGACTTGGGCTTTGCATGGAAAGAAGTAGCCAAACCCGAGTGTGCTGCGAAAGTAGTCTACACAGCTGACAAGAAATTGCTGAAGGACGACTATCACAAGCTGATGGATGTGTCTCATGTAGGTCCCAAGGGGTGTGAGTGTAAGGTTTAGAAGGGGGGGTTGAATAAACCTTACCAACTTTTCGATTTAGTCCTTTTTAAAGTTCGAGTTGATACTACACATCCGTGTCCTTGGTGGATAGCCAATTTAGTTAATCAAGAGAGTTAGTCACTCACGCAGACACGCATCGAGCCGGGCCGATATAATAACCTAGCTGTTAAGATGAATTAGCTCAAGCGTAGTTTGTTTTCGTGGAAGACTTTACACCCTTAAAATTGATTTAGTAAAGATTTAATACTTGGTTTTAGTACTTAGGGATTTATCAAGTGGATAGGAAATTTATCAAACAGAGTTAAACAAATAAGATGTAGGAATTAAAGTGCTGAAATGTAAATGACATGATAAGATTTTATAGAGGTTCGAAGATGGAGTAATTCTTCTACTCCTCTCTTCTCCAACTCCTGGAGGAATCCACTAAGTATTGATCAAGATACAAAGTGGTAACAATCCCGGATACAAGTCTTGATCACACGGTGACTTGATCCTTTGGGACTCGATCTGGAGATGCCTTGGTCACGCAGTGGCTTCTCGCACGACTCAACTTCTTCACAGGGCAGCTGCCTTGCTACTACAGCTCACTTGCTCAAGCTCTTTGGATTTGATCATGAAGCCCTCCAAAAACTCGAGACTGGTTCGACCTTGAACCTTTCTACAATTCTCCTTGGAATGTAGACCCCTTTTCTTCAAAGGTTTCCTCTTCAACTGATTGAAGCTATCTTTCAATCACAGGTGAGTGTTGGATTGATTTTCTTCGTGATGTAGGCTTGAGGATTAATCCGGAATGATTTGAGAATATTAAAAATGTCTTCCTGAAATGTTCGTGATTCAGGTAGTCAAGGCTCTTTTTTTTTCTCAGAGTCATTCCTCAGCCTTTTATAGTGATCTTTCAAAAATTTGCCCGTTGAAGAGATAGGCTTATTTTTGAAAGTCACTTGTGGTCGTTGGCTTGTATTATTGCAGTCCTTGGAATTGCCACTTCCTCGTATGAGTTGTTCTTCAGCTTTTCAGAGTTCTGACACGATGTAGTGCTTCCCATTGGTTCATTCCCCTTGCACGCTTCTGGGAATGAGCACTTCGAGAAAGGTAGCATCGAGGTATTACTTGTTTAAGTAATTCTCTTGATTTTCGTGCAACGGATCTCTTTCGATTATCTCGACTTGATTGCATTTCCTTGTTTTCCCCAGGTGACTTAGAGTCGGCTTTCAATCATTGGATGACTCTTGTCACTTCAACTTGAGACTTGGCTATCTTGAGTTGACTTGATCGATACTTTACTCATCTCATCCATTTTGCACCTTTGATCGAGTTCCCGTCTTCTCTTCTTTGCCATACTCGGTTGTCTTGCAAATGAGTCTTCCTTCCAAAGATCCATTGTCTTCTTGCATGTTTAGCACACGGTGACTTAACTCGGCCTTGACCAAGCCCCCTATTTGTTACAATGCGAGTTTACAACAAAAATGGGGTGCCAACTTCCTAGTTTAAGTTTTACATGACATTCATCAAAATCTAAACAATAAATTTCCCAACAATTTCCCCCTTTTTGATGATGTCAAAACTTAAAACATTCAAAATGTAAATAGCATAGATACATACAGATAGTGTATTTACTGAGAGAATGTATGCGTAGAATCAATCCTTTTATTGATCATAGCATTCTTGTCCTTTACACAACTATTTACAAGGTGTATCAGAGCAAACATCTATATCTACGCAAAAATAGAGAATTTACAGATTTATTACAGAAGACTTACATAGTATGTATTTACATAGTAAAATACATGAAGGGGTGGACAAAGAACACTTCATCTCCTTCCGCTCCTTCTTTCATCTTCTTCTTGATTCGTCATCTTGGTCTTCTTCTCTTTTTCTCATCTTCACCGCCTTCTTCTTCTTTTTTTCATATGCCTTCCGGCAGCTTCATCTCTTCTTAGTCTCTCTTGTCTCTCCTCCCAAAGCTGAGTTTGTCTTTTATTTTCTTCTTCGATTCTTTTCACGTACTCAGCATTGTTTTTAGCCACTTGCAGATTGGCTACTTGGTCAAGACCAGCCCAGTAGATCCCTCCTTTCTTGCCTGGATCTATGTACTCAATGTTTTTGCCGAGGCCCAGGTTTGAAACCTCTTCCTCCACCACGCTTTTTTCCTCTACCTCTTCCTCTCGGGCGTGTATTGTCTTTGGGGTCTTCTTCTTCCCACCGAGTGACTAGCGGAGTGACCAGCAGATTTATCTTTGTAGTCCGCCGCTGTCGCCTTCTTCACATAACGTGAGACCTTTTTCCCAAGACAAGTCCCTGGCTTGAGCCATGGACATGTTTGCAAAATATCCTTGGGATGCGGCGTTTTAAATTCATCAATCGATCTTGGCTCGGTTCCGGCATCCGAGATGGCATAAGTGTCTCTGTCTATTGGAATGCCTCCATATTGTTTCAAGATATTCATAACTCGGGCATTCATCCTTCCCTCCACTTCCTCCATCCCTCGCTTCAATGTCTTTCTCTTTTCAGCCCATAGATACAAGAGAGTGTTGGAGTGGCGAGTCACTGGGAGTTTTTCCGATAATATCACCGTGTGACAAGACCTTGTTGGGGGTTTGTGCAATCATTAGGGTGATATCTCCCGATCCTTCCCCCTCAACAGACTTTCTTTTCTTTGCTCTTGAGACCTCATCATTTGTCTTTCCCTTTACTGATTGCTTCCTCTTTTCTCGGCCGATATCTTCAACGCTTTTAGGTATTCCTCTTCCCCTTTTTGGCATCATCAAAGGAGAGAGGAACCCCTGGACACATACTAGCAAGGGAAGTCGAGTCTGCTGATAGCCGAAGTTCGCTTCGAGTCCGCTGGAGTATGCTTCACGAAACTCGACGAGTAGCGTTGGATTCGACTTTAAGCAACTTCATCTCAGCCATGAGAAGGCTGAATTTTCGATCCATGTTTTCTTCCATACGCAGGAGCTCATTCTTATTTTGCTCACGCAGCAGCCTTTATCTCAAAGAGTGTGAGATTCATGCATGTGCTCTATGTGTTCTCTCGATTGCGTCTTTGCATCAAAGCATTCTCGGCTCGCTGGACCAACAACTTGTTGAACAATGTTCTCGCAATATCTAGCTTGTTCCACACGCATTGTTTCTTCTTTGTTGCCACCACTCCCGATTCTTACTATTATGCCTCTCAAGTCAGCAGTAAGGTTGGCATCTCTGTTATCCGATCTCATGTCCATCGAGGCCTGGTGCCTCTCCATCCGTTGATTTGCCAGCAAATAATGCTTTGAACACATCCCGAACTTCATTTGTTCCTCTCTGTGGGGCTGGTGATGGCCAAACGTCAAAATCATAGTCACCGAACAATGGTATCGATGGAATGACATGATCTAGTCTGTGGAAAGCGCGAGATCTCTTTTTCGACTCTTGAGGGAGGTCGGGTACCTCCAGAGAGAATGGAAATGATTCTACAAAGGAATCATCACGGGCAACTGGGATTTGTTCAATGATGAGTGGTGCGCGTGAAGTTCCTTGTGGAGTTGACCCTGCTGCGGACTTGGGAGCCTGCGTGATGGACTCTGTTTCACTGGGGTTTGTTGTGAAGTTGACCCGACTTGATGAGCCTCAATTTGTCTCAACAACTTCTTCGTCGGTCTTAAATTTGGTTTCTCCAATTGAGTTGATGGTCATCGGCCTTATCGAGCGTCATCGGACGATGATGAGAATTCCATGGGTGGATCATCATCGATTGAAAGTTTGACGAGTAGTCTTGAGGTCGACTTGCTCGTGGTTTGAACATCCTCACCGAAGTCATTTGGATCGATCCGGGGGATAACTCACTTCATCATCTTTTCCGATCCCGAGAAAGGTTAAATCGGGATTATCCTGGGAATCGTGAAGTGCACTTATCTCCTTTTCGGATGGATCAATGATATCGGGAGGATGTTCTCTACTTCAGCTTCTTTACCCCGGAAGTCTCAACCTCCGTTGGCCTTCATTACCTCCGCAGATCAACCGCAACGAGGCCTTGGACATCCCTTTCGACAAGTGTTAGCACATGTCTTAGGGTCTTTCTCAAGCGGCGGCATCCATTGGAGTCTCAACCCCATGGATTGCACTTTCATCGCCTGCAGTGTCAACTCCCGGGGTTGTTCCTTCCTCGTGCCTCGACCGCATCGGCCAGGCGTCATTAGCCTTTCAGAGCGTTGGCACCTCACCGAGACAGTCTCAATCGCCTGCGAGCTTCGTTGATGACAACTTCTGTGTACTTTGTGTTTATTCCTTCTCCACTTCGCCTCCTAGATTCGTTGTGGAGTCATCTGCAAAGATCCTCCGACCTTGCTACAGTGGAGGGAGTTTCCCCCCGGGCGGCGCACCATTTGAGTGACTTGGAATGGGGTCACTCGTATCCAAACTCCCTACTGTTTCTACTTTGAGTGTTCAGCCGTTGGGGCAGGTGGTAAGACACTTTCATTAGGGGTTGGCTCGACTGGGGTCCCCATTAACCCAGTTTCATCACCATTTCCCTTAGTTCCTTCTTCCGAGTGAGCTGGGGAAGTGGTGGCAGCAACAATGATGGCAATATGTCGCACCACTCCCATTGGGTCTATCTCCGGTGTGTTTTGGAGGACTCTCCTGGTCCCTCCATCATTCTTTGTTCATGAAGGACTCGGATTCGTGCATTGCTTCGCTGCATTTGCAACTCTTACGTCGGGCAAAGAACAGGTCCAGATCCTCATCGCTTTCGATAGGACGTCAAGGAGAGGACGTGTATGTTACGGGTGCGGTGATAGGGCGATCTTGGCCTTCGCACGTGCTTCGCCTTCCTCCGCTGTCTCTCCTTCTCCTTGTCCTTGAAGATCCGCAAGATATCGTGCGTTTTCTTCATCCAGTGCTTGGACCACGGTGGTCACTCCAAGAAAATTCATTAGTTCCTCTTCTTCTTCGATAAACTCGGCCATTGGAACTGCGTTTCCCTGGATCGACTTAACTTCCACTTCCTCCACTCTCGCAGACGATTTTGGATGTCCGGATAAGGTGGGGATAGGATCATCACATCATCATCTCTATCGTTTCTTCTTGCTATCCCTCATTCTCGGGGATAGAAGGTAGCAAGCTCGTGCTCCATTTCACAATCGTGTCATGCATTGCGGGGAGGGGATACGATCCTGTCAACATGCGAGTTAGATTTCTCGGCTACTTCTTGTGTCTCGATTGTTCGAACTACACTGGTCTTGATTTTGCCTCTGCTAATAACCTTCAAAGCAGACTTGTTTGTTTCATCAATAATTCTTGGAGACTCTACTTCTCCAGCCAGCCTCTCAGATCTGCTTTTTGGTGAGTGGGTGACTCAGTCGCTTTTTTTCAAGTTCGAACGCTTGAAGATTCTTCTTCTTCTCCTAGTTTGTACCGGAGGGATTTCGGTTGGGAGAGAGTTTCTTCTAAGTCTTGGGCGGCGGGGCCGGTGTCGTTGTTTTTTTCTCGAGGAGCTAGCCATCTTGGCTTATCGGGCTTCTCCTCTTTTTGACGGCCAGGAGAAGGTATTTGAGATTCCTTCTCTCCCCGGCCGCTTTGGGGCAAGAGACACGGCTGCAATGGGGCGGGTGTGACTCAGTGCGGGGGCGAGGAGCAGATTTGGTTTTTTTCTTTGCGCAGGGGCAAAGATTATATAGCCCTGCGCAGGGGCGACTTTCTTCTTTAGTGGAGAGGAAACAACATGTTTGTATCTTCGTGGTCGGTGATTCCCCCTCACTTGTATCGCTCTCTTGGCGTAGGCTCTCTTTGTGCGCCTGAGAGGTTTGATCTCAACATCCTCTTGTTTACATGGAATGCCTTTCCATGTCGAAGAGGACTCCTTTCACCTCCATCACCATAGGCCAATCACCAGGCCGTATCCCAAAGATCCTCCGAACGAACCATCCTCCTTGAAGGATTTGTTCCCTACATTCTCGCGTAGTCATTGTAGACCAACTCAGCCCAGTTTACTTTCCTTTCTTCAATGATCGCGGCCATTACGATCAATTTTGCTTTGGATAGTTGGTCAAAGCTGCCAAACTTGATGTCTATGCATTTGCCAACTATGTCCAACAGTTTGTGGTAGTCCTCCTTGGCAGACCTCTTGTTGGATGTGTAGACTATCTTATCAAAGATAGTCGGTCTTGGCTACTTCCTTCCAAGCAAAGACCAAGTCTACATCGCCTTCATTGATTTCTCGGTGCTCCTTCCGCCGGTAATGAGCGGTGTTCTGCCAAATCTTTGGAAGAGATGATGAACTCCTTCCCGTGAACAGAGGATTTGATCCCCTCATCGTGAATTTCAGCGTTCACGTAGAACTGAGCAACCTCTTCCACATAGGTCATCGGGAGCTCCATCGTCAGAAATGGTTTTAGCCCGGACTTTTCGAGCTTTTCAAAGCAATCTTCTTTATGAGGCGTCATCGGACCCTGTTTGACCATTCCCCGAAATCCACAAGAGACCCGGTGTGGATTTGCTTCCCTAGCTTGACGAAATCATAAGTCGATGCCATTTTTCAAGATATTTCACGGAAAGAAACTTAGAAGTTGATTTGAAGATTGATAGGGTTTTGAGAGAGTTTTGCCTTTGCTTCTGAGAGAGAAATGAACAGTTTTGGTAATATGTGAGAGAAAAGGACGAAAATGGTTTAAGTATGGTTTCTGAAAGGACGTGCGGGTGGTTTTTGAAATGTGATCGAAATCAACGGCTTAGATTTTGCACGCCGATTAGCATTTAATGTCTCGAATTTAATGCGGCAGCATTTATATCCAATCATAAGCAGTGCGCAGACTTTTGCCTGTACACATCATCATTATGCTGACGTCATTCTTAAAAACATTCCCGCTTAGTAAAAACGACTGCGTTTTTGTCACTTTGTTCATAAATGACTCAGCTTATCCCTTAGCTGATTTAACTCTTCTTGTCACAGTTCTCATAGTGACTCAACTGTCAACTAATTCGGTATAGCTGCTTTTTTTACGATCTGTTGATTCATTTAGTTGATTTTGAGAATTCAGCTCTTTTTCCCTTTTTGTGTTTCATTTCCTTTCTTTGAGTCTTCTGAGTGTTAGCTCAGCTCAATTAGCCCTAACTCATTGTGAGTTCTTCAAATCTTGACTCACATAATGGTTTTGTGAATATGTCAGCTAACTGTTTATCAGTTGAAATATATTCAAGGTGATGTCTTTCTTTCCAACATGATCTCTTATGAAGTGATATCTGACATCGATATGCTTTGTTCTTGAGTGCAACACAGGATTTTGAGTGATTGCAATTGCACTTGTGTTATCACACATGATTGGAATTTCCTTTTCTTCAATTTCATAGTCTCTCATTCTTTGTCTCATCCATAGGATTTGGGCACAAACAGACTTCCCGCAGCCTATGTATTCTGCCAACCAGAGGTGGCTATTGAATTTTGCTTTTTGCATTTGACATGTACCGAGGTGCTCTTTCCGTCAACTCTACATCCAAAGATAGTCGAGTCCGAATAGCCAATTAACTTGAATCCACCTTCCTTTGGATACCATAAGCCAACTTCTTGGCTTCCTTTCAAATATCTCAAGATCCTCTTAGCTGCAGTCATATGGCTCTCTTTTGGAGCAGATTGAAATCTTGCACATACACCTACAACAAAGGTGATGTCTGGCCTTCTTGCTGTGAGATAAAGCAATGATCCAATAAGTGCTCTGTATCTTGTTTGATCTACAGGCTTGCCATCTGCATCCATGTCCATTTTGACTGATGTATTCATTGGTATTTTCACAGAAGACTTCTCTTCCATACCAAATTTCATCATTAAATCTCTGGTGTATTTTATTTGACTTATGAAGGTTCCATCCTTCAGCTGCTTCACTTGGAGTCCAAGGAAGAATGTCAGCTCTCCCATCATGCTCATTTCGAATTTGCTTTGCATGAGGTTTGAAAATTTATCACACAGCATGTGAACATGGCTTCTTGTTGAGTTCTAGATCTTGTTTTAACACCTTCTCTTATATCTCCAATGACAAGTTCTGGTGGATGGTCTCTCGGCCATCTTACATCAAAGTTGGAGTAGGTTAGTGGATTGACTGCCTCGTCTAGCTTGTTTTGTGTTGCTTTGATCAGCTCTCTCTCGCAATCACTTAGCCGCAAATTTTCCACTGTTTATGAGACTCAGCTATCTCATCTTCATCTGAGTTTATAATTCAAGCTTCACTTCAGCATAGGACTTTTTCGCATGGTTGGATGATTCACTTATCGGTGACTCTTCAACGTCTTCTCCATTTACATTTGGTTCATCGAATACCACATGAATGGATTCCTCTACAACCATAGTCCTCTTGTTGAGTACTGTAGGCTTTGCTTTTTGAGTATCCCAAGAAGATACCTTCACCACTTTAGCATCGAAAGCCTTTAGATTGTTTTTGCCATTGTTATGGATGAAGCATTTACATCCAAATATTCTAAAATATGCAACATTTGGTTTTCTCCTGTCCAAATCTCATAGGGAGTCTTTGTCGGTTGTCTGTTTATCATACATCTATTTTGAGTGTAGCAAGCTTTGTGTTGATTGCTTCACCCAAAATCTTTTTGGTAACCCCCTTCACCTAACATGGTCCTTCTTTCGCTTCTTTGAGAGTTCTATTCCTTCTTTCAGTAACTCCATTCTTTGTGGAGTCCTTGCTGCAGATAATTCATGACCAATGCCATTTTCAATACAATACCGAGTTATTATACCATTGACAAACTCGGTTCCTCTCATCTCGATCTTATTTTGATAATGGTTTGGCTCTTCTCATTTTGAATCCTCTTCATCACCGTGTGGTATTTTTGTAGAGTTTCTTTCTTTTTACACATGAATATTGTCCATGTATATCTTGAGTAGTCATCTACTACCACCAAGGTGTATTTCTTCCCACTTATGCTATTTGGTTCAACTGGACCAAATAGATCCATATGTAGCAGATGCGATATCCTTGTTGAAGATAGACATGCCTTTTCTTTGAATGATGATTTGATTTGTTTTCCCTTCGACATGCGTCACATATACTCTCCTTTTTGTATCTCGAGTCCGAAGTCCTTTCCCAAGATTGCTTCTTGCAAGCTTGTTAATTGTTTTGAAATTCGGGTGACTCGGACTTTTCTTGTGCCACGCCAACTTGAACTTGATTGTGCTCTTTGCTATGACGGTGTGTTGGGTGTTGTTGTTGACCAATCCACGATATACATGTTTTTTTGTCTGCATCCTTGCAACACAACTTCATTTGATTCTGTATCCTTGATTTGGCATATACCCATGTTAAATCCAACATTATAACCCTTGTCACGAGTTGGCGATACTTAGCAGATTGAAATTGAGTCCTTCAACATATGCAACATCTGTGATTTCTAATCCATTTTTCTTGATGGATCCAATGCCTTTTATTTCTCCTGGAGCTTTATTTCTTCCAAATATGACTTTTGCTCCTTTAACTTCCTTGAATTTTGACAGATTTTTCTTGTTTCCTGTCATATGTCTGGAACAACCACTATCCATGTACCAGGTTCCTTGGCACTCAGCTGTTTCTTGAACCTGCAAACAAGGAAATTAAGTTTTAAGTACCCATTCTGGTCTGGGTCCTGAGGGGTTAGTATTGTAAGATGATCCAACCAACCTATAGCCAAATGATTTGTCTCTAAGGGGTTGCCATCTATCAGTGCCATAATCATAATTAATTTTGGCAAATTGCTTGGGGATTCTAGGTTCATACAGTTGTCTCTTTTCTCTGTATGCATGTATATGTGTTTTAGCAATTGCCTTCTTTGGGTAGTTGTGATGTCTCTGAGTGTGGTGCCTAGGTGCATATGTGTGCTGATGAAAGCTCTTACACCTTTGGAATGACCTTTGCTGAGTTCTAGGCCTTTGCCATTTGGGCTTATATTCCATAGGTCTTTTCCTTTATAACCAATGCCAGTTTGCTTGTAATTGTGCTTTGGAATAAATGTGTGTGCACCATTTGGAGTTTTGGATTTTTGAGATACTTCATTGTTTGAAGATCATTTTTCCAAAATCACTTTTGGAGCTTGACATAGCACAGAGGAATTAAATCCTAAGCCTGTCTTGTCTCCACATTCTCTTTGGCTCATGATAAGATCATCCAATGACTTAGATGCCTTAGTGAATGAGGCAATCACATTTTTGAGGTCATTCTCCCTCTTTTCTATGGCAGCTATTTCTGCTATTAGCTTGGCATTTTCAGCCTTTTAACTTTTATTCTCATCAGCTATTTGACTTAGAGTACTCGGCTCCTTAGTCATTTGTGAGTTTTGGCTCTTGAGTAGGCTGTTTTCCTCATTTAGTAGTGTGTGTGAGGATTTAATGTGTTCAAAATCTTTCATCATTTTGCCTAATGAATCATAAAGATCAGTGGGTGATGAAGTGTGTGTGTCACAGTCACTATCACTAGAATCTGAGTGTGATGAGTCAGAGTGTACCTCATCTTCTTGGTCAGGTTGGTCTTGTTCCTTGGCCATCAGACAAGGCTTCTTCTTGAGTCACTTGAGTAGTCGGCTTCACTACTCTCGAGTCGGCCTATGTCTCTTGACTTAGTTGTCTCAAAGATCTCTGCAGCCAACATTGCCTTTTTCTTTTCTTGTCTTCTTTCTCTCAAGACCTTTCTTTCTTCTTCATTCATGTATTTGTTGACTACAGGATACGGGCAATCAATGGCATAGTGACCCGTTGCCTACTGGTTCAAAAGATAGATATTCAACCTTTTGATCAGCTCTTTCCATTGTTGGATTGCCACCTACGATATTGACTTTTTGATGATCTGTTCTCTTGGTTGGCCTATCTTCCCTTGACTTGGAGGGAGCTGAGTGTCTTTTGGAGGATTCGCCCTTGCTTCTCTTGTAGTTCTTATTGAAGAACTTGTTGAACCTTTTAAGCAACATGGCTATTTCCTCCGAGTCAATGACTTCTTTGACCTCGCTCTCTTGCCATCCTTAACAATTAGAGCAAATTGTTTTGGGTACAAATTGTCTCTTCCTGGTCTTTTCTTCTCACTCAAATTCGTAGGCTTTGAGGTCTGAGAATAGCTCATGGTTGGATGTCTTTGATAGGTCCATGGAATGCCTTAGTGCCATGACCTTTATTTCCCATTCAGCTGGGAGACTTTTTAGGATTTTCATACACATTTCTTCGTGTATATTCTTTTCCAAGAGCGAGATAGTCTGGTTGGTAATTTCGTGAACCGAGCATCCAGTTGATCCAGGTTCTCTCCTGCGATCATTTTGAAATTCTCGAATTTTTGTACGACCACCGATAATTTATTTTCCTTGATTTGCTCGACGAGCCTTCACAAATCAATGTTAGCTTGTCCCGCATTTCTTTAGCCGTTTTGCATGATTTGACTTTATTGAACATGGCTTTGTCCAAGGTTTTGTAAAGGATGTCCTTGGCCACATTGTCCATTATATCTTTTTTCGTCATCATTTGTCCATTCGGTCCTTGTTTTTCAACCATAGCCGGGTCTAGGAGCAACATCCTCTTCGCCTCACCGCAACTCTCCTTATGTTTGTGTTCACTTTTAAAATTTGTAGTGGCCCATCCTCTATCACTATCCACATCTCATCATGTAATCTTTGATAGATGAGCTCGCATACGAATTTTCCAATCATCAAATTCTTCAATTGTGAACATAGGGATGCGTGTCAAATTTGCTTCCATGATAATAACTTTTGATGATAAAAGGAGTTTTGAAAATTTAAGTACTAAAACAGGACTTTGAGAAATTCAAGATCTAGTTCAAGAATCGTAGGTCCCAAGGGGTGTGAGTGTAAGGTTTAGAAGGGGGGGTTGAATAAACCTTACCAACTTTTCGATTTAGTCCTTTTTAAAGTTCGAGTTGATACTACACACCTGAGTCCTTGGTGGATAGCCAATTTAGTTAATCAAGAGAGTTAGTCACTCAAAGGACTCGATCGAGTTGTTGATAGAATAACTCAATTTGCTGATCGAATTAGCTCAATAATTTGTTTTTTGGAAGACTTTACACCCTTAAAATTGATTTAGTAAAGATTTAATACTTGGTTTTAGTACTTAGGGATTATCAAGTGGATAGCAAATTTATCACAGAGTTAAAAAATAAGATGCAGGAATTAAAGTCTTTGAAATGTAAATGACACGATAAGATTTTATAGAGGTTCGAAGATGGGGTAATTCTTCTACTCATCCCTCCTCCAACTCCCCGGAGGAATCCACTAAGTATTGATCAAGATATACAAAGTGGTAATCCGGATACAAGTCTTGATCACGCAGTGACTTGATCCTTTGGGACTCGCCCGGAGATGCCTTGGTCACGCAATCGGCTTCTCAAATGCGACCCAGCCTTCTTCACAGGGCAGCGCTTTGCTTACTACAGACTCACTTGCTCAAGCTTTTTGGATTTGATCACGAAGCCCTCCAAAAACTCGAGACTGGTTCGATCCTGAACCTTCCTACAATCCTCCATGGAATGTAGACCCCTTTTCTTCAAAAGTTTCCTCTTCAACTGATAGAAGTTATCTTTCCTTCACAGGTGAGTGTTGGATTGATTTCCTTCGAAGTGTAGGCTTGAGAATTAATCTTAAATGATCTTTGAGAATATTTCGATTACAGTTCAAATGTTAGCTTGAATGTTCGTGGTTCAGGTAATCAAGGTCTTCTCTTCTCAGAGTCATTCCTCAGCCTTTTATAGTGATCTTTCAAAAATCTGCCCGTTGAAGAGATAGGCTTATTTTTGAAAGTCACTTGTGGTCGTTGGCTTGTCTTATTGCGATCCTTGAATTGCCACTTCCTCGTATGAATTGTTCTTCAGCTTTTCAGAGTTCTGACACGGTGTAGTGCTTCCCATTGGTTCATTCCCCTTGCACGCTTCAGGGACTGAGCACTTCGAGAAAGGTAGCATGGATGTATTACTTGTTTAAGTTATTCTCTTGATTTACGTGCAACGGATCTCTTTCGATTATCTCGACTTGACCGCATTTCCTTGCTTTCCCAGGTGACTTAGAGTCGACTTTCAATCATGGATGACTCTTGTCATTTCAACTTGAGACTTGGCTATCTTGAGTTGATTTGATCGATACTTTACTGCCGCATCTGTTTGCACCTTTCAGTTCCGAAGTTTCCTTCTCTTCTTTGCCATACTCAAATTGTCTTGCAAGAAGTCTTCCTTCTAGTCTCGGTTGTCTTCTTGCATGTTTAGGCATAGTGACTTAACTCAACTTGACCAGCCCTATTTGTTACAATGCGAGTTTACAACAAAAATGGGGTGCCTACTTCCTAGTTTAAGTTTTACATGGCATTCATCAAAATCTAAACAATAAATTTCCCAACAATTTCCCCCTTTTTGATGATGCCAAAACTTAAACCATTCAAAATGTAAATAGCATAGATACATACGGATAGTGTATTTACGAGAGAATGTATGCGTAGAATCAATCTTTTTATTGATCATATCATTCTTGTCCTTTACACAATCGCTTACAAGGTGTATCGAGCAAACATCTATATCTACGCAAAAAGAGAGAATTTGATTTATTACGTAAGACTTACATAGTATGTATTTACATAGTAAAATACACGAAGGGTGGACAACAACACTTCATCTCCTTCGCACGCCTCCTTCTTTCATCTTCTTCTTGCTTCATCTTCGGTCTTCTTTCTTTTTCTCATCTTCACCGCTTCTTCTTCCTCTTTTCATATGCCTTCCGGCGACTTCATCTCTTCTTAGTCTCTCTTGTCTCTCCTCCCAAAGCTGAGTTTGTCTTTTATTTTCTTCTTCGATTCTTTTCACGTACTCAAAGCATTGTTTTTAGCCACTTGCAGATTGGCTACTTGGTCAATACCGCCCAAGAGATCCCTCCTTTCTTGCCGGATCTATGTACTCAATGTTTTGGGCGGAGGCCCAGTCTCAAACCTCTTCCTCCCTCCACCACGCTTCTTTCTCTACCTCTTCCTCTCGGGCGTGTATTGTACTAGGGTCTTCTTCACAAACTGAGTGACACGGAGTGACAAAGCAGAGTGATCTGCCCGGTAGTCCGCCTGTCGCCTTCTTCACATAGCGTTAGAACTTTTTCCCAAGATAAGTCCTGTGCTTGAGCCATGGACATGTTTGCGAAGTATCCTTCGGGATGCGGCGTTTTAAATTCATCAAGCGATCTTGGCTCGATTCCGTATCGAGATGGCATAAGTGTCTCGTCTCTTTGGAATGCCTCCATGTTGTTTCAAGATTTTCATAACTCGGGCATTCATCCTTCCCTCCATTTCCTCCATCCCTCGCTTCAATCTTTGTCTTTCTCTTTTCGACCATAGATAAGAGAGTGTTGGAGTGGCAGCAGTCACTGGAGTTTTTGCCGATAATATCAGTTTGTGACAAGACCTTGTTGGGGGTTTGTGCAATCATTAGGGTGACATCTCCCGATCCTTCCCCTCAAAGACTTTCTTTTCTTTGCTCTTGAGACCTCCTCATTTTGTCTTTCCCTTCTGATTGCTTCCTCTTTCTCGTCCATTTTTTCAGCGCTTTTAGGTATTCCTCTTCCCTCTTTTTGGCATCATCAAAGGAGAGAGGAACCCCTGGACACATACTAGCAAGCAGGAAGTCGAAGTGGCGATAGCCGAAGTTCGCTTCGAAGTGTCTGCGGAGTATGCTGCGATTTAAATCGAACGAGTAGCATTGGATTCAACTTTAAGCAACTTCATCTCGGCCATGAGAAGGGTGAATTTTCGATCCATGTTTTCTTCCATATGCGGGGAGCTCATTCTTATTTTGCTCACGCAGCAGCAGCCTTTATCTCAAGAAGTGTGAGATTCATGCATGTGCTCTATGTGTTCTCTTAGCTTTGACTATGCATCAAAGCATTCTCATTTCGCTGGACCAACGACTTGTTGAACAATGTTCAAATATCTAGCTTGTTCCACACGCATTGTTTGTTGTTGTTGCCACCACTCCCCGAGTCCGACTATTATACCTCTTAAGTCGCCAGTAGGTTGGCATCTCTGTTATCCGATCTCATGTCCATCGAGGCCTGGTGCCTCTCCATCCGTTCAATTTCAAAGCAAATAATGCTTTGAACACCTCCCGAACTTCGTTGTTCCCTCTGTGGCGGTGATGGCCAAGCGGCGTCAAAATCATAGTCATTTGGAACAATGGTATCTAATGGAATGACATGATCAGTGCGTGGAAAGCGCGAGATCTCTTTTTTCGACTCTTCGGGAGGTCGGGTACCTCGAGAGAGAATGGAAATGATTCTACGAATGAATCATCACGGGCCCTTTGGGATTTGTTCAATGATGAGTGGTGCGCGTGAAGTTCCTTGTGGAGTCGAACCCGCCACTTGGGGAGCTGCGTGATGGACTCTTTTTAGCCGGGTCTGTTGTGAAGTTGACCCGACTTGCCGAGCCTCATTTGTCTCCATGATTTTGTCGGTCTCACTGGTTTTTCCAATTGAGTTGATTTGGTCCTCGGCCTTATCAAAAGCGTCATCGGACGATGATGAGATTTCCATGGGTGGCTCATCATCAAAATTGAAAGTTTGACGAGTAGTCTTGAGGTCGACTTGCTCGTGGTTGGAACATCCTTAGTGAGTCTTTTAGATCGATCACTGGGGGATGACTCGGCTTCATCGTCTTCTTCCGATCCCGGAAAGGTTACATCGGGATTGTCCTGGGAATCGTGAAGCGCGCTTATCTCCTTTTCGAGGATGGATCAATGATAGCGGGAGGGATGTTCTCAGACTTGACTTGTTTACCCTGTGAAGTCTCAACCTCCCGTTGGCCTTCATTACCTCCCCGCAATCTCAATCGCGCGAGGCCTTGGACATCCCTTTCGACAGTGGTAGCTGTCTTAGGGTCTTCTGCGGTGGCATCCATTGGAGTTTCAACCCCATGGATTGCACTTCCATCGCCCAGTGTTAACTCCCGGGTTGTTCCTTCATGTGCCTCGACCGCATCGTAGCCGTCATTAGCCTTCGAGCGGTTGGCACCTCGGTGAGACAGTCTCTCAATCGTCCGAGCCGTTGATGACAACTTGCTTTGTGTACTTTGTGTTTGTTCCTTCTCCACTTCGCCTCCTAGATTCGTTGTGGAGTCATCTGCAAACATCCTCCGAGCTTGCCGGTGGAGAGTTTCCCCTCGGGCGCACCGGTGAGTGACTTGGAATGGGGTCACTCGTCTCCAAACTCCCTTGTTTTCTCTTCGAGTGTTCAGTTGGGTTGGGGTGGTAAGACACTTTCATTAGGGGTTGGCTCATTTGGGGTTCCCATTAACCCGATTTCATTGCCATTTCCTTAGTTCCTTCTTCCGAGTGAGTGGGAAGTAGTGGCAAAGAACAACACAGTGGCAATATGCCGCACCACTCCCATTGGGTCTATCTCCATTGTGTTTTGGAGGACTCTCCTGGTCCCTCCATCATTCTTTGTTCATGAAGGACTCGGATTCGTGCATTGCTTGCTGCATTTGCAACTCTTCTCGCGGGCAAAGAACAGGTCAGATCCTCATCGCTTACGATAGGGACGTCAAGGAGAGGACGTGTATGTTCGTGGTGCGGTGATAGAGGCAGATGCTGGCCTTCGTGACGTGCTTGACCTTCCTCTCTCTGTCTCTCCTCTCTCTTTGTCCTTGAAGATCTACTGGGATATCTCGTGCGATTTTCATCATCCAAAGTGCTTGGACCACGGTGGTCACTCCAAGAAAATTCATTAGTTCCTCTTCTTCTTAGATAAACTCGGCCATTGGAACTGTTCCTGGATCGACTTAACTTCCACTTCCTCCACTCGCAGACGATTTTGGATGTCTAGATAAGGTGGGGATAGGATCATCACATCATCATCTCTATCGCTTTCTTCTTGTTGTCCTCATTCTCGGGATAGAAGGTAGCAAGCTCACGGTGCTCCATTCTCACAATCGCATCCATTGCGGGGAGGGGATACGATCCTGTCAACAAAGCGAGTTAGATTTCTCGGCTACTTCTTGTGTCTCGATTGTTCGAACTACGATTGGGTCTTGATTTGCCTCTCGATAGCCTTCAAGCAGACTTGGTTGTTTCATTAATAATTGCTTTGGAGACTCTACTTCTCCCGATAGTCTCCCAGATTTTTGGTGAGTGGGTGACTCGGTCGTTTTTCAAGTTCGAATGCTTGAAGATTCTTCTTCTTCTCCTAGTTTGTACCGAGGGATTTCAGTTCGGAGAGAGTTTCTTCTAAGTCTTGGGCGGTGGGGGCTTGTCTTTGTTGTTTTCTTATGAGGAGGCGGCCGTCTTGGCTTATCGTTCTCCTCTTTTTTGGCCGGAGGAGAAGGTATTTGAGATTCCTTTCTCGGCCCTTCTTCTTTGGGGCATGAGACACGGCTGCGGGGGGTGACTGACCATTGGGGAAGGAGCAGATTTGGTTTTCTTTTTGTCTGCGGGGGCAGCGTGATTCTCTTAGCTTTTGCAGGGCGACTTTCTTTCTTTGGTGAAGAGGAAACGATTTGTATCTTGAGTGGTGGTGATTCCCCTCACTTGTATCGCCTCTCTTGGCGTAGCTCTCTCTCGTGCGCCGAGAGAGGTTTGATCTCGAATATCCTTTTGTTTACATGGAACGCATTTCCATGTCGAAGAGGACTCCTTTCACCTCCATCACCGCCAATCACCAGGCCATATCCCAAGGATCCTCGAACGAACCATCCTCCTTAAAGGATTTGTTCCTACAACTGGCGTAGTCTGCTGTAGACAAACTCAGCCCAGTTTACTTTCCTTTCTTCAATGATCGCGGCCATTACGATCAATTTTGCTTTGGATAGTTGGTCAAAGCCGCCAAACTTGATGTCTATGCATTTGGCAACTATGTCCAACAGTTTGTAGTCCTCCTCAAGACCTCTTGTTGGTGTGTAGACTATCTTATCAAAGATAGTCGGTCTTGGCTACTTCCTTCCAAGCAAACCAAGTCTACATCGGCTTCATTGATTTCTCGGTGCTCCTTCCGCCGGTAATGAGCAAGCGGTGTTCGCCAAATCTTTGGCGGAGATGATGAACTCCTTCCCGTGAACAGTGGATTTGATCCCCTCATCGTGAATTTCAGTTTTCACGTAGAACTGAGCGACCTCTTCCACATAGGTCATCGGGAGCTCCATCGTCAGAAATGGTTTTAGCCCGGACTTTTCGAGCTTTTCATCAATCTTCTTTATGAGGGCGTCATCGGACCCCTGTTTGACCATTCCCTCCAAATCCACAGTAGACCCAGTGTGGTTTTGCTTCCCTAGCTTGACGAAATCATAAGTCGATGCCATTTTTCAGTATTTCACGGAAAGAAACTTAGAAGTTGATTTGAAGATTGATAGGGTTTTGAGAGAGTTTTGCCTTTGCTTCTGAGAGAGAAATGAACAGTTTTGGTAATATGTGAGAGAAAAGGACGAAAATGGTTTAAGTATGGTTTCTGAAAGGACGTGCGGGTGGTTTTTGAAATGTGATCGAAATCAACGGCTTAGATTTTGCACGCCCGATTAGCATTTAATGTCTCGAATTTAATGCGGCAGCATTTATATCCAATCATAAGCTTGGTGTGCGGCTTTTGCTGTACACATCATCATTATCTTTGACGTCATTCTTAAAAACATTCCCGCTTAGTAAAAACGACTGCGTTTTTGTCACTTTGTTCATAAATGACTCAGCTTATCCCTTAGCTGATTTGACTCTTCTTGTCACAGTTCTCATAGTGACTCAAATTTGTCGCCTAATTCGGTATAGTTGTTTTTCCGACACGATCGATTCATTTAGGCGATATTGAGAATTTGACTCTTTTTCCCTTTTTGTGTTTCATTTCCTTTCTTTGAGTCTTCCGAGTGTTAGCTCACTCAATTAGCCCTAACTCATGCTTGAGTTCTTCAAATCTTGACTCACATAATGGTTTTGTGAATATGTCGCCTAATGCTTGTTTATCGGTTGAAATATATTCCAAGGTGATGTCTTTCTTTTCAACATGATCTCTTATGAAGTGATATCGACATCGATATGCTTTGTTCTTGAGTGCAACACAGATTTTGAGTGATTGCAATTGAACTTGTGTTATCACACATGATTGGAATTTCCTTTTCTTCAATTTCATAGTCTCTCGGTGATGTCTCATCCATAGGATTTGGGCACAACTTGTTTGCCCATGACTATGTATTCTCGCTTCAATTTGTAGAGGTGGCTATTGAATTTTGTTTTTTGCTAAACCAAGAAATTAGCCTTTGTTTCCAAGCATTTGACATGTACTGAGGTGCTCTTCCTGTCAACTCTACATCCAACATAGTCGTAGTCCGAATAGCCAATTAACTTGAATCCACCTTCCTTTGGATACCATAAGCCAACTTCTTGGCTTCCTTTCAAATATCTCTTAGCTGCAGTCATATGGCTCTCTTTTGGAGCAGATTGAAATCTTGCACATACACCTACAAAGAAAGGTGATGTCCGCCCGCTTCTTTGTGAGATAAAGCAATGATCCAATAAGTGCTCGTATCTTGTTTGATCTGAGGCTTGCCATCCGCATCCATGTCCATTTTGATCGATGTATTCATTGGTATTTTCATAGAAGACTTCTCTTCCATACCAAATTTCTTCATTAAATCTCGGTGTATTTTATTTGACTTATGAAGGTTCCATCCTTGTTTTCACTTGGAGTCCAAGGAAGAATGTCGACTCTCCCATCATGCTCATTTCGAATTTGCTTTGCATGAGGTTTGAAAATTTTTCACATGACTCTTTGTTTGTGGATCCAAAAATGATGTCATGCACATATATTTGAACAAGCAAAGATGCTCTTCTTGTCTTGAATTTACGACAGTGTTCTATCTACTTTTCCTTTCGTGAATCAATTCTCGATTAGGAATTGTGACAAGGTATCATACCATGCTCGGGTGCCTGTTTCAATCCATACGAGCTTTCTTGAGTTTGTATACCTTATCTCCAAGAGTCTTCTCTCGCTCAAATCCTAGAGGTTGTTCAACATACACTTCTTCTTCCAATAAACCATTTAGGAATGCACTTTTTACATCCATCTGATATACAATAAAATTCTTGTGAGCTGCATAGGCAAGAAACATCCTAATAGCTTCCAATCTTGCTACAGGGGCAAATGTTTCATCAACATCTATCCCTTCTTCTTGGCAATATCCTTTGGCTACTAATCTTGCTTTGTTTCTTACCACAGAACCTTCCTCGTTCAACTTGTTCCTGAACACCCATTTAGTGCCAATAACATTTTGATGGGTGGGTCTTTGAACCAACTCCCATATTTTATTTCTTTCAAACTGATTCAGCTCTTCTTGCATAGATTGAATCTAATGTGTGTCATCCAATGCTTGTGACACATCTTTAGGCTCTATTTGAGAGATAAAGCATGTGAACATGGCTTCTTGTTGAGTTCTCGATCTTGTTTTGACACCTTCTCTTATATCTCCAATGACAAGTTCGTGGATGGTCTCTCACCATCTTACATCGAGGTTGGAGTAGGTTAGCCGGATTGATCGTCTAGCGAGTTGTGTTGCTTTGATCAGCTCTCTCGCAATCACTTAGCTACAAATTTTCCAAATTGTTTATGAGACTAAGCTATCTCATCTTCATCCGAGTTTATAATTCCGGCTTGGCTTGCCTTCAAAGATAGGGACTTTTCGTATGGTTGGATAATTGACTTATTAGCCGACTCTTCAACGTCTTCTCCATTTACATTTGGTTCATCGAATACCACATGAATGGATTCCTCTCGCAACCATAGTCCTCTTGTTGAGTACTCAGTAGGCTTTGCTTTGGTGAGTATCCCAAGAAGATACCTTCATCGCCTTTAGCATCAAAAGCCTTTAGATTATCTTTACCATTGTTATGGATGAAGCATTTACATCCAAATATTTTAAAATATGCAACAATTGGTTTTCTCCCGTCCAAATCTCATAGGGAGTCTTTGTCACCGTCTATTTATCATGCATCTATTTTGAGTGTAGCATGTTGTGTTTATTGCTTTAGCCCAAAATCTTTTAGGTAGCCCCGCTTCGCTAACATGGTCCTTGCCGCTTCTTTGAGAGTTCTATTCTTCTTTCTCTGCGACTCCATTCTCATTGTGGAGTCCTTCTGCAGATAATTCATGACCAATGCCATTTTCAATACAATACTCGAGTTATTATACCATTGACAAACTCGGTTCCTCCGCACGATCTTATTTTGATAATGGTTTGGCTCTTCTCATTTTGAATCCTCTTCATCATTTGTGGTAGTTTTCGAGAGTTTCTTTCTTCTTACACATGAATATTGTCCATGTATATCTTGAGTAGTCATCTACTACCACCAAGGTATATTTCTTCCCACTTATGCTAGTTGGTTCAACTGGACCAAATAGATCCATATGTACTTGAGATGCAATATCCTTGTTGAAGATAGACATGCCTTTTCTTTGAATGATGATTTGATTTGTTTTCCTTCGACATGTGTCACATATACTCTCCTTTTTGTATACCGAGTCCGGAAGTCCTTTCACAAGATTGCTTTCGCAAGCTTGTTAATTGTTTTGAAATTCGGGTGACTCGGCTTCTTGTGCCACGGCCTAACTTGATTCAAGGGTTTTGTGCTCTTTTGCTATGACAGTGCTTGGTGTTCTTGTTGACCAATCCACGATATACATGTTCTTTTGTCCGCATCCTTGCAACACAACTTCACTTGATTCTCAGTATCCTTGATTTGGCATATACCCATGTTAAATCCAACATTATAGCCCTTGTATACTTAGCTTGATTGAAATTGAGTCCTTCAACATATGCAACATCCGTGATTTCTAATCCATTTTCTTGATGGATCCAATGCCTCTTATTTCTCCCGAGCTTCATTTCCTCCAAATATGACTTTTGCTCCTTTAACTTCCTTGAATTTTGACAGATTTTTCTTGTTTCTGTCATATGTCGAATGCGACCACTATCCATGTACCAGGTTCCTTGGCACTCATTTTCCTTGAACCCGCAAACAAGGAAATTAAGTTTTAGGTACCGATACTTGTCTGGTCCCGAGGGGTTAGTATTGTAAGATGATCCAACCAACCTATAGCCAAATGATTTGGCTCTAAGGGGTTGCCATCTATCTGCCATAATCATAATTAATTTTGGCAAATTGCTTGGGGATTCTAGGTTCATACAAATTGTCTCTTTGTCTCAGTATGCTCGTATATGTGTTTTAGCAATTGCCTTCTTTGGGTAGTTGTGATGTATCCGAGTGTAGTGCCTAGTTGCATATGTGTCCGATGAAAGCTCTTATACCTTTGGAATGGCCTTTCTTTGAGTTCTAGGCCTTTGCCATTTGGGCTTATATTCCATAGGTCTTTGCCGATAGTTTACATCATTCCAATCACTTGGCTTGGATATTTTCTACCATTCCCATCAAATGTGTTTCCTTTACGAGAACTTAAGGGTTTTTGGTCGCCTGTTTCTTCTTTACGAGTATTTCTGTTTGGAGTTTCTTTGAGGAACTCGGTGAATTTTTTCTCGCTTGTCCTCTCAAAGACACTCAATCGGTCGTTTTCCTTTTCCTTTATAACCAATGCCGTTTGCTTGCAATTATGCTTTGGAATAAAATGTGTGCACCATTTGGAGTTTTGGATTTTTGAGATACTTCATTGCTTGAGGATCCTTTTTCAAAATCACTTTTGGAGCTTGACATAGCACGAGAGGAATTAAATCCTAAGCCTGTCTTGTCTCCACATTCTCTTTGGCTCATGATAAGATCATCCAATGACTTAGATGCCTTAGTGAATGAGGTAATCACATTTTTGAGGTCATTCTCCCTCTTTTCTATGGGCTATTTTTCGCCATTAGCTTGGCATTTTCGGCCTTTAAACTTTTATTATCATCACTATTTGACTTAGAGTACTCGGCTCCTCGGTCATTTGTGAGTTTTGCTCTTGAGTAGGATGTTTTCCTCATTTAGTAGTGTGTGTGAGGATTTAATGTGTTCAAAATCTTTCATCATTTTGCCTAATGAATCATAAAGATCGAGTGGGTGATGAAGTGTGTGTGTCACGATCACTATCACTAGAACGAGTGTGATGAGTCGAGTGTACCTCATCTTCTTGGTTAGGTTGGTCTTGTTCCTTGGCCATCGACGGATCAAGGCTTCTTCTTGAGAGTCACTTGAGTAGTTAGCTTCACTACTTTCTCGAGTCGCCTATGTCTCTTGACTTGGCTATCTCGTGATCTCTCTGACCAACATTGCCTTTTTTTTTCTTGCCTTCTTTCTCTCAAGACTTTTCTTTCTTCTTCATTCTCGTATTTGTTGACTACAGATACGGGCAATCAATGGCATAGTGACCGGTTGCCTAAGGTTCAAAGATAGATATTCAACCTTTTGATCGACTCTTTCCATTCTTGGATTGCCGCCCCTCCGATATTGACTTTTTGATGATTTGTTCTCTTGGTTGGCCTATCTTCCCTTGACTTGGAGGGAGCTGAGTGTCTTTTGGAGGATTCGCCCTTGCCTCTCTTGTAGTTCTTATTGAAGAACTTGTTGAACCTTTTAACCAATAGGGCTATTTCCTCTGAGTCAATGACTTCTTTGACCTCGCTCTCTTGCCATCCTTAACAATTAGAGCAAATTGTTTTGGGTACAAATTTGTCTCTTCCTGGTCTTTTCTTCTCAGCTCAAATTCGTAGGCTTTGAGGTCTGAGAATAGCTCATGGTTGGATGTCTTTGATAGGTCCATGGAATGTCTTAGTGCCATGACCTTCATTTCCCATTCAGCTGGGAGACTTTTTAGGATCTTCATACACATTTCCTTCTGTGTATATTCTTTTCCAAGAGCAGATAGCTCCTTGGTAATTTATGTGAACCGAGCATCCAGTTGATCCAGGTTCTCTCCTGTGATCATTTTGAAATTCTCAAATTTCTGTACAGCCTTCACAAATCAATGTTAGCTTGTCCCAGATTTCTTTAGCCGTTTTGCATGATTTGACTTTATTAAGCATGGCTTTGTCCAAGGTTTTGTAAAAAATATACTTGGCCACATTGTCTAGGTTGTATCTTTTTCTGTCATCATTTGTCCATTCAGCTCTTGGTTTTTCAACCATAGCTGGTCTAGGAGCGACATCCTCTTCACCTTCATTTGCAGCTCTTCTTACAGCTGTGTTCACTTTTAAAATTTGTAGTGGCCCATCCTCTATCACTATCCACATCTCATCATGTAATGCTGATAGATGAGCCTGCATACGAATTTCCAATCATCAAATTCTTCAATTGTGAACATAGGGATACGTGTCAAATTTGCTTCCATGATAATAACTTTTGATAATAAAAAGAGTTTTGAAAACTTAAGTACTAAAACAGACTTTGAAAAATTTGGAGATCTAGTTCAAGAACTGCGGAAGGCTCAATGAACCAACCGCTCCGATACCACTTGTAGGTCCCAAGGGGTGTGAGTGTAAGGTTTAGAAGGGGAGTTGAATAAACCTTACCAACTTTTCGATTTAGTCCTTTTTAAAGTTCGAGTTGATACTACACGGCCGAGTCCTTGGTGGATAGCCAATTTAGTTAATCAAGAGAGTTAGTCACTCAACAGACTGATCGAGCCGTTGATAGAATAACTCATTGTTAAGATGAATTAGCTCAACTGCAGATTTGTTTTATTGGAAGACTTTACACCCTTAAAATTGATTTAGTAAAGATTTAATACTTGGTTTTAGTACTTAGGGATAATCAAGTGGATAGCAAATTTATCAACAGAGTTAAACAAATAAGATGCAGGAATTAAAGTCTTTGAAATGTAAATGACACGATAAGATTTTATAGAGGTTCGAATATGGGGTAATTCTTCTACTCCTCTCTTCTCCAACTCCGCAGGAATCCACTAAGTATTGATCATTATACAAAGTGGTAATAGTCCGATACAAGTCTTGATCACGCGGTGACTTGATCCTTTGGGACTCGGGCCCCGGAGATTCCTTGGTCACGCACCTTGGTGGCTTCTCGTGACGACTCGGCCTTCTTCACAGGGCGGTTGCCTTGCTACTACTCACTTGCTCAAGCTTTTTGGATTGGATCACGAAGCCCTCCAAAAACTCGAGACCGGTTCGACCTTGAACCTTCCTACAATCCTCCGCGGAATGTAGACCCTTTTCTTCAAAAGTTTCCTCTTCAACCGATAGAAGTTATCTTTCCTTCACGGTGAGTGTTGGATTGATTTCCTTCAAGTGTAGGCTTGAGAATTAATCTTGAATGATCTTTGAGAATATTTCGACATAGTTCAAATGTTAGCTTGAATGTTCGTGGTTCGTGTAATCAAGGTCTTCTCTTCTCGAGTCATTCCTCGGCCTTTTATAGTGATCTTTCAAAAATCGCCCGTTGAAGAGGTAGGCTTATTTTTGAAAGTCACTTGTGGTCGTTGGCTTGTCTTGTTGCGATCCTTGGAATTGCCACTTCCTCGTATGAATTGTTCTTGACTTTTCGAGTTCGACACGGTGTAGTGCTTTCCATTGGTTCATTCCCCTTGCACGCTTCTCGGGATCGAGCACTTCGAGAAAGGTAGCATGGAGGTATTACTTGTTTAAGTAATTCTCTTGATTTACGCAACGGATCTCTTTCGATTATCTCGACTTGATCGCATTTCCTTGCTTTCCCAGGTGACTTAGAGTCGACTTTCAATCATGGATGACTCTTGTCACTTCAACTTGAGACTTGGCTATCTTGAGTTGATTCGACCGATACTTTACTCAACCGCATCTCGCTTGCACCTTGATCGAGTTCCCGTCTTCTCTTCTTTGCCATACTCATTGTTGTCTTGCAAATGAGTCTTCCTTCTAGTCTCTAGTTGTCTTCTTGCATGTTTAGGCATAGCCGACTTAAATCACTTGACCAAATTTTTATTTGTTACAATGCGATTTACAACAAAAAATGGGGTGCCAACTTCCTAGTTTAAGTTTTACATGGCATTCATCAAAATCTAAACAATAAATTTCCCAACAAGAACCGGTCAGGCGGAAGACTCAATGAACGAACCGCTCTAATACCACTTGTAGGTCCCAAGGGGTGTGAGTGTAAGGTTTAGAAGGGGGTTGAATAAACCTTACCAACTTTTCGATTTAGTCCTTTTTAAAGTTCGAGTTGATACTACACATTTGTGTCCTTGGTGGATAGCCAATTTAGTTAATCAAGAGAGTTAGTCACTCAACAGACTGATCGAGTGGTGTTGATAGAATAACTCATTTGTTAAGATCGAATTAGCTCAATGCATTTGTTTTCATTTGGAAGACTTTACACCCTTAAAATTGATTTAGTAAAGATTTAATACTTGGTTTTAGTACTTAGGGATTCTCAATTGGATAGCAAATTTATCACAGAGTTAAACAAATAAGATCACGCAGGAATTAAAGTCTTTGAAATGTAAATGACACGATAAGATTTTATAGAGGTTTGAAGATGGGGTAATTCTTCTACTCCTCTCTTCTCCAACTCCTGGAGGAATCCACTAAGTATTGATCAAGATACAAAGTGGTAACAGTCCCGGATACAAGTCTTGATCACGCACGGTGACTTGATCCTTTGGGACTCGACCTGGAGATGCCTTGGTCACGCTTGGTGGCTTCTCGTGACGACTCGGCCTTCTTCTTCACAGGGTTTGCCTTGCTACTACTGACTCACTTGCTCAAGCTCTTTGGATTTGATCACGAAGCCCTCCAAAAACTCGAGATCGGTTCGACCTTGAACCTTTCTACAATTCTCCTTGGAATGTAGACCCATTTTCTTCAAAGGTTTCCTCTTCAACCGATTGAAGCTATCTTTCCTTCACGGTGAGTGTTGGATTGATTTTCTTCCGATGTAGGCTTGAGGATTAATCCTGAATGATTTGAGAATATTAAAAATGTCTTCTTGAAATGTTCGTGATTCAGGTAGTCAAGGCTCTTTTTTTTTTCTCAGAGTCATTCCTCAGCCTTTTATAGTGATCTTTCAAAAATCTGCCCGTTGAAGAGATAGGCTTATTTTTGAAAGTCACTTGTGGTCGTTGGCTTGTCTTGTTGCAGTCCTTGGAATTGCCACTTCCTCGTATGAATTGTTCTTCAGCATTTCAGAGTTCTGACACGGTGTAATGCTTCCCATTGGTTCATTCCCCTTGCACGCTTCTGGGACTGAGCACTTCGAGAAAGGTAGCATCGAGGTATTACTTGTTTAAGTAATTCTCTTGATTTTTGTGCAACGGATCTCTTTCAGATTATCTCGACTTGATCGCATTTCCTTGTTTTCCCAGGTGACTTAGAGTCGACTTTCAATCATTGGATGACTCTTGTCACTTCAACTTGAGACTTGGCTATCTTGAGTTGACTTCATCGATACTTTACTCACCGCATCTGTTTGCACCTTGATCGAGTTCTGTCTTTCTTCTTTGCCATACTCGGTTGTCTTGCAATGAGTCTTCCTTCTAGTCTCCGATTGTCTTCTTGCATGTTTAGGCACGGTGACTTAACTCACTTGACCAGCCCTATTTGTTACAATGCAAGTTTACAACAAAAATGGGGTGCCAACTTCCTAGTTTAAGTTTTACATGGCATTCATCAAAATCTAAACAATAAATTTACCAACATCTCAAAATGCGTGGATATGAAGTTTGGCAGTTTCAATCAACTGTCAAAGACTAAGCTGATCGTCATGGCTGCGATCATGCAAGGGAAAAAAGTTAACTGGGCTGAGTTTGTATACAGCAGACTCTGCCAGAACGTTGCAAATAAATCATTCAAGGAGGATGGATCCTTTGGAGGATCACTCGGCTATGGCCTAGTTATTGGCCACTTGATTGAAGTGAAGGGCATTCCCCTTCAGCATGGAAAACCTTTCCATGTAAATAAAAAGATGTTTAGGGCTAACCTTTTAGGAGCCCAAAAGAGAGCCCATGCGAAGAGGGTGGACACCAGTGAGGGGGAATCAGCTGACCCCGAGGAAACAACTGTTGCCTCCCCTTCGAAGAAGAAAGCTGCCCCTTCAGTTGCAAAGAAGAAAGTTGCCCCTGCAGCAAAGACAAAAGATGCACCTACCCCAACAGTCGTGTTTCCTGCCCACGCAGCCGAGGTGGAGAAGGAAGCCCAAATACCTTCTCCGGCCATCAGAAAGAAGAGGACTGCCAAGCCAAGAAAGGCAGCTCCACCGTCAAAGAAAGATGCTCGACCCTGTTGCGCGAGGAATGCGAGGAAGAAGTATCCGAACTAGAACTTCCTCTGGTAAGGACAAAAGAAGAAGAAGAATCACCAAGCTCTCGGAGCTTGAAAAGACAGCGATGAGTCTCGCTACTCACCGAGAAAATCTCGAGCTCGAAGAAGTGCGGTCTCCGAAGTTATTGAAGAACAACCAAGTCTCGTCAAGATAATCGGCAGAGACAAGTCGAGACCAGTGTGGGATGAGAATAACTGCGGATGAAGAAGTGGCGGAGACAATGAGAATCCCCCTGCCGAATGGATCGTGTCTCCACCGCCCCTGTGATCTTTCTTTGAAGGAGAAGAGAAGCAGAGTTTGTTACCATCCATTCCTGAAACAGAAAGAAAGTAAGATGATGAAGATGATGATGTGATTGTTGTTTCTCCTGTGTACCCAGACATTCAGCGTCGTCTGCGTGAATGTCGAGCATGGAAGATGAGTCGCTCGAGGGTAAGGAAGAGGAAGAATTGCTGAAATTCCTAGGATTGACCACCGTAAGATAACTGCCTGGATATCATGCATATCTTCAAGGAGAAAGAAAAGGAGAGGTTAGCAGAGGAAGCTGAAGCTCATGAGAAATCCAACATTTGTCCTCTCACTGGAACAAGTGACCATACTCATCCTCACATCGATATGCTTTCGGGGAGTGATGAGGACATGGATCCGGTTGCTGCAAAGGAGAAGTTGGACATGCAGCAAGCCATGATGGAATCTGTAGGTCCCAAGGGGTGTGAGTGTAAGGTTTAGAATGGGGGGTTGAATAAACCTTACCAAATTTTCTTTTTAGTCCTTTTAAAAGTTCGAGTTGATACTACACAGTGTCCTAGGTGGACAGACCAATTTAGTTAATCAGTAGAGTTAGTCACTCAACAGGACTCGATCGAGTTTGTTGATAGAATAACTCATTGTTAAGATCGAATTAGCTCAAGCGTGGTTTGTTTTCAGCCGGAAGACTTAACACCCTTAAGTTTGGTTTAGTAGAGATTTAAAGCTTGATTTAGTACTTAGAAATTATCTAATGGATAGCAAATATGTCACAGAATTAAACAAATATGATGCAGGAATTAAAGTCTTTGAAATGTAAATGACACGATAAATTATTATAGAGGTTCGAAGATGGGGTAATTCTTCTACTCCTCTCTTCTCCAACCACGGAGGAATCCACTAGATATTGATCAAGATATACAAAGTGGTAACGATCCGGATACAAGTCTTGATCACACACGGTGACTTGATCCTTCGGGACTCACCGAGATGCCTTGGTCACTCGGTGGCTTCTCGTGACGACTCGGTGGCTTCTCGTGACGACTCGGCCTTCTTCACAGTTGCCTTGCTACTACTGACCCACTTGCTCAAGCTCTTTGGATTTGATCATGAAGCCCTCCAAAAGCTCAAGACTTGGTTCGACCTTGAACCTTCTTACAATCCTTCGTGGAATGTAGACCCCCTTTTCTTCTAAAGTTTCTTCTTCAACGATTGAAGCTATCTTTCCTTCACGGTGAGTGTTGGATTGATTTTCTTCGTAATGTAGGCTTGAGGATTAATCTTGAATGATTTGAGAATATCTTAGGTTACTGATTCGAGATATTTTCTTGAATGTTCGTGGGTTCATGTAACCTTCGTGAACTTTTTCTCGAGTTATTCCTCGCCTTTTATAGTGATCTTTTTAAAAATCGCCCGTTGAAGAGATAGGCTTATTTTTGAAAGTCACTTGTGGTCGTTGGCTTGTCTTGTTGCGATCCTTGGAATTGCCATTTCCTCGTATGAATTGTTCTTGACTTTTCGAGTTCGACACGGTGTAGTGCTTCCCATTGGTTTATTCCTTTTGCACGCTTCTCGGGATCGAGCACTTCGAGAAAGGTAACATGCAGATATTACTTGTTTAAGTAATTTTTGATTTCTCGCGGCAATGGATTTTTTTGATTATCTCGACTTGATTGCATTTCCTTGCTTTCCCTAGGTGACTTAGAGTCGACTTCCGGTCATTGGATGACTCTTGTCACTTCAACTTGAGACTTGGCTTATCTTGAGTTGACTTGACCGATACTCCTCTCATTGCATCTTAGTGCTCCTTGATCGAGTTCCGTCTTCTCTTCTTTGCCATACTCATTTGTCTTGTAGCGGAGTCTTCCTTCTAGTCTCCGGTTGTCTTCTTGCATGTTTGGGCATAGCCGACTTAACTCACTTGACCAGCCCTATTTATTACAATGCGATTTACAACAAAAATGGGGTGCCAACTTCCTATTCTAAGTTTTACATGGCATTCATCAAAATCTAAACAATAAATTTCCCAACAATTTCCCCTTTTTGATGATGCCAAAACTTAAAACATTCAAAATGTAAATAGCAAAGATACATACGAGATAGTGCATTCACATAGAATGTATGCGTAGAATCAATCCTTTTATTGGTCATAACATTCTTGTTCTTTTACACAATGTTTACAAGGTGTATCGAGCAAACATTTGTCTACACAAAAAGATAGAGAATTTCTGACTTTATTGCGAAGACTTACATAGTATGTATTTACATAGTAAAATACATGAAGGGGTGGACAAGAACACTTCATCTCCTTCGCCTCCTTCTTTTCTTTCATCTTCTTCTGTCATCTTCGGTCTTCTTCTCTTTTTCTCATCTTCACCGCTTCTTCTTCTTTTTTCATAAGCCTTAGGGCAGCTTCATCTCTTCTTAATCTCTCTTGTCTTGCCTCCCATAGCTGAGTTTGTCTCTTATTTTTTCTTCTATTCTTTTCGCATACTCGGATTGCTTTTAGCCACTTGCGATTGGCTACTTGGTCAAGACCGGCCCAGAGATCCCTCCTTTCTTGCACGGATCTATGTACTCAATGTTTTTGGGCGAGGCCCCAGTCCGAAACCTCTTCCTCCACCCTTTGTTTCTTCCTCTTCCTCGGGCGTGTATTGTATCGGGGTCTTCTTCTTTCCAAAACCGAGTGACTAGCGAAGTGACCCAGAGTAATAGCGCCGTAGTAGTCTCACGCTGTGAGCTTCTTCACATAGCGTGAGACCCTTTTCCCTCAAAGACAAGTCCCAAGCTTGAGCCATGGACATGTTTGCAAAGTATCTTTCGATGCGGCGTTTTAAATTCATCAACGATCTTGGCTCGGTTCAAAGATCTTAGATGGCATAAGTGTCTCGCTTCTCTTTGGAATGCCTCCATGTTATTTCAAGATATTCATAACTCGGGCATCCATCCTTCCTTCCACTTCCTCCATCCCCGCTTCAATTGTCTTTCTCTTTTCACCATAGATATAGCAGAGTGTTGGAGTGGCAGTCAGTGGGAGTTTTTTTGATAATATCATTTTGTGACAAGACCTTGTTGGGGGTTTGTGCAATCATTAAGGTCACATCTCTCGATTCTTCCCCTCAACAGACTTTCCTTTCTTTTTCCTTGTAACTTTCGGTTGTCTTTCCCTTCACAGCTTGCTCCTCCTTTTCGACTTCAGATCTTTTTAGCGCTTTAAAGTATTCATCTTCCCCTTTTTGGCATCATCAAAGGAGAGAGGAACCCCCGAAACATCTTGCAAAGGGAAGTCGAGCCTGGCGATAGCCGAGTTCGCCTCGAGTCTGCGGAGTATGCGGCACGAAGTTGAGCGAGTAGCGTTGGACTCTGCTGAAATTAGCTTCATCTCAGCCATGAGAAGGCTGAATTTTCTATCTATGTTTTCTTCCATACGCTGGAGATCACTCTTATTTTGCTCACGCAGCAGCTTTATCTCAGCAGTGTGAGCTTCATGCATGTGCTCAATGTGTTCTCTCAATTTTGTTTTTGTATCAGCATTCTTAGCTCTCCATACCAGCAGCTTGTTGAACAATGTTCTGAAATATCTAGCTTGTTCCACACGCATTGTTTGCTGTTGTTTCCACCATTCCCTAATTCGGACTGTTATGCCTCTCATGTCAGCACTAAGGTTGGCATCTCTGTTATCCAGTCTCATGTCCATAGAGGCCTGGTGCCTCTCCATCCGTTCAATTTCAGCAAATAATGCTTTGAACACCTCCTCGAACTTCATTTGTTTCTTCCGTTGCAGGCGGTGACCTGACGGCCACGTCAAAGTCATCAAAGTCATAGTTTGGAAGAACAGGATCTGGTCTGTGGAAGCGCGCGAGATCGTTCTCTGACTCGTCAGGGAGGTCGGGTACCTCTAGAGAGAAAGGAAATGATTCTACAAAGGAATCATCACGGCCAACTAGGATTTGTTCAATGATGAGAGGTGCGCGTGAAGTTCCTTTTGGAGTCGAACTGTTGCGGCTTGGGGAGCTGCGCAGTGGACTCTGTTTGGTGGGGTTTGTTGTGAAGTTGACCCCTTGCCGAGCCGGCTTTCTCAACAGCCTTCGGTCTTATTTGGTTTCTCCAATTGAGTTGGATGGTCCTCGGCCTTATCGGAGCGCGTCATCGGACGATGATGAGATTTCCATTGGTGGCTCATCATCGATTGAAAGTTTGACGAGTAGTCTTGAGATCGACTTGCTCGTGCTTGGAACATCCTCGGTGAGTCTTTTGGATGCTGTCACGGGGATGACTCAGCTTCTTCTTCGCCGCTTCCGATCCTAGAAAAGTTACATCGGGATTATCCTGGGAATCATGAAGCGCGCTTATCTCCTTTTCGAGATGGATCAATGATAGCGGGAGGGATGTTCTCTACTTGACTTCTTTACCCCGGGAAGTCTCAACCTCCCGTTGGCCTTCATTACCTCCTCGTAGTCTCAACTGCAGCGAGGCTTGGACCTCCCTTTCGACAGTGTCACTGTCTTAGGGTCTTCTCGTGGTGGCATCCATTGGAGTCTCAACCCCAGGATTGCACTTTCATCGCCCAGTGTTAACTCCCGGGGTTGTTCCGTCTCGTGCCTCGATCGCATCGCAGCGTCATTAGCCTTCGTGAGCGGTTGGCACCTCACCAGACAGTCTCAATCGCCTCGAGCTTCGTTGATGGCAACTTGTTGTGTATTTTGTGTTTGTACATTCTCCACTTCGCCTCCTAGATTCGTTGTGGAGTCATCTGCAGCATCCTCCGACCTTGCTGCGGTGGAGGGAGTTTCCCCAGCCGGGCGCACCACCGGTGAGTGACTTGGAATGGGGTCACTCGTCTCCAAACTCCCGGTCATTGTTTTTACTGAGTGTTCGGCCGTTGGGGCAGGTGGTAAGACACCTTCATTAGGGGTTAGCTCGATGGGGTCCCCACTAACCCGATTTCATCGCCATTTCCCTTAAATCCTTCTTCCGAGTGAGTGGGAAGTGGTGGCAAAGAACAACGGTGGCGATTTGCCGCACTACTCCCATTGGATCAATTTCAAGCGTGTTTTGGAGGACTCTCCTGGTCCCTCCATCATGCTTCTCATGAAGAATTCTCGATTCATGCATTGCTTGTTGCATTTGCAACTCTTTACGTGGCGGCAGAGGTCCAGATCCTCATCATCGCCCGATAAGACATCAAGGAGATGATGTGTGTGTTCGTGGTGCGGTGATAGGCGGATCTTGGCCTTCTCACGTGCCTCGCCTTCCTCTCGCACTGTCTCTCCTTCTCCTTATCCTTGAAGATCCGCAAGATATCTTTGCGTTTTCTTTATCCAAATCTTGAGATCACAGAGGTCACCCGAGGAAGTTCAAATAGATTCTTCTTCTTCTATAAATTCAGGCCATTGAACTGGTCCCTTGATTGACTCAATTTCCACTTCCTCCACTCGCAGACGATTTTGGATGTCCAGGTAAGGTGGGGATAGGATCATCACATCACTATCATCTCTATCGCCTTCTTTTTGTGTCTCGGTCTTTGTGCGAACTACAATTTGTGTCTTGATTTACCTCTGCTGATCGCTTTCACAGACTTAGTTGTTTCATCTATAATATCGGAGACTCTACTTCTCCAGCGATCTCCCGATCTGCCCGGTGAGTGGTCGACTCGGTCGGTTTCTCAAGCTCGGAGTGCTTGATGAATCTTCTTCGTCTCTAGTTTGTACCGAGGGATTTACGGTTCGAGAGAGTTTTTCCGAGTCTTGGGCGGCGGGGGACGGTCTTTGGTGTTTTCTTATGAGGAGTGGCCATCTTGGCTTATCGTTCTCCTCTTTTTGACGATCGGAGAAGGTAGTTGAGAGTCCTTCTCGATCACGGCCGCTTCTTTGAGGCGGGAGACACGGCTACGGCGCGCAGTGACTCGGCTGCGGGCGGGAGCGGGTTTGTTTTTCTTTCTTTGCGAGGAGAGTGATCTTCTTAGCAGTGCGCAGGGGCGTGATTCTCTTAGCGGCCGCAGGGCGCTTTTCTTCTTTGGTGGAGAGGAAGTTTGTATCTTGGTGGTGATTCCCCCTCACTCGTGTCGACTCTCTTGGCGTAGGCTCTCTTCGTGCGCGGAGAGGTTTGATCTCGAACATCCTCTTGTTTACATGGAACGCCTTTCCATGTCTAAGAGGGACTCCTTTCACCTCCATCGTCGGCCAATCACAGGCCATATCCTAGGATCCTCCAAATGCACCATCTTCTTTGAAGGATTTGTTCCCTACATTCGGCATAGTCGGTTGTAGACAAACTCGATCCATTTATTTTCCTTTCTTCAATGATCGCAGCCATTACAATCAACTTTGCTTTTGTGAGTTGGTCAAGCCGCCAAATTTGATGTCTATGCATTTGGCAACTATGTCCAACGGCTTGTGGTAATCCTCCTTCGGCGACCTCTTGTTTTGTTGTGTAGACTATTTTATCAAAGATAGTCGGATTTGGCTACTTCCCTCCGGCAAGAAGCCAGGTCTACATCACTTCGTTGATTTTCGATGCTCCTTCCGCTTCGGTAATGAGCGGTGTTCGGCCAAATCCTTGGCGAGAGATGGTGAACTTCTTTCCGTGAACAGAGGATCTTATCCCTTCATCGTGAATCTCGGCGTTCACGAGAAGCGTGCGACCTCTTCCACATAGGTCATCGAGAACTCCATCGTCGAGAAATGGTTTCACCCAGGCGTTTCGAGCTTTTCGGCGATTTTCTTTATGAGGCGTCATCGGACCCCTGTTTGACCATGCCCCTCGAAATCCACTGGCCGACCCTGTGTGGATTTGCTTTCCTAGCTTGACAAAATCATAGGTTGATGCCATTTTTCAGGATTTCACCGAAAAGAAACTTAGAAATTTGATTTGAATACTGAGAGGGTTTTGAGAGGGTTTTGCCTTTGTTTCTGAGATAGAAATGAACCGTTTTGGTGATATGTGAGAGAAAACAGACGAAAATGGGTTAAGTATGGTTTCTGGAAGGACGTGCGGGTGGTTTTTTGAAATGTGATCGAAATCAACGGCTTAGATTTTGCATGCCGATTAGCATTTAATGTCTCGAATTTAATGCGGCAGCATTTATATCCAATCATAAGCTTGGTATGCAGCTTTTTGTCTGTACACATCATCATTATGCTGATGTCATTCTTAAAAACATTCCCGCTTAGTAAAAATGACTGCGTTTTTGTCACTTTGCTCATAAATGACTCAAACTTATCCCTTAGCCGATTTAACTCTTATGGTCACATTTCTCTCAAATGACTCATTTGTCACCTAATTCGGTATAGTTGTCTCCGACATGGTGATTCATTTAGGCGATTTTGAGAATTGATCCTCTTTCTCTTTTTGGTGTTCAATTTCTTTTCTTTGAGTCTTCCGAGTGTCACCACTCGATTAACCCTAACTCATGCTTGAGTTCTTCAAATCTTGACTCACATAATGGTTTTGTGAATATGTCACCAACTGTTTTATCGGTTGAGATATATTCAATATGATGTCCTTCTTTTCAACATGATCTCTTATGAAGTGATATCGACATCGATATGCTTTGTTCTTGAGTGCAACACAGATTCTCGAGTGATTGCAATTGCACTTGTGTTATCACACATGATTGGAATTTCCTTTTCTTCAACTTCATAGTCTCTCATTTCTTTGTCTCATCCATAGGACTTGAGCAACAAATTTGCCCAGCCTATGTATTCTCGGGCTTCTTTTGTAGAGGTGGCTATTGAATTTTGCTTCTTGCTAAACCAGAAATCAGCCTGTTTCAAGCATTTGACATGTGCCTCGAGGTGTTTTTCTGTCAACTCGCATCCAAAGATAGTCGGACTCGAATAGCCAATTAGCTTGAATCCACCTTCCTTTGGATACCATAAGCCAACTTCGCTTCCTTTCAAGTATCTCAAGATTCTCTTAGTCATTTCTTTGTCATATGACTCTCTTTTGGAGCAGATTGAAATCTTGCACATACACCTACAAAGAAAGGTGATGTCCGGCTGCTTCTTTGTGAGATAGAGCAATGATCCAATAAGTGCTCTATATCTTGTTTGATCTGTGCTTGCCATTTGCATCCATGTCCATTTTAATCGATGTATTCATTGGTATTTTCACGAAGACTTCTCCTCCATACCAAATTTCTTCATTAAATCTCCGGTGTATTTTGTTTGACTTATGAAGGTTCCATCTTTGTTTGTTTTACTTGGAGTCCAAGGAAAAATGTCGACTCTCCCATCATGCTCATTTCAAATTTGCTTTGCATGAGGTTTGAAATTTTTTCACATAGCTCTTTGTTTGTGGATCCAAAAATGATGTCATCCACATATATTTGAACAAGCAAGATACTCTTCTTGTCTTGAATTCGAAAAAGTGTTCTATCTACTTTTCCTTTTGTGAATCCATTCTCGTTAGGAATTGTGACAAAGTATCATACCATGCTCCGGGTGCCTGTTTCAATCCATACAGAGCTTTCTTGAGTTTGTATACCTTATCTCCAAGAGTCTTCTCGCTCAAATCCTCGGAGGTTGTTCAACATACACTTCTTCTTCCAATAAACCATTTAGGAATGCACTTTTTACATCCATCGATATACAATAAAATACTTGTGAGTGCATAGGCAAGAAACATCCTTATAGCTTCCAATCTTGCTACAGAGCAAATGTTTCATCAAAATCTATTCCTTCTTCTTGGAAATATCCTTTGGCTACTAGTCTTGCTTTGTTTCTTACCACAGAACCCTCCTCGTTCATCTTGTTTCGAACACCCATTTAGTACCAATAACATTTTGATGGGTGGGTCTTGGAACTAATTCCCATACTTTATTTCTTTCAACCGATTGACTCTTCTTGCATAGCTTGAATCCAATGTGTGTCATCCAATGCTTGTAACACATATTTAGGCTCTATTTGTGAGATAAAGCATGTGAACATAGCTTCTTGTTGAGTTCGATCTTGTTTTGACACCTTCTCTTATATCTCCAATGACAAGTTCGGTGGATGGTCTTTCACCATCTTACATCAAGGTTGAAGTAAGTTAGCTGGATTGATCGTCTAGCGTGGTGTGTTGCTTTGATCGGCTCTCTCGCAATCACTTAGCCGCAAATTTTCCAAAGATTTTATGAGACTCGGCTATCTCATCTTCATACGAGTTTATAATTCGGCTTCCAACTTCAAAGATAGGGACTCTTTTGTATGGTTGGATGATTGACTTATCGGTGACTCTTCAATGTCTTCTCCATTTACATTTGGCTCATCGAATACCACATGAATGGATTCCTCCGCAACCATAGTCCTTTTGTTGAGTACTCTGTAGGCTTTGCTTTGGTGAGTATCCCAAGAAGATACCTTCATCGGCTTTAGCATCGAAAGCCTTTAGATTGTCTTTGCCATTGTTATGGATGAAGCATTTACATCCAAATATTCTAAAATATGCAACATTTGGTTTTCTCCCTGCCCAAATCTCATAGGAGTCTTTGTCATTTGTCTTTTATCATACATTTGTTTTGAGTGTAGCAAGTTGTGTTAATTGCTTGACCCAAAATCTTTTTGGTAACCCCGCTTCGCTAACATGGTCCTTGCCGCTTCTTTGAGAGTTCTATTCTTCTTTCTCGCAACTCCATTCTCTTTGTGGAGTCCTTGCTGCAGATAATTCATGACCAATGCCATTTTCAATACAATATTGAGTTATTATACCATTGACAAACTCGGTTCCTCCGTCCGATCTTATTTTGATAATGGTTTGGCTCTTCTCATTTTGAATCCTCTTCATCAATTTGTGGTAGTTTCTATAGAGTTTCTTTTCTTCTTACACATGAATATTGTCCATGTATATCTTGAGTAGTCATCTACCACCACCAAGGTATATTTCTTCCCACTTTTGCTAGCAGTTCAATCTGGACCAAATAGATCCATATGTAGCAGGTGCAATATCCTTGTTGAAGTGGCGGAGTCTTTTCTTTGAATAATGATTTGATTTGTTTTCCCTTCGACATGTGTCACATATACTTTCCTTCTTGTATACGAGTCCTGGAAGTCCTTCCACAAGATTACTTCGCAAGCTTGTTAATCGTTTTGAAATTCAGGTGACTCATTTTTTGTGCCACAACCAACTTGATTGATTGTGCTCTTTGCTAATAGACAGTCTTTGGGTGTAACGGTTGACCAATCTACTACATACATGTTCTTTTGTGCGCATCCTTGCAACACAACTTCATTCGATTCAAGCATCCTTGATTTGGCATATACCCATGTTAAATCCAACATTATAGCCCTTGTCACGAGTTGATCGATGCTTAGCAAGTTGAAGTTGAGTCCTTCAACATATGCAACATCTGTGATTTCTAATCCGTTCCTCTTGATGGATCCAATGCCTCTTATTTCACGGAGCTTCATTTCCTCCAAATATGACTTTTGCTCCTTTAACTTCCTTGGATTTTGACATATTTTTCTTGTTTCTGTCATATGTCCGGGAGCGACCCGCCCATGTACCAGGTTCCTTGCCATTTCATTGTTGCCTTGAACTGCAATCAAGGAAATTAAGTTTTAGGTACCCATACTTGCGGGTCCGAGGGGTTAGAATTGTAAGATGATCCAACCAACTTATAGCCAAATGATTTGACTACAAGGGGTTGCCATCTATCGAGTGCCATAATCATAATTAATCTTGGCAAATTGCTTGGGGATCCTAGGTTCATACAATATTGTCTCTTTTGTCCGTATGCATGTATATGTGTTTTAGCAATCGCCTTCTTTGGGTAATTGTGGTGTCTCCGAGTGTAGTGCCTAGGTGTATATGTGTGTCGATGAAAGCTCTTATACTTTTGGAATGGCCTTTCTTTGAGTTCTAGGCCTTTGCCATTTGGGCTTGTATTCCATAAGTCTATGCGATAGTTCACATCATTCCAATCAGCTTGGCTTGGATATTTTCTACCATTCCCATCATATGTATTTCTTTTATAGATTTTTAAGGGTTTTGGTAGCTCTGTTTCTTCTTTACTGAGTATTTTTGTTTGGAGTTTCTTGAGGAACTCGATGAATCTCTTCTCGGTGTCCTTTCAGCGCACTCAGTAGTTGTTTTCCTTTTCCTTTATAACCAAGGCCGTTTGCTTGTAATTTTGCTTTGGAGTGAATGTGTGTGCACCATTTGGAGTTTTGGATTTTTAGACTCTTCATTGCTTGAAGATCCTTTTTCCAAGATTACTTTTGAGTTTGACATAGCACAGAGGAATTAAATCCTAAGCTTTGTCTTGTCTCCACATTCACTTTGACTCATAATAAGATCATCCAATGATTTAGATGCCTTAGTGAATGAGGCAATCACATTTTTGAGGTCATTCTCCCTCTTTTCTATGGCAGCTATTTTCGCTTTATTAGCTTGGCATTTTCGGCCTTTTAAACTTTTATTCTCATCGCCTATTTGACCTAGAGTACTCGACTCCTTAGTTTTGAGTTTTTGCTCTTGAGTAGTCTGTTTTCCTCATTTAGTAGTGTGTGTGAGGATTTAATGTGTTCAAAATCTTTCATCATTTTGCCTAATGAATCATAAAGATCGAGTGGGTGATGAAGTGTGTGTGTCACGGTCACTATCACTAGAATACGAGTTCGATGAGTTAGAGTGTACCTCATCTTCTTGGTCGGGTTGATCTTGTTCTTTGGCCATCAAGCGGATCGGGGCTTCTTCTTCAGAGTCACTTGAGTAGTCGCCTTCACTTTGCTCTGCGAATCGATTGTCTCTCTTGACTTGGTGTCTCGAGTCTCTGCAGCCAACATTGCCTTTTTCTTTTCTTGTCTTCTTTCTCTCTCAAGACCTTTTTTCTTCTTCATTCTGTATTTGTTGACTACGAGGATATGGGCAATCAATGGCGTAGTGACCTGGTTGCCTACGGTTCCAAAGATAGATATTCAACCTTTTGATCGGCTCTTTCCATTCTTGGATTGTCACCCTTAGAAATTGACTTTTGATGATATGTCCTCTTGGTTGGCCTATCTTCCCTTGACTTGGAGGGAGCCGAGTGTCTTCTCGGAGGATTCGGCCTTGCCTCTCTTGTAGTTCTTATTGAAGAACTTGTTGAACCTTTAACCATCAGGGCTATTTCTTCGGATCAATGACTTCTTTGACCTCGGCTCTCTTTCCATCCTTAACAATTAGAGCATTTGTTTTGGGTACGCTTGTCTCTTCCTGGTCTTTTCTTCTCGGATCAAATTCGTAGGCTTTGAGATCGAGAATAGTTCATGGTTTGAGGTCTTCGATAGGTCCATGGAATGTCTTAGTGCCATGACCTTCATTTCCCATTCATTTGGGAGACTTTTTAGGATCTTCATACACATTTCCTTCTGCGTATATTCCTTTCCAAGCGCAGATAGCTCGTTGGTGATTTCTATGAACGAGCATCCAGTTGATCCAGGTTTTCTCCTGCGATCATTTTGAAATTCTCAAATTTTTGTACACGCCATCTTGATAATTTATTTTCCTTGATATGCTCACGAGCCTTCACAAATCAATGTTAGCTTGTCCCGATTTCTTTAGCCGTTTTGCATGATTTGACTTTATTGAACATGGCTTTGTCAAGGTTTTGTAAAGGATGTCCTTGGCTACATTGTCCAGGTTGTATCTTTTCTGTCATCATTTGTCCATTCGAGTTCTTGGTTTTTCAACCATAGCTGGTCTAGGGGCAACATCCTCTTCACCTTCAGGTGCAGCTCTTCTTCTGAGATGTGTTCACTTTTAAGATTTGCAGTGGCCCATCCCTCTGTCACTATCCACATCTCATCATGTAATGCTAATAGATGAGCTGCATACGAATTTTCTAATCATCAAATTCTTCAATTGTGAACATAGGGTGCGTGTCAAATTTGCTTCCATGATAATAAATTTTAATGATAAAAGGAGTTTTGAAAATTTAAGTACTAAGGCGGACTTTGAAAAGTTTGGAGATCTAGTTCGAAGAACCGTGCGGAAGGCTCAATGAACAACCGCTCCGATACCACTTGTAGGTCCCAAGAGGTGTGAGTGTAAGGTTTAGAAGGGGGTTGAATAAACCTTACCGAATTTTTTTTTAGTCCTTTTAAAAGTTGAGTTGATACTACGTGGCAATTTTGTGTCCTAGGTGGACACCAATTTAGTTAATCAAGAGTGTTAGTCACTCAAGCACTGACTCGAGTTGTTGATAGAATAACTCAAATTTAAGACCGAATTAGCTCAAGCGTGGTTTGTTTTCGTGGAAGACTTAACACCCTTAAGTTTGGTTTAGTAGAGATTTAAAGCTTGATTTAGTACTTAGAAATTATCTAATGGATAGCAAATATGTGAGAATTAAACAAATATGATGCAGGAATTAAAGTCTTTGAAATGTAAATGACACGATAAATTTTTATAGAGGTTCAAGATGGGGTAATTCTTCTACTCCTCTCTTCTCCAACTTCTCGAGGAATCCACTAGATATTGATCAAGTATACAAAGTGGTAATAAGTCCGGATACAAGTCTTGATCACGGTGACTTGATCCGGGGACTCGATGCGAGATGCCTTGGTCACTCGGTGGCTTCTCGACGACTCGGCTTCTTCACAGGGTAATTTGCCTTGCTACTATAGCCCACTTGCTCAAGCTCTTTGGATTTGATCACGAAGCCCTCCAAAAGCTCAAGACTTGGTTCGACCTTGAACCTTCCTACAATCCTTCGTGGAATGTAGACCCCCTTTTCTTCTAAAGTTTCCTCTTCAGGCGATTGAAGCTATCTTTCCTTCACGGTGAGTGTTGGATTGATTTTCTTCGTAATGTAGGCTTGAGGATTAATCTTGAATGATTTGAGAATATCTTAGGTTCTGATTCGAGATATTTTCTTGAATGTTCGTGGTTCGAGTAACCTTCGTAGCTTTTTTCTCGAGTTATTCCTCGGCCTTTTACAATGATCTTTTTAAAAATCTGCCGTTGAAGAGATAGCTTATTTTTTAAAGTCACTTGTGGTCGTTGGCTTGTCTTGTTGCAGTCCTTGAATTGCCATTTCCTCGTATGAATTGTTCTTGACTTTTCAAAGTTCGACCGCATTGTAGTGCTTCCCATTGGTTTATTCCTTTTGCACGCTTCCTCGGGTGAGCACTTCGAGAAAGGTAACATGGAGATATTACTTGTTTAAGTAATTCTTTTGATTTACGGCAACGGATCTTTTTGATTATCTCGACTTGACGCATTTCCTTGCTTTCCCAGGTGACTTAGAGTCGCCTTCCAATCATGGATGACTCTTCCGTCACTTCAACTTGAGACTTGGCTTAACTTGAGTTGACTTGACCGATACTCCTCTCATTTGCATCTTAGTTGCTCCTTGATCGAGTTCCCGTCTTTTCTTCTTTGCCATACTCGGTTGTCTTGCGTAAAATGAGTCTTCCTTCTAGTCTCCGGTTGTCTTCTTGCATGTTTGGGCATAATGACTTAACTCGGCTTGACCAACCCTATTTATTACAATGCAGATTTACAACAAAAATGGGGTGCCAACTTCCTATTCTAAGTTTTACATGGCATTCATCAAAATCTAAACAATAAATTTCCCAACAGAATCCAAATTGATGCATGAGCAGCAGCTGAGGAAAGGACCAGGAGAGTCTTCTAAATCTCAGCTGGAGATTGATCCGTTGGGAGTGGTACGGCAGGTGCCACGATTATTGCTGCAACCACTTCCCCAGTTTACTCATAGGACGGATCCAAGGGACTTGGAAATGAAACTGGGAATTTTGGGCACCCAAGTTGAGCCAATCCCTATTCAAGGTGTTTTACCACCTACCCCTACGATTGAGCACTCAACAGAAGCAGTCGGGAGTCTGGAGCAGAGTGACCCCACCATCAGTCACTCAGCTGGTGCGCCAGCTAAGGGGGAAACTCACTCCACTGTAGCTAGGTCGTAGGATGTTGCATATGACTCCACAATGACGGAAGGAGGCGAAGTGGAGAAAGAAAAAAAATATAGAAAAAGGAACAACAGCAAGTTGCCACTAACGAAGCTCGGACAGTTGAGTCTGTCCCAGCTGAAGTGACAATCGCTTTGTTTGCGAGGACATCACGATGCGATCCGAGCCACGAGTTGGAAATGCCCCAGGAGTTAACACTCTGGGCAATGAAAGTGCAATCCAATGAGTTGAGACGCATGTGGATGCCACCGCAGAAGACTCTAAGACAGATGCGTCTGTCGAAGGGAATGTTGATGGCCTTTCTGCAGTAGAGACTACTAAAGGTATTGAAGGCCCGAGGGAGGTTGAGACTTCCCTGGGTAAAGAGAAAAAAATGCAGAGCATCCCTCTTGTTCACGTTGAAGAATCTGAGAAGGAGATTAGTGCACTTCATGATTCCCAAGACAACCCTGACATATCACTTCTAGGATCTGAAGATGAAGCTGAGACCACCCCTATTGCACATCACAAGGACCCAGCTGAGGATATTCTTCCGCAAACGAGTCAATCAAGTTTCAAAGTTGCTCGTCAAACATTCAACTTTGATGATGAACCAAGCCCGCAAGTTCCATCATCATCCGTCATTACATTGTTGATACAATGAGGACCAAACTACTAAAATGGAAAGACCTAACGATCTTAGAAGAAGTTGTTAAGACATTTGAGGCTCGATCCACCGGGCAAAAACATTCAATCGCTCTACCGCGCCACAACTTCAATCGCGTAGGCTACCGTAGGAGGCAAAGAGTGACCACCTCGCGCACAATATCTCAAGTGCGAGACGATGCATATGAAGATGTATTTCCTTTTTATAGCGAATCGCCTGCATCTTGAAGAAGAGACTACAAGAGAATAGAAGCTCTACACCATCCAAGAAGACCCCATAATTCCTACTGATTCAATTGTGCTAGCTTATTTCAATTTCGATGCAGAGTGGCCGGCAGCTGACTCAAGTCAGACAGCTGAGATGTGTGAATTCTTCAAGAAGATTTGTGAAGATATTGAGAAGATTGAACAGCACCAAGCCTCTCTAGACATGCGCCTGGACAACAGAGATACCACTCTCACATCAGACTTGAGATGAGTGGTGGTCAGGATAAGGGAATGGTCTCAACAGCAGAGTATCATGCGTCTCGAGCAAGTTCGCTACTTCAAGGCTCTATACAACAGAATACTAATCTGGAGTGCTGAGAATGCTGACATGAAGGTGACAATGCAGACCTATATGGAGAGATTGCATGCCTACCATACAACTGAGATGGAGTTGTTGCGTGAATTTCATCGAAAAAGAACCTGGCAGCGTTGAGGAGAATATGAATGCCAAATTCAGCCTTCTTATGGCTGAAATGAAACTTAATGGCGGCTAGAGTCCAAAGCCACCCACTCAGAATTTCGAATAGCATACTCCGCACAGACTCAAGCAATTGACGCCTATCACCCAACCGGACTTCATGCTTGATGGGATGTTTCGGGGTTCCTCTCTCCTTTGATGATGCCAAAAAGGGAAAGAGAAATACTCAAGATGTTGAAGGAGACGGTTGTCGAGAAGGAAAAGAGAGACAATTTGTTGTAGAGAAGAAATAGACGGTATTGTTGAGAAGAGGAAGGAAAAGGGAAAAGTTGAGGGGGAAAGGTCAAAAATGTGACCTTAATGCTTGTTGAAACCCTCAAAGAAGGTCAAGGTCACACAAAGATCGATAATCGTAAAACTTCTCAGTAACTCTGCCGCTTCATCACTCTACTATGCCCATGTCAGAAAAGAGAAAAATTGTAGAAGCAGAGATGGAGGATTTCGACAAGAGAACGGATGTCCGTGTTGAAGAAATGTTGAAACAATTTGGAGGCATTTCGGTAAAGATACAAATGCCATTCCGGATAACTGACAAGAGCCAAGATCGTTGAATAATTCAAAATGCTCGAGTTCGAAGGATATTTCAAAAACATGTCCATAGCCCAAGGCGGGACTTGTCTTTGCGAGAAATGTCCGAAGTCGTGCGAAGAAGTTCGATAGCGATGACTACTTGATCGCTCACCACACTGGTAAGAAGAAAACTCTCGTACAATATACGCCTAGAAGAGAAGGAAGAAGTGGTGGAGGTGGAGGTTTTAAACCTAGACCTCTACCCAAAAATATTGAATATGTAGATCCAGGCAAGAAAGGAAGGAACTGGACTGGATATGAAGCTATAGCCAATCTGGAAGTGGAGAGGAAAATTTTTGAATATGTCAAAAGAATCGAAAAAGAAAATAAGAGGCAAACTCAACTGTGGCAAGAAAGACATGAAAGAAAAAGAAAAAATGATGCTGCGAAGAGAGCTTACGAAAAGAAGAAAGCAGCTGAAGAGGAAAAGAAAAGAAAGAGAACTGACAAAGACAGAGCTGAATAAGATAGAAGGAGGCAGCGAAGGCGATGAAGTGTTGCTTCCAACCCCTTCATGTATTTTACTTTTGAAAATACATATACATGTAAGTCTTCTATACATTTAATGAGAAATCTGTAATTTGCGTAAATATAAGTATATGCTCTGATTGCTCTGATACATATTGTAAACAGCTGTGTAAAGGACAAGAATATTATAATCAATAAAAAGATTGATTCTACGCATACATTCTTTGTTACTGCATTTGTCTGTATGTATCTTTGTTGTTTGCATTTTGTTTGTATGTTTTAAGTTTTGGCATCATCAAAAATGGGAAAATTGTTGGGATATTTATTGTTTAGACTTTAATGAATGCCATGTAAAACTTAGACTAGAAAGTTGGCACCCCATTTTCCTTGTAATTCTTATTATAATAGATAGGTTGTATAAGCCGAGTCAAGTCGCCCTATGCCTCGGAAATACAAGAAGTCAATCAAGATGTGAAGTGAAGACTCCACTGAGGAACAGCTGAGTATGGCCAAGAAAGAAGACCAAGGACTCGACTGAAGGAGTATCAGCTGTGAGACAACTTTGAGAAGAGTCAGTTAAGTCAATCCAAGAAGCCAAGTCAAGTTGAAGTGACAGATGAGTCTTTCTATAATTAGAAGAGCACTCAAGTCACCTGGGAAAAGGTTGCAAAGAGGAGTTAATCAAAGGAATCATTGACAAAAGTCTAGAAAAACATTACTTAAATAAGTAATGTTTTAAAGTGCTCACCCTAAGGTTGCAAAAGGAATAAACTAATGACATTCATTTAATACGGGAAAGGCTCCATCTCAAGATTGGAAGATCAAGAAAAGACAAGCCAACTTAACAATTGGGTTGATTTTTGAAAATCACTCTATCTCTTCA